>CM040824.1:22365987-22578487 GCA_022828995.1 Vimba vimba | reverse complement strand
ACCCTCCCACCCCTGTGAAGTCTTTTGCAGCGTGAGGACACGCCTTCCGGGAGGGGGGCATTCTGTAACATTGGCAGTCGGTTTTGATTTCTGTTCTTGTCAGTGTCTAGTTATCTGTTTATTAGTTCAGTTTAGTCTTCCTCCGCCCCTGGCTGTTTGTTTCTATGGTTAAATATTGATTAGTTAGTTCTGTTCAGGTCTGTCTCTTATCTTGCTAGCTCTCCGGTTTGTTTGTGTATTTAAGCCCTGTGTCTAGTTTAGTCTTTGTCAGTTCTTAACGTTGTACTATGTTGGTTGTTCCATTCCTGAGTCTTGTTCTTGAGTCTGAGTCTGTATTTGTGAAGTTTTGAGTTTATTTAATAAAAGACTGCTGCACATGGATCCTGCTTCCTCCTCTGTTTCAACCAACATGACACCTAGATGTTAAGTTTAATATTTTCTCTTCTTATCAGTTACTGACTTTGCATAACTTTTTCTATGAACTTTCACTAATATTTAAGTCAAATTACTTAAGCAATAATGTAGGTTTTGTTCTTTGTGTTTTATATAATGACCAGTAGCAGGTGCTCTAGGCACATGTCAAGTCACATTTATTTATATAGCGCTTTTTACAATAAAGATTGTTTCAAAGCAGCTTTACAGAGATAACAGGAAAATAATGCAACAAAGTTTGTTTCCAGAAGAAAATAGCCTCACAGTCCAGCTTAAGTAAGTTCTGTGAGGTTTCATTTTTGTTGTAAAAAAGTTATTTAGTTATATATATATATAAAGCAGGCCTTCCAAAACTTTGGATTTCTTTTCTTCTGAACGGTATATTTCCCTCCAGCTCACAGTATATTGCATCCTATCCCAATCAATACTAAATAAACCAAAAAATGAATGTTACTGGACAGAAAACCTCTAAAAGACACTGCCAACAAGCTACGACCAAGGAGCTAAGAACATGGAGAAGAAGGTACACCCAGCATCAGTGAGGTATTTGTCAGTATATGTGATGTTGCAAATATTACATTTATATGAAATATTAAATTTCATTATTCTTTACCATTTTCTAAGAAAGGAGCTCTTCAATAATATGACATAAAATTGGCTGTAAAATGGATACATGCAAACAGATGTGCTCAGAAGCTCTATGGAAGAGCCTCTTTTCCTCAAAATGGAAGAGGAGAAATCTCAAAATCTTCATTGAGGGTTTAATGCTGGCCATTAATTATGTGGGGTATGTGTCATACATGTTATTGTTGAATTTACATGATGATGGTTATCCTGTTTTTTTCTTTCCGTTTGTTTTATGTAACATGTCAATTCCCTCCATGTGTCTCTATAATTTGGACAAAAATTATTAATTATTCAGTTGGCAAAATGAGATGCGGAACCTATTGAAGAGATTGAAGTGTGGACTAGGATATATAAGAGGTCAAGTCAAGTCACTATTATTTATATAGTGCTTTTTACAATACAGTTTGTTTTGTTCTGGAGTCACCTCAGGACTCGGGACGAGGACGGAGACTGAAGATTCAGGTGTGTGGGAGACCATCTTGGCAGAGGGCTATGGCGTGGCGGCGCCTATCTTGGCAGAGGGCTCTGGCGTGGTGGTGGCCATTTTGGAACGAGACTCTAGACTGGCAGCGGCCATCTTGGGACAAGGCTCTGGAATGGCGGCGGCCATCTTGGGACAAGGCTCAGGAACGGACTCGAGCTCACCATCGCTGGAAGGGCCGATGGTGAACTGGGACTCACAGTTGGCCAACACCCACTCCATGAAAACCTCGAAGTTCTCTCGAGGTCCCACACCGGGCAGAAGTGCCTTCCTCTCCGCATTGAAGCTTGTGTGAAAAAAAAAACACTCCATGAGTGATCGAGGAAGGAGGTAAGGCATGCCAGGTCGAGAAACGCCGCGGTGTGAGCCTCGAGAGAAAACTGGTTCTGGTCCAGACATAGCAGTAGCACTGCTGGATCCATCTTCTGTCTTGGTCGATTCTTCTGTTACGGTTCTGGTGTGAGGAAGAGAGTGCACAACGACGAAAAAGACCTTGAAACAATATTTTAATAATTAAACTGGAAAATTACAAAGATTGTCACAACCACAAACCAAATACACACAAGAACCGACAAAGACAGAGGGACAACACGGAATATATACAGGTGACAGGGAGGAACTGATTACACTGATTGAAAAGATAATTGAAGACACACAGCTGAACCAAAAGAACTAATGATGATGGTGACAATGGAAACAAAGGAGGGGCGGGACACAGAACAAAAGAAACACAGAATGTCCAGAAACAAACTGACATGTAACACAGTTATCACCTCCGTGTAAATTTCAAAAGCGTGAGTCTGTGAAAATGGTGACGACATGCACATAGGTTTAACGTGTACAGTCTACAGGCATGCATGTCTGAATGCGTATGTGCGTAGGTGCGTATACACATCACTCGCACACATCACACACTCTCACAGAGAGATCGGAGATCGCGTTGCACACGCACAAGGTGAGCACGGTGGTAAGCGGCGGGTGGTTAACGGAAAGAACCACTGTGTTCTCTTAAAGGGGTCATGAACTGCATTACTTTATTTTTATATAATGTTTCCTGGGGTTCACTTATAATGTTAGTATGATTTTTCATTAAAAATGGTCATAATTTAGAAATAAAAGCCATTTTTCCTACCCTGATTTTAGCCTTCTGATTTGAACGCTCTGTTTGAAGGGGCGTGTCTGCTGTGAGACTTTTTGTGTAAACGCCCACTGCTATGATTGGCTAACATCTTTGCATATGAAAAACCAAGTATTACATTTGGAACTTTCTCAAAAACAGCTCTCAGAGAGTCAAGTCACCTTTATTTATATAGCGCTTTTTACAATACAGATTGTTTCAAAGCAGCTTTACAGTGATAACAGAAAAATAATGGAACAAAAGTTTGTTTTGGCTGTACAGCAGATCTAGAAGAAAATAGTGTCATAGTCCAGCTTAACCTGTTAAGCTGCAAGCCCACTTTTGAAAAATCCCCAGAAATGACATACCCAAACTGAAACAGATACAGTTCATGAACCCTTTGTACTAAAAGCACAAGTATGATCTCATTTGAAAGCTGACACCTGGTAGTTTATTGTAAATGTAGAATTAATTATTGTCATAATGAAAAAATTGTTATAAATAGCTTCAAAGTTTTGTAAAGTTATTCGAATTTTATTTTTATGAAACATCCTCATGAAAATAAAATTGAAGTTGGCCCTGTAGCAATCTAGAAATGCACTACAGCTAAAGCCACATGTCTAAACATTTTATGTTTAAAATCTTAATATAATAAGTCCAAAACTCTGTATTTAGTTAGATGTTTTTCAAGACCATGTCAAATTACTTTATTTTGATTTGACTCTAAAATGCAACTGATGTTTATTGTCATCTTCTAAACATCTATTCAGTCTTTTGTCTCTATTGTTTTGTGGTGCAGACGATCCCCATTCAGTCTCAGTCTCCCCCTGCACACATTCACACCTCTCCAGCCTGGTTATGGCTCTAAATATGCATTTCTTTTGTCTGCATTAGTTACTAACGACTGGCTATTCACAGGCTATTCATAGGGTTTCAGTCCCTAATTTCTTTTATCAAAGTTCACCTCACATTTTAAACTGTATCAAATGCATTTCTTGAATAAAGAAACATTTCAGTAAGCTTATTTAGAAAACAATTATAAAAGTATAACTACTAGTGGCAGGTGCACCCAGAGCTAGCTAGCATGTTAGCTTAGCACACCATCAATACACGACAATTTATGAGATTAAAACCATGTTTGTGCTCCAAACTTACTTTATAACGCAAGTCGAGTATTTTAAATAATCTTCTGTGATCTAATTTGGACTGCCCTCCTTGAACTGCCACCTTACCGTGGTGGAGGGGTTTGAGTACCCGAATGACCCTAGGAGCTATGTTGTCTGGGGCTATATGCCCCTGGTAGGGTCTCCCAAGGCAAACAGGTCCTAGGCGACGGGTCAGACTAAGAGCGGTTCAAAACCCCCTTATGATGAAAAAAAACAGAGGACCGTGACGTCGCCCGGTATGGCGCAGCCGGGGCCCCACCCTGGAGCCAGGCCCGGGGTTGGGGCTCGTATGCGAGCGCCTGGTGGTCGGGCCTCCCCCCATGGGGTCCGGCCGGGCTCAGCCCGAAGGAGCGACGTGGGGCCACCCTCCCGTGGACCCACCACCTGCAGGAGGGACCATAAGGGGCCGGTGCAAAGTGGATCGGGCGGCAGTCGAAGGCGGGGGCCTAGACAACCCGATCCCTGGATGCGGAATCTAGCTCTAGGGACATGGAACGTCACCTCTCTGGCGGGGAAGGAGCCTGAGATTGTGCGTGAGGTTGAGAGATTCCAACTAGAGATAGTTGGGATCACCTCTACGCACGGCTTGGGCTCTGGAACCACACTCCTCGAGAGAGGATGGACTCTTCACCACTCTGGAGTTGCCCATGGTGTGAGGCGGCGGGCTGGTGTGGGTTTGCTTATAGCCCCCCAGCTCAGCCGCCATGTGTTGGAGTTCACCCCGGTGAACGAGAGGGTCGCTTCCCTGCGCCTTCGGGTCGGGGATAGGTCTCTCACTGTCGTTTGTGCCTACGGGCCGAACGGCAGTGCAGAGTACCCGGCCTTCTTGGAGTCTCTGGGAGGGGTGCTGGAAAGTGCTCCGACTGGGGACTCCGTCGTTCTACTGGGGGACTTCAACGCCCACGTGGGCAGCGACAGTGACACCTGGAGGGGCGTGATTGGGAGGAACGGCCCCCCTGATCTGAACCCGAGTGGTGTTCTGTTATTGGACTTCTGTGCTAGTTACAATTTGTCCATAACGAACACCATGTTCAAGCATAAGGGTGTCCATCAGTGCACATGGCACCAGGACACCCTAGGCCGGAGGTCGATGATCGACTTTGTGGTCGTCTCATCCGACCTCCGGCCGTATGTCTTGGACACTCGGGTGAAGAGAGGGGCGGAGCTGTCAACTGATCACCACCTGGTGGTGAGTTGGATCCGATGGCGGGGGAGGAAGCTGGACAGACTCGGCAGACCCAAACGTACTGTGAGGGTCTGTTGGGAACGTTTGGCCGAATCTCCTGTCAGAGAGATCTTCAACTCCCACCTCCGGCAGAGCTTCGACCAGATCCCGAGGGAGTCTGGAGATATTGAGTCCGAGTGGACCATGTTCTCCACCTCCATTGCAAAGCGGCCACTCGGAGCTGTGGCCGTAAGGTCTCCGGTGCCTGTCGAGGCGGCAATCCCCGAACCCGGTGGTGGACACCGGAAGTAAGGGATGCCGTCAAGCTGAAGAAGGAGTCCTATCGGGCCTGGCTGGCTTGTGGGACTCCTGAGGCAGCTGATGGGTACCGACGGGCCAAGCGGACTGCAGCCCGGGTGGTTGTGGAGGCAAAAACTCGGGCCTGGGAGGAGTTCGGTGAGGCCATGGAGAAGGACTATCGGCTGGCCTCGAAGAGATTCTGGCAAACCGTCCGCCGACTCAGGAAAGGGAAGCAGTGCCCTACCAACGCTGTTTACAGTGGAGGAGGGCAGCTGTTGACCTCGACTGGGGATATCACCGGACGGTGGAAGGAATACTTCGAGGATCTCCTCAATCCCGCCGTCACGTCTTCCATTGAGGAAGCAGAGGCTGAGGGCTTGGAGGCGGACCCGTCCATCACCCAAGCTGAAGTCACCGAGGTAGTCAAGAAACTCCTCGGTGGCAAGGCACCGGGGGTGGATGAGATCCGCCCTGAGTACCTCAAGTCTCTGGATGTTTTGGGGCTGTCTTGGCTGACACGCCTCTGCAGCATCGCGTGGCGGTCGGGGACAGTGCCCTTGGATTGGCAGACCGGGGTGGTGGTCCCTCTTTTCAAGAAGGGGGACCGGAGGGTGTGCTCCAACTATAGGGGGATCACACTTCTCAGCCTCCCTGGGAAAGTCTATGCCAGGGTACTGGAGAGGAGAATCCGGCCGATAGTAGAACCTCGGATTCAGGAGGAACAGTGTGGTTTTCGTCCCGGTCGTGGAACACTGGACCAGCTCTATACCCTCTACAGGGTGCTGGAGGGCTCATGGGAGTTTGCCCAACCAATCCACATGTGTTTTGTGGATTTGGAGAAGGCATTCGACTGTGTCCCTCGTGGCATCTTGTGGAGGGTGCTCTGGGAGTATGGGGTCCGGGGCCCTTTGCTAAGGGCTATCCGGTCCCTGTACGACCGGAGTAGGAGCTTGGTTCGTATTGCCAGCAGTAAGTCAGACTTGTTCCCGGTGCGTGTTGGACTCCGGCAGGGCTGCCCTTTGTCGCCGGTTCTGTTCATAATTTTTATGGACAGAATTTCTAGGCGCAGCCAGGGGCCGGAGGGGGTCAGGTTTGGGGACCACACGATTTCATCTCTGCTTTTTGCGGATGATGTGGTCGTGTTGGCCTCATCAAGCCAGGACCTCCAGCATGCACTGGGACGGTTTGCAGCCGAGTGTGAAGCGGCTGGGATGAGAATCAGCATCTCCAAATCCGAGGCCATGGTCCTCAGTCGGAAAAGGGTGGCTTGCCCGCTTCAGGTTGGTGGAGAGTTCCTGCCTCAAGTGGAGGAGTTCAAGTATCTCGGGGTCTTGTTCACGAGTGAGGGAAGGATGGAACGGGAGATTGACAGACGGATCGGTGCAGCTTCTGCAGTAATGCGGTCGCTGTACCGGTCTGTCGTGGTGAAGAAGGAGCTGAGCCGCAAGGCAAAGCTCTCGATTTACCGGTCAATCTACGTTCCTACTCTCACCTATGGTCATGAGCTTTGGGTCATGACCGAAAGGACAAGATCCCGGATACAAGCGGCCGAAATGAGCTTTCTCCGCAGGGTGGCTGGGCGCTCCCTTAGAGATAGGGTGAGAAGCTCGGTCACTCGGGAGGAGCTCAGAGTAGAGCCGCTGCTCCTCCACATTGAGAGGGGTCAGTTGAGGTGGCTCGGGCATCTTTTCCGGATGCCTCCTGGACGCCTTCCTGGGAAGGTGTTCCGGGCATGTCCCACCGGGAGGAGACCCCGGGGAAGACCTAGGACACGCTGGAGAGACTATGTCTCCCGGCTGGCCTGGGAACGCCTCGGTGTCCCCCCGGAAGAGCTGGAGGAAGTGTCGAGGGAGAGGGAAGTCTGGGCATCCCTGCTTAGACTGCTGCCCCCGCGACCCGGCCCCGGATAAGCGGTAGAAGATGGATGGATGGATGGATGATCTAATTTGGCTTCAGATAAAAAAATCAGACAGAAAATATACTATTGTATAGTGTACTGCACAATGAGAAAGTCTATATCGATTAGCATTACATTATAAATATAATCTATTATTATGGATATACCTGGCATGGCTTGAAAAACACAGGTAACTCAAATATCATTGCAAGCATGTTTATTGTCTTCAAAACATCTTTATCTGCATGTTACAGCACGATCTCTGTAGCTTTGTGTGTATTAGTGACATCCTGGAATGTCACATGATCATGGCTCTTCTTCATGTTCCATATATGGACTATTATTGTGCATATAGCGCCCTCAGGCTATTGGTATAAATTGAAAACACAGTATCAGAGGATCCAAGCGCTCATAATGATTACATCGACGCATTTGGGTATAAACTCAATAAATATTATTCCTGTCTATAGAAATCTGATGTAAACCTATGAGAATATATCAATATTTCTCCAAATCTGCACATTTTTGAGCTAAAGCCCTGAGGGACGTTGTTTTGTGAATCGCTGTCATGACGACAGCACGGGAGTTTTTTATGAATGAAAGCGGCTGACACGCATAATTCATATTAAAGGTATTGACTCATTTTTTCATTTCATAACTCCTGACACATATTAAGAAATAACTGTGGAGGAAAGGTCCAGTCTTGTTGGTGATGAGGATGGAGGTGGTTGAAGCGACAGCATCAGCATCAGCGACAGCATCTGCGAACTCAGACATGTGTAAGTACCACCCTTTTATACTGGGCTATTAGGATATGATTGGATAGATGAGAAGGTAATAAGTGACGTGAACGATTGAGTCTTTCTGGCAGAACTTGCGCTAGGCTTCATTTCTCATATAATGGTGTCAATGCAGGGAGATCAATAATATTGTTATATCCCCCCCCCCAACTAAGCAAGACAAAAGCCAAAGGTGACAGGGGCAAGGAACCAAAACTCCATCAGGTGACAGAATGGAGAAAAAAACCTTGGGAGAAACCAGGCTCAGTCTGTTCTGACATGCTGTGGCATTTGTGCTTATATTGGTTACTTTTAAGGTCTGATTACACAGTATTTAGCACAAACTCTGCTACAATAATATGTGGGCAGTATGTATGTAAAAGTTTGTAGTTTTGAGAAAATTACATTTATGGTTTGTCACATATCCACCTAGTCACCATCCTCTGCATTTCCCATCACTTTCCTTGGTTCCCAGCTGCACGTCATTTCCAATCACACACACTTGCACATCACCATCACCCTCATCACTGCCACTACAAAGGCACACTCCTCACCACAGTTTATTGTCCAACCTCGTTTGTTGTACGTGGACTATTCCCCTTTGTCCCAGCAATTTCCCTGTCTCCAGCGTCTTCCTTCCCTCTGTGTCTCCACCAAGATCACCATTTGGACTCTCCCTTACCTGCTCACCTCATCACTGCACCTTTATTCAATAAATATCATTATTCACCATCATTCTTCCTCTCCTGTGTCTTCATACCGTAACGTGTGATTTGTGATTTTTTATTTTTAAGTCACTAAAATAAGGCCATAAAACCCATCCTGAATATTTGTTCACAAGACTTTTGAGAACTGGATCTTGTAGCCTAGAATTTTTGCTTCAAACCTATGTGAAAATCATCCTGCCCACTCATTCACATAAAACAATATATTGATTTAAAATTTGTAAGGTGAGTTTTGTGTCACAAAGGCTGTATGCAGGGGAGGTGTGAATCATCATGAATATTGATGTGTTTCACACCTGGGAAGACAAAGACCCTCCCCTAATGGTCATATTAGCTGAATGGGACTAGAAGAAAGAATGTGAGGAGATTAAAAGAATGGCTTTTTTTTCTTTTTTTTTACAACAACATAATCCAAATATGCATAACGGAGGACAAATAGGCACATTATTGAGCACACTGACCTAAACACAGAGACTTGAACAGTCACACACCTTTGTGCCATTTCCGAAACAGTTCTTGTTCAACATACCTGTCATTTACCCTGTCATCAGAGAAAAACAGTTTGAAAAGACTCGTGTGAAAGTTTGAGTCTGCAGGACTCATCAGTGGCATCTGGTCCCTGTAAAAAAACGTACTCGGTTACTAACGTAACCTCGGTTCTCTCTAGAAGAGGGAACGAGTACTGCGTTTTTTGTAAAAACGCTACGGGAAAAGTCTCTTTTCACGAAATACTGAAGCAAAAAATTATCCTTAATTTTCCATATATGTAAAGCGCGTTGCAGCAGTACACAGCTATGGCGAGACAGCTTGCTCGCTCATTGGCTGTTCTGCGGCAACTGCATAAGCCTATCGAGCGAGGCCTGAAGTGACGTCAGGCCAATGAGGGCACTTCACGCCCTTCTTGCCACTTCCCGCCGAGACGGGTGTGGCTAACCTCTATAAAAGGAGCTCGAAAAGGCTGATTCACTTGATTTTCATCGCCGAAGCGAACCAGAGTGAACCGTACGCACGGCAGAGAACGCAGTACTCGTTCCCTCTTCTAGAGAGAACCGAGGTTACGTTAGTAACCGAGTACGTTCTCTTACGAGAGTCCTCTCGTACTGCATTTTTTGTAAAAACGCTACGGGAACCCCTTGTAAAACGGCGTGCGTGCTGGGATTAAACACCGATCACTGGAAGCTAACCCAGGAATACAGTGCATAATCACCAGATAGACTCACAGAGAGTCTGGGAATAAGGGGGGGGGACCTTAATTCCCTATATTGTAGCGTCTGCAGACGCAAAACATGACCTCACAGAGAGAGTCTAGAGACAAAAGGGGAATCCCTCCGTCCTTATATGGCCGCGTCAGCAGACGCGAATATGACATCACATAGACAGGGTGGGGAACCTGAACTAATGTGGGAAATGTGGGCCTTACACAATTCTGCCCATAAAACAGTCGGTAGCGCGCTGCGCATGCGATTTCAGTGTTCTAGTTAGACAGCTGATTCGACTACACCGATAGTAGCTTAGCCTGCAAGGCGGGAACCTCTAGGTTGTAAAACCTAATAAATGTAGACGGCGAGGCCCAGCCTGCCGCCATACATATGTCCTGTAAGGAAATCCCGCTAGACCAAGCCCACGAAGAGGCGATGCCTCTCGTGGAGTGCGCTCTAACGCCCAACGGGCACTGGAGGCCCTTGACAGTGTAAGCCAGCGCTATGGCGTCAACTATCCATCTGGATAGGCTCTGTTTCGAAACAGCCATTCCCTTGGAACGTCCACTGAACGAGACAAAGAGCTGCTCAGTCTGTCTGAAGACAGCAGAGCGGGACACGTAAGCTCTTAAAGCCCTAATGGGGCAAAGAAAACTTGAGTCCCCTTCCTCACTTGATCCCGGCAGGGCAGACAGGGAGATAACCTGAGCCCGAAACGGCGTGTTGAGGGATTTTGGCACATAACCATGCCTAGGTTTGAGTATGACTTTAGAGTCATTAGGTCCAAACTCTAAGCACGCTGGGCTCACGGAGAGCGCGTGCAGGTCGCCTATGCGCTTCACCGAAGCGAGAGCCATCAAAAACACTGTTTTAAAAGACAAATGTTTGAGGCTAATAGATTGGATAGGCTCGAAAGGGGCACCTTTCATGGCCGCCAAAACCGTAGAAAGGTCCCACATAGGGACTGAAGGAGGTCTGGGAGGATTCAGCCTCCTAGCTCCCCTGAGGAAGCAGATGACTAAATCGTTCCTTCCTAGTGACTGACCTAGCGTTGTTCCAGAGAACGCTGCAATAGCCGCCACATAAACTTTGAGCGTGGAAGGGGATCTGCCCTTATCCAACAGCTCCAATCGAGGGGTGATAGGCCCCGAGCTGTACACCAGCCGGAGAAAACCGACCACTTTGAGGCATAAAACCACCTAGTCGTCGGTGCTCTAGCCTGAGTGATGGTATTCATCACTCCCTCTGCGAGATCAACGGATATCCGTTGAGCGCCCACACATGAAGGGACCACAACTCCGGGTGTGGGTGCCAAATCGAGCCCCCGGCCTGCGAGAGGAGATCTTTCCTCAATGGCACTGGCCATGGAGCGATGTCTGCTAACTGCATCAGGACTGGAAACCATGCTTGGTTCTTCCAGAACGGTGCTACAAGCAGTACTGAGCATTTTGTTTCCCTGACCCGCTCTAACACCTGAGGCAGGAGGGAGACGGGGGGAAAAGCGTATAGCAGGCAGCGCGCCCACATCCGGGACAGCGCGCTGTCGTTCTTGGAAAAGAACACGGGGCAATGAGCGTTTTCGCGGGACGCGAATAGGTCCACTTCCGCTCTGCCGAATCTCTCCCACAACAGCCGGACTGTTTGTGGGTGTAGAGACCATTCGCCCAGGGGAATGTTGTTCCTGGACAGTCTGTCTGGGCCCAAATTCTGGAGCCCAGGCACATGCACTGCTCTCAGCGAGCGCAAATTGTGCTGAGCCCATGTTAGGAGGCGTTTCGCCAGCCTGTACAGGGATCTGGATCTGAGACCGCCCTGGCGATTTATGTAGGACACCACGGCCGTGTTGTCCGAACGGACTACGACGTGTTGGTCCTTGATTTGGGGACAAAAACGCGTCAGCGCGTTGTGCACTGCCAGCATTTCCAGGCAGTTGATATGTTGGAGCTTTTCTCGTTCTGACCACAGGCCGAAGAACGGTCTGCCCTCGAGCAGCGCTCCCCATCCCGAGGTGGATGCGTCTGTCGACACCATCCTCACTCCCGAGGAAGTCCCCAGGCTTACACCTGATCGGTACCAGTTGTCCGCCATCCAAGGTATCAGGGCTGTCACACAGCTCTGATTGACCTTGAGACGTAACCGGCCGGACACCCACGCTCCGCGCGGTACTCGTGCTCTCAACCATAACTGCACAGGACACATGCGGAGCAAGCCCAACTGAAGAACTGGCGATGCTGAGGCCATGAGACCCAGCATCCTTTGAAACTTCCTGAGCGGGGTAGTCGCGCCGCAGCGGAAGGATCTCGCCGCGCGCTGAATGTGCAGCACGCGCTGTGGCGACAGCCGCGCTGTCATAGACTGTGAGTCCAGAATGGTACCCAGAAACGAAATCGCTTGACTGGGGTTCAGCGAACTCTTTGTCCAGTTGACTGTGATACCAAGATTCTCGAGGTGATCGAGTAAAATGGTTCTGTGCTCCACGAGCAGTGATCGTGATTGAGCTAGGATCAGCCAGTCGTCCAAATAGTTCAGCACTCGCATGCCTCTGAGTCTGAGAGGGGCGAGCGCTGCGTCCATGGACTTCGTAAATGTACGAGGTGCCAGGGACAAGCCGAACGGCAGGACTGTATACTGGTATGTCTGACCCTCGAAGGCGAATCTCAAGTATCGCCTGTGATGTGACGCTATCTGTATTTGAAAATACATGTCCTTTAGATCTATCGACATAAACCAGTCTCCTCGGCGAATATGCGCGAGGATTTTCCTGGTCGTGAGCATTTTGAAACTGCGTTTCACTAATGCTCTGTTCAGCCGTCTTAGATCCAGTATGGGTCTGATACCACCGTCCTTTTTGGGGACAAGAAAGTATCTGCTGTATAGCCCCCCTTCGCTTTGAGCTTGGGATACATGCTCTATCGCCCCTTTGCTCATCAGTTTTGATATTTCGGCGCGAAGTAGGTGTGCTACTTCTAAAGTCACCGTAGTTTCGACGCGCCCAGTCTAGCACCCAGTCCGAAACCCCTGGAAGCGCTGCCCATGCCTCTGCATGGCTGGCTAAGGGTTGGATGCGAAGCACGCTCTGTTCGCCGTGCAACAGAGGTGCTTCGGGGCGCAATAACATAGGCGTTACGCCTGTGACATTCGAGGCGGGGAGCGCGCTTATTACAGCGGGCAGAACGCTCATCCTCGACCCTACTACAGTGCTTAACTGAGTGAGGGAGGGCTGAGAAAGTCTCGTGGGACTCATGCTGTCTGCGAGTAAATGTGGGCGGGAAACGGGCACATTCACTGCTTTGGACGCGCTGCCTGCCTGAGCAGAGCGAGCGCGCACAGGTCCCGTTTTTACAGAGAGCCTGTGATCTGTGAGACATAGTGTTCGCGGGCACTGGGAAGTGGGCACTTTTACTATGTTGTAAGCGCAATCGACCTGAGTCGATTTTATGTGCGCGAGCCCTAGGGGGAAGCGCGCTGATCACAGTGGACAGAATGCCTGCGCTCGACCCCGCTGCACGTTCACTATGTTGTGTGCGTGATCGACCCGAGTCGAATATATGAGCGCGGGCCCTGTGTGAAGGGCTGTGCTAGTGTGTAGGGATGGGCACTAGGCAGTGGGCATCTTCTCTACACATATAGCATCATCGGCCGTGGCCGGGACTTCGGTAGAAGTCCGGCCATGTACCACGTGCTCGTGGGCTGCAAAAAACACGTCTGCAGTTGCCTCTCGGGGAACAAACAGAGTGATTTGCATTCGGCGGCATAAATATTTTCTGCCGGCAGATCTGGGATTCGAACTCGGATACCCCGCGCGAAAGCCTAAGAATCTACCACTGGACCACAGTGAAGATACATAGACAAAGTCAGCGCGAGTATTATCCACACTGGCGTTTGCTTGCAGGCATGTACCACGTGCTCGTGGGCAGCAAAAAAACACGTCTGCAGTTGCCTCTCGGGGAACAATCAGAGTGATTTGCATTCGGCGGCATAAATATTTTCTGCCGGTAGACCCGGGATACGAACTTGGATCCCCCGCGCGAAAGCCTAAGAATCTACCACTGGACCACAGTGAAGATACATAGACAAAGTCAGCGCGAGTATTATCCACACTGGCGTTTGTTTGCAGGCATGTACCACGTGCTCGTGGGCAGCAAAAAACACGTCTGCAGTTGCCTCTCGGGGAACAAACAGAGTGATTTGCATTTTCAGACGCCTGCAAAATGCCAGAATGTGAGAAGAGTGGATATCGCCCAGCTTCAGCGGGGCTGAAAACACTCCATTCTCCTTTCGCCAGTGACGCACGGGAACCGTAGAAACGGTGTTCAGTTGCAGGCAAGCGGGTACTACGCGCTCGCTGGCTGCAAAATGCATCTCTGCAGTCGCCTTCAGGGGACTGACAGAGCAAAGCATTGGCGGCATAAATATATATGCCGCTAGACCGGGATTCGAACTCCGGTCTCCCGTGTGGAAAACCTACAATTCCACCACTGAGCCACAGGGGGATACAGGCTTTTGAAAGCGGCGTCAACATGTATTCTTCGGCGTTTGCTGGCAGGCAAGCGTGTTATAACAGACTCACTTGCTGCAATAATATTTCCAGTCGCCGAACAGGGAACTGAGAAATGTGAGAGAAAAGAGGTCAGACCGACCAACGGTGGGACTAAGAACACTCTTTTCTCCTTCGCCGGTGAATGACGCGTGCAGAGGCAGGGTAGCTTTTCTTGTAACATAAAGAAAAACTAATCCCGCCATCCGCTTCCAGGAAGGGCAGCCTCGGAAAGGATGCCCGGCGAGTCCTCAGAGTCACCGTAGGCAATTGGCTCGGAGTGAAGGCGTTTCGCCGTGTTTTAACCTTCCATCTTTCTGCTTGGTTTGGCCATTTAAATTGCAAACTTAAGAACAAGTTTAACAGGATAGTGTTAATGGCTAGTAAAATAGTAGGAAAACCCCCAAAACACCTGACCCAAATATACACTGATAGAATGAGGAAGAAAGCTAGGAAAATCACTGTAGATAGTACTCACCCTCTTTCTGGCCAGTTTGAGCTTCTGAAGTCTGGGAGACGCTTCAGAGTGCCTCTGGCTAAAAGTATTTAAAAAAAATATTTGATCCCAAATGCCATTAGTATTCTTAACCAAACCAAGTGACAACAACAAATGAGTAGTTATCTTAATGTATATTTATTTTCATTATGATATTTTTCATTATATCTTTTTTTTATCTTTCTTTTATTATGTTTGAGATGTTGTCTGTATGTTTATCTGTTTTACATGTTTGGTGAGCCAAAGAAAAATTTCCACCCTGATGGACAATAAAGATTTATTCTATTCTATTCTATTCTATACTACAAAATAATATACTGTCTGCCTCATTCTGTAATAAGAAGACACTTCAGATCCCAAATGGAAATTTTGCTGTCTTCACATGCTATCGGAATTATTGTAAATGCTAGTTTCCTTGTTAAAAACTTGGACATGAACGCCCTCTCTAGTGAAAATTTGAATGCGATGAGCTCGTAATCATGACTTCAGAAGTGACTTCATGACTTAAGACATTTCCGATAGCACATGAAGGCAGTATTATTTCAAACACTTATGAAGTGAGTTTAGAGAAAAAACATGTTATTTTTGGCACGTTTTGCTTTTCAAATGAACATTATAAGTGACTCAAACTCACAGCGCTTTCAGAGACCATTTACTGAACTGATAGAGCCGCTTCTCACTATTAAACATTATTGTTTGAGCAGATATTCAGCGGGTAAGCAAAATTCTGCGGGTAAAATTGCTAGAATTCGATGGTTGAGATGACTGCAGAGACAAATTCTATATTTGTGAGATGGACATATTCCCATTATTTTCAGTTTGTCAGAGAAAAGGACAATGATGTAATAGTCAAGTCAATTGCAATCTATGTGAAACACCGGAGAGGTGAAAAATAACGTTCAGTCTCTAACGTTTTAATATTTTAGTGAATGTAAGTGAGCTATGCTCACATTCTGATTTAAAATTGAAATTGGTCATACCATTGATATTACTAGAACACTGAGCAGTTGAAGTAAATAGAAGACTCGATTGGCTCATACAAGGACGCAGTTATTGCATGGATGGAGCAAAGACAAAGTAAGTGTCTAAAATGCACACAGTTCAGTTTAATGGTATGACAATATGACAAAATGATTTGAATTTGAATTGTGTCAATTTTAATTACTACAATTTTAATTAAGTGTAATCTAACAAAATTGAATATTATGTGGTATTTTAAATAGTTCTGAATTTAATTTCTTTAAACGAATATTGAACATTGAACTTTAACGAATTGCAATGTTTTTATGGCTGAATTTTATAGACATGTATTTTCAAACAGCTTTTTTATCCACGTATCCAGTCCATAGGAGGGGAATGGCGCAGCAAGCCAACACTACAAACCGGGCTAACAGTGAAGCTGGCTTCATGTGAAGGAAGCCCACGGAAAGCCACCGGCTCGACACATAGGCTATTTTCCAAATTAATGTGCTGGTGTTGCCCAGCCCACAGCTCTAAAAAATCTGTCAACGAGGCACTCTGTGTCAACGCCCAGGAAGGAGCTAACTCTCTCTTTGGAGGATCTCACTACCCAGGTGGGCACGGTGCACCTTGGGTATAAACACACCAAGATGATGGCAACCACTTTGCAGTGGGCCAACCTCAGCATGGAAACAGCCAAGAGCTGAAAGAGGTCCTGAGGCTTTGCATTCTGTCCTGTATAACCGCAAGGGGGAAGAAACAGAGAAAAACCAGGGCTGGGTCTGCCTCCTCCGGGGCAGCACTTGCATGCTCACCACTTGGTCCCGTCTTAAGGGAGAGTATGGAACCTTGGGCACATATCCAGGCCTGGGTCTCAGATATTATGAGACTTGGCCGGCCCGAATTCCAGTCACGATTCGTTGACCGAAAATGTGTGCAGGTCCCCTACCTTTGCAATAGAGGCAAGCAAGCAGGAGAACTGTTTCTTTAAAAACAGGATTTTTAATTCAGCTGCCTGCAGTCAAGGGGGGGTCTCTGAGTGCAGTAGCAGGTTGGAGGGAGACAGCGCTCGCTCCGACCCATCTTGCAGGAAAGAAGCACAGAAGTGATCGAAACACCCTCGGGGGTCTTCCGTGGGAAGAACACCAACAACGAACAGGTTCCACTTCAGGTCGTAAGCAAGCCTCTTTACTTTTTAGAGGGGGTTCTTAAGAGAAGTGATGGTATCTACAGTCATTTTGAGGTAGATAGCTGAACCTCCGCAACGAGACATGGAGTTTCCAGAGGTCTGGTGCGGATGCCAATGGTGCCCCAATCCCTGAGATGTCTCAGAGGAAAGGGTCAGGAAGGGGCTGTCGAGAGGAGCATAAGTTCGGGGGAACGAGGTCCAGTTGGGCCATTACGGGGCAACTAAGAGACCTGCTCCTTCTCCTTCCTGACTAGCACAATGTTGTGCAAGAAGGCTCACTGGGGAAATGCATTTTGCGTGGACCCCGGGGTCAGCTGTATGCCAGTGTCTCTGTGTTTCTGGGAGTAAACTACTGGCAAGGGGACGAGTTTGGAGAGGCAACAGATGTAACTGTGCAGCCCCGAAGTGATCCCAAATCAGCTGGACCGCCTGTTACAGGCTGATGTGAGGCCTCATGGGTGGCACGATTGAGCAAGCCGGAACTTAAAAGTGGAAGAAGCGACCTCAGAAGCTTCAGACTCCATAGTAGGAGGCGGACGAGTTGTGACATGCGAGGGAAGTGTATGAGCAACCGTTGCTGTACTGAGCAGTGCAAGCTTGCTGAGCAGCGGCATCAAGCAAGGGAACGGCTAACAACTGGAGGCAATGGATGCCAATGCAGTGGGAGGTTCTCCCAGACCCCCGTTTACTACATGCCCGTTATACGTGCCCCCTCGGCTGGTGTTTAGCAGAAACTTGTTCTAGGAGCGTTTTGGCCCGGAGAAGCAAAAGGTCTGAACACGGCTGAGAGTTTGGCGGCAGGCTGGGTGTCGTTAACACACGGGGCGTGCCGCTCTGCCACGGCCATCTCGGTACTCGGCCATAAAGCCAGTGTTGAAGCATCATATGGAGGAAGCCGGTTATATGCGGCTGTGTCTACCATATGCCCCAAGAGCCTCTGAAAGTTTAATTGGGACCCTTTATCACTTCTATGTAGCACCGACCGGACAAGTTCCTGGTGAGGAACGTGTAGACCAAGTCCACTTCCAAACCGGAAAAGAGATCCTTAGTACGTGGACAAGTTTACTCTTCTCCAGTTGACCTGAAGACCCAACTGGCTATGTAGCACTCGAAGGGAGGGACTTGTACTGAGACTTCGACCCCTCAATGCAAGGGCACAGGCATGGCCTGCGTTGCGGAAGGGTAGAGATCTGAAGTACGCGTCCTTCAGGTCGAACGATGCAGACCAATCTTGGGGACGGAGCATTGGGAATGTGTTTCTGTGTCTGTAACTTGAACGGAAGCTTGAAAAAGGGCCCGAATCAAGTGACACAGATCCAAGATGGTCGTAACTCACCTTTACTTGAGTACAATGAAGTGTGGGCAACTTTCAGAAGCTGGCCTTCATATCGGCTGGAGGGACGGCTCAATCGCATCCTTTGCCAGTAGGAATGCGATGACCGCGCGCACAACAGATGCACATTCGGAAACACTGAAGTGTAACGAACAGCATAGAAATTGGGCGGCCGTCAGGCGAACTGAATTGTCTAGCCGAGTCTGCTGGCACAGAAGAACCGACTGGATCGGTCGGGAGCACCATCTAGTGCTTCAACGGACCGACGCAGGGGGACCAAGGGTACTACAGACATACTCAGAGTGAGGCAGCGAGGTAGAGAACAGGGACCCAGCTCAGAAGGCCCGAAGGCGGCCCGAGTGTGTAGTGCATCTCTTCCCTGTCTCTACATGGCAGCAGAGAGTGTGTGAGAAGGCATGACCGGGTCCTCGAACCGCACCCAACTGCTGGCTGGCGAAACGAGGTAGCTGAGGGGTTCAAGGCTTTACAGGGTCGCACACTCTTTGGCCCTCTTTGGACTCAGGAACAGAGAAAACTGCTCTTTCTTTGAAGTGTGGGTACTGCTGGCTCCGCTGTTTTGGGAGCCAGCGGCGGAACAGGCACACACACAAACAAAGGCTCCACCCGGCCCTCCACCGGGGGGAGGGAGTGGATCGGTGACCAACTCCAGGAGCATCCTCCTCCATCCCTGAGTGGCCTGCTCAGGAATGCTTTTGCTATCGCTTGCCACCTGGCTTGACAGCGCCTAGAGCGGGCTGGGCGCCCCTACTGCGGCCGGCTCCACGCTGAGGCCTGGCTGGAGCCTGCTGCAGAGGCCCAGCGGGAGCGGGAGTGGCGGCAGGGGGACGTCCTCGGCGACGAGCAGGCAGAGGAACTGCCACTGGCGGCAGGGTGGAGGCAGCAGCGAGCCGCCGGGGCAGGATGTGCCGGATGGCCTCCGTCTGCGCTTGGGAGAGAACTGTTGGGCGCAGCACTCCACTGTGTCGCCGATCAGCCCAACCTGAGAAATTGGGGAGACCAGGAACCGAACCTTGTCTGCATCCGCCATATCAACCAGGCTGAGCCAACGATAGCGCTCCTGGACCACTAATGTAGACATTGCCAGACCGATCACGCACACCACGACACTCGTGCCCCAGAGGGCGAGGTCGGATGCGGTGTGAAGCTCACTTATGAGCGCACGGTCTGGGCTACCCCCGTGCATGTCCATGAGTGCCCTGGCCTGATAGACCTGTAGCAGTGCCATGGCACACAAGAGGAGGCAGCTTGCCCACAGGCTTTGTAAGCTCTGCCCGTCAGAACGGATTCACAGGCCTTAGGGGGGAGACGAGAGGCCCCCGTCCAAAAGGAAGCGGCCGCCGGACACTGGTGCACCTGTGTCATGACAGACTGCTCCATTGGAGGGATAGCCTTGCAACCCTTCACCACTCCTGAGTACACGTCCCGAGATACCAATCATCCATCCAAGATTGCTCGGGACACGGTGGAGGATTCCACTCGAGCCTGACAGCCTCGGCGGCCCGTTTCAGCATAGCTGATGTTTCTGGATCTGGCTCGGGCAACGTTACACTCCCAGAGGGAGATAACGCAGCCGAGTCATCATTTCCAGAGATCAGCTCACCCTCCAATGCTGCAATCGGCATCCTGTCCTCTGGAGGGGCCCCGAATGAAACGGCTGGTCGGTCCATTACAGATGGATCAACATGCTCAAAGGTGGGCTCCACCGGCTGTGATGTGATAGAGGAGTGAGGGGCCCACAGGGATTGGTTACCGGGTGGGGAAGCCTCACTATGATGCTCTGATCACCCATCCCACACGGCGCCGTAGCGGGGCTTCGTAATGGGGACTCCACCTTCACGCATTAAGGCGAGTCTCGATCGCAACAACGTGATAGTCATATTCTAGCAATGAGAACATGAACTATCAACAAAAGCTGCCTCAAAGTGCTGTATATATATATACAGGGGGGACAGGGAACGATCGCATCCAGAAACGCACGGGTGGAATGGCATCTTTTATTTATTTATTTTTTTTTAAAGACGCAAATGCACCCGTGTTGCTCTTTCAGGAAATGGGACCTGTCACCAGTGCCGGAGCACAATGAGGGGAATGACCGCGGCAACACTGAACGGTGAACTGAAACAGAAAAGCACTCACTTTTCCGCCCTCTAACCAGCCGTCAACAAACATAGAATTTGATGCTGTTAAAACAGCAGTTGAGAGCTCAAGGCTTGTGATTACCGCTGCACTCGCGCTGTAGAACCACCAACACTGGGAGAGTCTTCCTAGAAGAACACCGACACACTCGCTCGTTGTAAACAACAGCACTCTTCAGAGACATCGACGCCGATCGGCTCCGAAGCGAAAGACAAATGGTGCGTGCATCCGCTTCCGTGTTTATACCCACGCTGCGGGGCGGAGTGCGAGATGCAATTCACGCATGCCAAAGCACATTGGCTCGTTTTACCAATGCTCGAAGATGACAGGCTCTCTAAGCGTGATCCCAATCAGTCGACATGTCGAACACGTTGAATGTGAGTGACTGAAAGGGAACTACTGGAATTTTCTGAGACCCTCTACTCTCCTAATGTCCATATAAGGGATTTCCTATAAAGGCACCCTCTGGCCTCGAGTATGAATGAAACAGAAATGACACAAGAGTGTTTAGCGCTCCATATTGCTAACATCGCCTGATTTTGAAATATACTAAAGTGCTTTGTAACGTATTAACTTGAGTAGTTTTTCAGCAAACTACTTATTTACTCTTAATTGAGTCATATTATTTTCCAGTACTTCTACTTGTACTCATGTAAATTATTTCTTAAGTAGCTATACTTTTATACTGCTTGAACTCGAGAAGTGAAGAGACTCGTGTCCAACCTATGCATGCCAGGTTTGTGATGTAAACTTGAACTAAAATAAAATAAAAGAATATAAATGAAATGAAATGAAATGAAAAGAAAAGAAAAGAAAAAGAGGTTGTGTGTCTTTCTCAAGTCATTAGGCTATAGGTTGCATTATAGTGGGCTCTAGATCTTTTGTGTTTGGTATTTCTACCATCATTTACCAGACTTTGATCATTTGTCTACTTTTGTCATTTTGACAGTGATTGTTACTTATTGTATTGCTCCATGAGCCTTCCTACACAGTCATTATGCTATACCACATCACCCTCCACTGGATGCATAATGAGCACGAAATTAACTACATTTTAGCATTTTAGAATGCCTAGTCATATTTCTGTGGTTATTTTGGTGAAAGTAACTTGGTAGTAACGCAAAAGTAGTGAAATGCATTACAATTCAGAGACAGTAATATTGTAATGTAACTAATTAATATTAAATTACAATAACTAGTAATATATAATGCATTACATTTTGGGAGTAACTTGTCCAACTCTGTGTAACAATAACACGTTAACTGATGTCAGTAAGAATAAATGACTTACAGATGATATCCTTTTGGATCAAGCTGCACATTGCATCGCATTCTTTATCTGAGGTAAATTTAAGACTTATTCCTCACAGCGCGTCTTCTTCCAAACTCAAAGAAAAGCAGGGGAATGATGAAGCTTGATGCATTGTTTATCGAGGTGATGGGGGCGTTTACAGGTTTGCATGGCTCACATGGATGATTACCGTGTGAATAGGCTTTGCTGCATGTGGTTGTAGTCACATTAAAGTAAAAAAAGTCAGATGGGGAAGACTGCACCTCTCATGGTTTCATATAGATTACATAAACAGCGAATATTTGAGAATATTTTTAAAGGTTACTTCAAGCTTTCTAAAGACATATCTCTCATGTCTGTGTGGCAAGTATTCACTGAGTTTCAGTTCATTTTTGTGATGCATTTTAGAGAAAAGTTCAGAGACTGAGACTGCAGAAAGCGGACCCTGTTTCTTTTCATTATTTTACAAAAGCAGTTTTGTCGTTATTGTGAGTTTACACAAATAAAACTTTTGAATGATGTACAGTATTACATGATTCTGTATAACAAAGTGTTTAAAGTCCAGCTGCTATGTGAAGAAAAACAAACAAACAACAACAACATGCCAGCGCGTTCGCCAACCCCATGGGGTTCATTTCAGTCTATCATCAAATCCAGCGTCAAAAGGAAGGTTATGCAGTTCCTGTGTTTTTCCAAAATCTGGCACTGCACAACATTTTGCATTCTTCAAAGGCATGTTTATCGCTTAGTTGATCGATCCAGTGTTAGCGTCACGTATGTTATTTACAGGGTTCCCACACCTTGGTTAACTTCAAATTCAAGGACCTTTCAAGGACTTTCCAGGTCCAATACCCTCAAATTCAAGGACTTAATTTGGGGACATATTTGTTATGTCCAACAACAAACGATGAGGTACCATGGTAGTTTCATCCGCGCATGAACGTCATGGCAATGTACAACACAAAGTACCTCATGCGGGAAACACTTAAAGGGGACCTATTATGCCCCTTTTCACAAGATGTAAAATAAGTCTCTGATGTCCCCAGAGTGTGTATGTGAAGTTTTAGCTCAAAATATCCAACAGAATTTTATTTACAGCACGTTTAAATCATAATTTTTTGGGTCTGTGAAAAACGCATTGTTTTATTGCTTCTCCTTTAATGCTAATGAGCTGCTGGTTCAAGGCACAAGGGGCGGAGCCAAAGCAGCCGCAATCAGAGCCAGAACAGGGAAGATGATAATAATAAAACAGACAGTCACAGTAATGGTGTTCATTTCGACCATAAAAATGCCTACAGAGTCAGAGAATATATGCTGTATGGAGTTGGAACAGGTATAGTTTAGTTTAAGTACGATTATAACCTATTTGGCATTGCTTGTATACACTATTAATGCAAGCCTGCTGTAGGACTCCGTCTGACGATCTGAATTGTCTGAATGATGACACAAAATATACTGATGAGTTTAATAAAGTTTACTGTATGTCACACAAAAGATGAAGCATCAGTTTTTCTTCAGAAAATCACTGTTAGAGCTGAGTAAACAGTATAAGAAGTGCATAAGTAACTTACATAAGTTTCTGTAAAGTTGAGGGAGCATTTTCTTTGAAAACAAAATGAATCCACCTCGTCTTCAGTGGCTGGCAGATTTCAAGAGTAAATGTAGAGAGCTATGTGAATGAATACATCCAGCTACAACACCTTCAACGCTTGGGAGATGCTTTGACGCTTCTCGTGAGTGCATTGCTGCAGCAATGGCTGATGTGTGTAACTCGCAGTGAACTTGATCAGGGCGGGTCTAAGTTATAACGGCAGTGTCAGTCAACACTCGTGGGCGGGGCCTGTGGCTTTAGTGATGTCACTAAAGCCACATTCTAAAAAACAGGTCGTTTGGAGAGGAGGAGGCCAAGATGGCGCTGTGTTAGGTGGACATGTTATTGAACGTCTCGTCAGGAAAGTTTGAAATAGGACGATTATATAGCCATTATAATTTGACAGTTACTATTTATGAACGTGTAAGTGATTGCCTTCTTCTTTTCAACCTCCTTGCGCCAATTCATCTATGGGAAGAAAGAAAAATAGACAAACTTCGAACGTGACAGCACACGCGCCCATGTCAACTACGGAGCCTATTAAAATTGCTGAAGGGAATGATAGCGCCGTTTCCTCTGTGAATGTAATTTCATCGAATAACGCTGACGAACACAACTGGTTCGATTCGCGCCCAGATTTGAGTGATCTTCTTGCTACTCCCCTGCCTGATACTCCCTTAAAACCTCCAACAAAAAAAATAAAACGGGTAAGCATGGAAAGTAACGGCTCTTCAGCAGAAATTCTGGCGGCCATTCGTGAGCTTTCTGGCAAATATGAAGAGATGTTACAGAAAATGTCTGCGATTGACACAAGGACTGAATCTACGGCTAAGCAGATTGAGACAATGTCGTCAACTGTTACTCAACTTGTTGCTGAGGTAGCAACGCACAAGGAGTCTCTGAAAGTTGTGGCGACGGAGATTCATGAGCTTCAAAAGGTGAATAAAACCATGAAGGAAGAGGTGGGAGAATGTAATGTACAGCTGGAGATGGACATTAAAGTTACATGGCGTGAGAGAGAAGGATGGCGAGGATGTCCGGAAAGTTGCAATCGATATCCTTAGCAATGTAATTCCCGGTATCAGCGACAACCTTGAGGATGCCATAGACATTGCACATCGTCTTGGCCAGAGAAGAAAGGATGGTTCCCACAGATCAATCATTGTACTGTTTGCTCTGCGTCGTATTCGTGACACCGTTTGGCAAGCTGCCAGAGGCTGCAAATTTCTTTTCGACAATAAGTTGCGACTCACGGAAGCCCTTTCAGAAGATAGGGCCGCCAGAGAAAAACTTTGGCCGCTTGTTAAAAAAGCCAGGGATGAAGGGAAAAAAGCCTCCTTTCGCGGTGCGTTTGCCTTAATTGATGGGAAAAGATTCAACTTCTCTGATGTAAAATAAACCGGTTTCCGTTCTGCGGTGCGGATATAATCTTTTTCCTAGTTGAAGGGGAAATAAGACTGTTGTTCCTTTAATTCCCATGGGCAACGCATTTTGGGAAGCCAGGTTTCGTTATTCCTCCGGTTGAACCGCAAACTCTGCTGTGTAAGTTGATAAAGGTTGACCATGTTCAGTTCGATCATTCAATTTAATATCTCTACTGATAGTTTTTTGACTAATGTCTAAAATAGTTTTGCGATAAGCAAAGAGGTTAAGTGATTATAGCCACTCTAATTTAATGTTTGCGAATTCATTTTGGTTATATATTGTTCCTATTTCAAAATAGATTTGTGTGTTTCTTTCAGATAAGAGGTAGCTTATTAAACTTTTTCTTTGTACAATGGATTTTAAGTTTCATTCGTTTTCTGTTGTATCCTTAAACGTGAGGGGTTTACGTGACGCAGTAAAGAGGAAAGCTGTTTTTTTATTTTGTAAAAGCAGTGAGTCAGATATAATTCTTCTTCAGGAAACGCATTCAAGTGATATGGATGTAAAATTTTGGAAAAATCAATGGGGAAATGCAATTTATTGTAGTCATGGCTCTAGTCATTCGGCTGGAGTTTCAATTTTGTTGCACAAACTTAAAGGGCACATACTAGAAGTTAAATCTTCTAATGAAGGCAGATGGATTATTTTAGCGATTAAGCAGGATAACACAATCTTTATTATTTGTAATATTTATGGTTTCAATTCCCGATCTACCAATAGGTCTCTTTTCTCTCAGATAACTTCAGAATTGAAAGAAGTAATTATCAAGTACCCAGACGCTTTTGTGATTTTAGGTGGGGATTTGAATGAATGTGTGGATGATTCCTTGGACCGACATCCTCCCAGAAATAACGATAGCCAGCAATTAAATATTAACATTTTATCATTTTGTTAGGAATTTTCTCTTACAGATACATGGCGTTTCTTTCACCCTGATTTGCAGGAATTTACTTGGTCAAATAGAAATATGTCTTCTCAATCGAGAATCGACCTCTTCCTGATCTCTTCATCGGCTCTTCAATTTGTAAAAGATGTTTCTCATTCTTTTGCTCCCCTTTCAGACCATAAGCAAATAAGTCTAAAATTGTGTAGTAACACTGAAAAAAATTCAAGTTTGCGTAGTTATTGAAAATGTAATAATTCTCTCCTTAAAGATGCAGCCTTTAATAATGGCATTAAGAACTTATTTTCTGGTATTTTTTCTGAAAACTCTAGTGATGGTTATAAAAAAAAATGGGATTTTTTTAAATATAAAGCTAGGCAGATTGCTATCAGAAGAAGTAAAGAGCTAAAATCCTCTAAAAATAAAAAAATATTTGAACTCCTAAATAAAATAAACACTTTATTGCAAAAAAACATTAACTCAGGAGGAAGAGTTGCTTTTAAGAGAATTAAATTGACAAATTAATCAAGCTTATTTGGATTTAGCTAGGGGGGTCTTTATTAGGTCAAAAGCCAAATGGCTAGAAGAAGGAGAGACTAACTCCAGTTACTTTTTTGCATTAGAGAAGAGGAATTGCAGGAGAAATTCATTAACAGCTTTAAATATTAATGGTGTCAGGTGCACTGATTCAAACTTAATTTTTTAAGTTTATCACAAACTTTTATGACAAACTTTATACTTCCGAATTTAATTCAGATAATTGTGAGACTTTTGTCGAAACTATTAAAAACCATATTCCAACTATTGATAGTGATTTTAAAGATCTTTGTGAGTCAACTTTGACAATTGGGGAAGTTAAATCCGCTCTTTTCTCTATGAAGAGAGGGAAATCCCCTGGTGTTGATGGTTTTTCCGTTGAATTTTACATCCATTTCTGGGACTTAATAAAATCCCCATTGCTTTGCATGTATAAAGAATGCATTGCTCAGAAGGAAATGACTTCTTCAATGAAACAGGGTATAATTTCCCTTATTCCAAAACCTGAAAAAGACCCTCTGCAAATTGATAATTGGCGACCAATAACACTCTTAACCATTGATTACAAGATATTGGCCCTGGTATATGCTAATAGGTTGAAATTTAAGCTTGACCAAATTATTGCGGAGACACAGTCAGGATTCGTCAAAGGTAGACATATTAGCAATAATATAAGACTTGTTTTAGATTTATTGGATTACTCTGAATTTGTACACTCTAAAGCCATTGTTCTTTTCTTAGACTTTTATAAGGCCTTTGATACCATT
Source organism: Vimba vimba (assembly GCA_022828995.1). Lineage (NCBI taxonomy): Eukaryota > Metazoa > Chordata > Actinopteri > Cypriniformes > Leuciscidae > Vimba > Vimba vimba. The sequence continues at coordinate 22,551,433 of CM040824.1, read as the reverse complement.
GAGCACCAATTTCTTCTGCAATCTCTCAAACTGTTTGGTTTTGGGGACTCTTTTGTTAATGTAATTAAAATGTTTTATAAAGAAATTAGTAGTTCAGTCATAGTTAATCTGAACACCTCCCAAAGATTTGTTATAAAGCGCAGTGTTAGACAGGGTTGCCCAATCTCCCCCTTTTTATTTATTTTGGTTACTGAGCTATTATCACTGAGTATTATGCACAATCAGAACTTGAAAGGTATCTCCATTTTTGATAGGGAAATAAAAATCTCGCAGCTGGCTGATGACACCACTCTTTTTTTACATGATAAAAGTCAACTCTCCAGTGCCATTCAGATAGTTAGAAATTTTTCATGTGCTTCTGGGTTAAAGTTAAATATGTCGAAGTGTGAGATAATGTCGTTGCATGAATGCGACGACACGTTAATTGAGGGTATTCCAGTCAAAGACACAATAAAGTATTTAGGAGTTCACTTAACAAAAAATTTAGTAGACAGACAACAACTTAATTTTTGTAGTCGAATTAAGAAAACCCAAAATATTTTAAATCTTTGGCTACAAAGAGACCTAACTCTTTATGGTAGGGTTCTCTTGTCTAAAGCGGAAGGTCTCTCTCGCTTTGTGTATCCATCACTTTCTTTATATGTGAATGACTGCACTGCTAAAGGTGTCAATAAAATTTTCCTTGATTTTATATGGAAAAACAGGTCTCATAAACTTAAAAAAATCAGTGATTTCCAATTGTAGAAGAGATGGGGGACTAGAAGTGCTACATTTTCACAACATTATTAATGTGTTTAAAATCAATTGGATTAGAAGATGTCTAATAAATTCAGATTCTATATGGTTTTTCATTCCTAATTTCATCTTTAATAAAATTGGAGGCCTCCCTTTTATCTTAAAATGTAATTATATGTGCAATAAACTCCCGGTTAAACTATCTAAATTTCATCAGCAAGCTCTTCTCGCATGGAAATTGTGTTACATCCACAATTTCTCACCACATAAAACTCTTTTGTGGAATAATATGAATATAACTCTTAAAAACAAATCTCTCTTTTTTTCTAATTGGTTTAATAGAGATTTAATTTATATCATTTCTTTATTTGACAATTCTGGTAACATCTTGTCTTATGAACGCTTCATGACTATCCATGACTTCCCTATTCATTTTAAAGAATACAATACTGTGATTAAAGCTATTCCTACAGGTCTAGTGCAACTGGTTAAGAGCCACTTATTATGTAACCAAAATGATACTAAGGAGTCGGCTTTGTTATTGGATGGCATTAGCATTTATGATAAGAAATGCAATAATAAACATATTCGCCAGATTTTTCAAAGAAGAGATCTAATTTGCCCTAGAGGCAGATCCCATTGGGCTGCCTTTATTGGCAATATTGAATGGAGAAGAGCGTGGTTATTACCACATAAATATTTTATTCCTAACAAAACCAAAGAAGTCCACTTTAAAATATTACATAAGATATATCCTGTTAATGCAACGGTGTCCAAATATATTGATATTTCTAGTACTTGTTCGTTTTGTGGTGACGAAGATGAAACATTAATACACTTATTTTATTCTTGCAAATTGGTTCAGAAATTTTGGTCTAGCGTATTTTCTCATTTAAATAAAACCCCCATTCAGGCACACTCTTTTAATTTAAAAGATATTATTTGTTATTATACTGACTCCCACACATCCAAAGAATACATTTTTAACTTTTTTATTTTATTTGGTAAATTTTTCATCCATAAACAGAAATTTATGAACTCACTTCCTACTTTCTCTCATTTTTTGGTTGAAGTAGACTCACTGCTTAAATCTTTTAGTTTAACAAATAATAACTAGATGTACCGCATGGCGGTACAAAATATGACCGCCGCTCAGGCCTGCACTGGCTTTCCACAAAAATAAATGACGTGGAGCAATTTGGCTGTATTGCGTGTTTATGTATATAAGTTGTATATTTTAAAAGACTGTCTGGAGTATTCCTGTGGATCATGGATAATTTAGAGTTTTGTAATTATTTGCCATTACTATTTAAGTTTTAGATCAAAAGTCATTAGTTTAGACACTTAACATCCATAATGTGAAAACATCACATCCATAACAGTGGTTAACAGTAAAAAGCGACTGAAGTGCCCTTGAGCAAGGCACCTAACCCCTCACTGCTCCCCGAGCGCCGCTGTTGTTGCAGGCAGCTCACTGCGCCGAGATTAGTGTGTGCTTCACCTCACTGTGTGTTCACTGTGTGCTGAGTGTGTTTCACTAATTCACGGATTGGGATAAATGCAGAGACCAAATTTCCCTCACGGGATCAAAATAGTATATATACTTATACATACTAAGTATGAAAAATCTGTGTTTTTTTTTTTCAAAGGACCCTCCCATTCAATTTATACAAACCTCTACCAAACGGTTGAGGTGCCTGTTGATGGTAAAAGTCAGTTATCTGACTTTGGCATGGGTTTGTTGTGTTTTACTGAAATAAAAAACATTTTTTCCCCAAAAAAGTGGTTTTATCTTGTAGCCCTGGTCCCAGAGTTTTAAAAAAACAATGTTAACAAAATTAAACTCATTCCCACTGTACCTAGTAGAACACTTAAGTAAATGTCCCATTGAAATTAATGGGATTTTATGGATTTAGGTGAAGAAAGTGTACACATAATACATTTTGGTCTGTACCATGAAGAGAAAACTGATTCAACTATATAAACTATATATTTTCTGAAAGCGTACACTCTCAGGATGTGATCTAACATGGCATGAAACATGTCCCACCCACGTCATTAGTATACTGCCCAAGCATAACACATTGGGTATTGGTAAATCGGGTATATGGCTGATACCTAAAAAAAGTAGTAGTATGTGCATGTCTGTCTGTGTGTGTGTGTGTGTATGTGTGTGTGTTTGTGTATGTGTGTGTCTGTGCGTGTATGTGTGCGTGCGTACATGTGTGTGCGCGTGTGTGTTTGTGTGTGTGTGTCTGTGCATGTGGATTTGTATGTGTGTGTATGGGTGTGTGTCTGTGCCTGTGGATGTCAGTGTGTGTGCATGCTTGCGTTTGTTTGTATTCCTGCATGTGTGTGTGTGACAGTATCATCCTAAACCAGCAACCCTTCGCTCAACAGCACCATCTACAGGCCGATGAGTGTACAGTCACTAAATGTGCACATAAATGAATTTATTTTATACCCCCCCATGGATGAAATTCTACGAAACTTAGCATACCCCCAGAGGATGTCAAGTTAATCATACACATGAAATATGGTGCAGTTCTGAACATCTCCACTGAAGATAGGGGCGATTAAAGCAGAATAATATTGCATTTTCATTTTTTATGGGAGGGGCGCAAATCACAAATGACTGATTATGGGCTAGGTTGATGTGGGCCCTTAAGAGTAACATACCATAAAAATTTCTTCATCCTCTGTGCCACGGTTCAGGTAGTTATTTAGGAAAAACTGCATTTTTTGGGTTTGGGGGGGCCCAGCGCGGGGGGGGGGCCCAGCGTGGGGGGGAGGGGCCCCCGGGGACCAAACGAAATTTTTCCGTAAAAGTCTAGTGGGGCTACATGCCCACCAAATTTCATGTTCCCCGGTGTTTCGGTGTCCCTGGTATCGTTGACGAAAAATTCAGATGACGAAAAAAAAAAAAAAAAAAAAACTTTGACAATCGATTATGGGCTAGGTTGATGTGGGCCCTTAAGACCAACATACCATAAAAATGTCTTCATCCTCGGTGCCACGGTTCAGGTAGTTATTTAGGAAAAACTGCATTTTTTGGGTTTGGGGGGGCCCAGCGCGGGGGGGGAGCGGCCCCCGGGGACCAAACGAAATTTTTCCGTAAAAGTCTAGTGGGGCTACATGCCCACCAAATTTCATGTTCCCCGGTGTTTCGGTGTCCCTGGTATCGTTGACGAAAAATTCAGATGACGAAAAAAAAAAAAAAAAAAAAAAAACTTTGACAATCGATTATGGGCTAGGTTGATGTGGGCCCTTAAGACCAACATACCATAAAAATGTCTTCATCCTCTGTGCCACGGTTCAGGTAGTTATTTAGGAAAAAATGCATTTTTTGGGTTTGGGGGGGCCCAGCGCGGGGGGGGAGTGGCCCCCGGGGACCAAACGAAATTTTTCCGTAAAAGTCTAGTGGGGCTACATGCCCACCAAATTTCATGTCCCCCGGTGTTTCGGTGTCCCTGGTATCGTTGACGAAAAATTCACGGGGGGCCCAGCGCGGGGGGGGGAGTGGCCCCCGGGGACCAAACGAAATTTTTCCGTAAAAGTCTAGTGGGGCTACATGGCTACCAAATTTCATGTTCCCCGGTGTTTCGGTGTCCCTGGTATCGTTGACGAAAAATTCACGGGGGGCCCAGCGCGGGGGGGGAGTGGCCTCCAGGGACCAAACAAAATTTTTCCGTACAAGTCTAGTGGGGCTACATGCCCACCAAATTTCATGTTCCCCGGTGTTTCGGTGTCCCTGGTATCGTTGACGGAAAATTCAGTAAGGTGACGAAAAAAAAAAAAAAAAAAACTTTGACAATCCCTATATGACCGCTTTCGCTAGCTATAGCGGCGGTCATAATAAATGTGTTAGATTCCTGAAAACATATGAACAATTATTTTGTAATGGCTCTGATATTCAGGATTAACCAGCTTTCTGTCATATATTGTTTTATTTTATTTGTATTATTATTATTTATGTTTTTTTTTTTGTTTTTTTGTTTTTTATTATTACTATCCTTTGTTAGTATTGTTTCCCTATGTAAAGGTATAAGGTATTTAAATTATAATTACTCTGTATCCTTTGTCTTTGTTTTACCTCTTCTATGTTCTCCTGAATGTATCTGTATATTTACATGTTTCTTCAATAAAAAAATTAAAATAAAAAATAAAAAAAAGGTCGTTTGGAGAGACTGCTTATGATTTATGGGGATTAAAAAAAAAGGAGTGAGTGGATTTTTATCACTGTAGGGTGGTTGTGTACACACACTGCCAACACACATTTATGTCCAAACATCATACAAAAGTGAATTTTGCATAATAGGTCCCCTTTAACGTAACCAGGGTTTTTCCTGGCTCAAAATGAGGCTGAGGTGTTAAAATCCTAATAATGTATTTTAATAATAAGATAATTAAATTTGTATTTTTTGTAGATCATCATATAGCCTAATGTGTTTCCCACATTATTTTTGTGGGTGGAGCTTGGTACCTCTAAGGGGGTCCAGGGGCATGCGCATGCCTCTTCTTTTGGCAAAATTACATTTCCTTAATAGCCTAAACAGAGGCTTTACTCCCTTCAAACTTAAATTGTCAATGTTTCATTACATCACTGTTTGAAAACACATTTTTTGTACCTTTTATAAAGGGCATTTTTCCCCTAATTTTATTAAATGTATGCTCCATCTTTTCTTAAATTTGATCAATATATTCAATTAAAATAATAAGACACTAGGCTGTTACCAATCAAATTAAATAATTTACATTGAAAAATTATAACTGTATTAAATTAGATTATTTTAAATATTTACCCAAGGCAAACAGGTCCTAGGCGAAGGGTCAGACTAAGAGCAGTTCAAAAACCCCTTATGAGAAAAATTAAACCGAGGACCGTGACGTCGCCCGGTATGGCGCAGCCGGGGCCCCACCCAGGGCCACCTTCCCGTGGGCTCACCACCTGTAGGAGGGACCGTAAGGGGCCGGTGCTGAGAGGATCGGGCGGCAGTCGAAGGCGGAGGCCTCGACAACCCGATCCCTGGACACGGAAGCTAGCTCTAGGGACGTGGAATGTCACCTCGCTGGCGGGGAAGGAGCCTGAGATTGTGCGTGAGGTTGAGAGGTTCCGACTAGAGATAGTCGGGATCACCTCTACGCTCGGCTTGGGCTCTGGAACCACACTCCTCGAGAGAGGATGGACTCTTCACCACTCTGGAGTTGCCCATGGTGAGAGGCGGCGGGCTGGTGTTGGTTTGCTTATAGCCCCCCAGCTCAGCCGCCATGTGTTGGAGTTCACCCCGGTGAACGAGAGGGTCGTTTCCCTGCGCCTACGGGTCGGGGATAGGTCTCTCACTGTCGTGTGTGCCTACGGGCCAAACGGCAGTGCAGAGTACCCGGCCTTCTTAGAGTCTCTGGGAGGGGTGCTGGAAAGTGCTCCAACTGGGGACTCCGTCGTTCTACTGGGGGACTTCAATGCCCACGTGGGCAGCGACAGTGACACCTGGAGGGGCGTGATTGGGAGGAACGCCCCCTCTGATCGGAACCCGAGCGGTGTTCAGTTAATGGACTTCTGTGCTAGTTACAGTTTGTCCATAAAGAACACCATGTTCAAGCATAAGGGTGTCCATCAGAGCATGTGGCACCAGGACACCCTAGGCCGGAGGTCGATGATCGACTTTGTGGTCGTTTCATCTGACCTGCGGCCGTATGTCTTGGACACTCGGGTAAAGAGAGGGGCGGAGCTGTCAACTGATCACCACCTGGTGGTGAGTTGGATCCGATGGCGGGGGAGGAAGCTGGACAGACTTGGCAGACCCAAGCGTACTGTGAGGGTCTGCTGGGAACGTTTGGCTGAGTCTCCTGTCAGAGAGATCTTCAATTCCCACCTCCGGCGGAGCTTCGACCGGATCCCAGTGGAGGCTGGAGATATTGAGTCCGAGTGGACCATGTGCTCCACCTCCATTGTCGAAGCGGCCGCTCGGAGCTGTGGCCGTAAGGTCTCCGGTGCCTGTCGAGACGGCAATCCCCGAACCCGGTGGTGGACACCGGAAGTAAGGGATGCCGTCAAGCTGAAGAAGGAGTCCTATCGGGCCTGGTTGGCTTGCGGGACTCCTGAGGCAGCTGACGGGTACCGGCAGGCCAAGCGAACGGCAGCCCGGGTGGTTGTGGAGGCAAAAACTCGGGCCTGGGAGGAGTTCGGTGAGGCCATGGAGAAGGACTATCGGCTGGCCTCGAAGAGATTCTGGCAAACCGTCCGGCGCCTCAGGAGAGGGAAGCAGTGCCCTACCAACGCTGTCTACAGTAGAGGTGGGGAGCTGTTGACCTCAACTGGGGATGTCGTTGGACGGTGGAAGGAATACTTTGAGGATCTCCTCAATCCCGCCGTCACGTCTTCCATTGAGGAAGCAGAGGCTGAGGGCTCAGAGGTGGACACGTCCATCACCGAAGCTGAAGTCACCGAGGTAGTCAAGAAACTCCTCGGTGGCAAGGCACCGGGGGTGGATGAGATCCGCCCTGAGTACCTCAAGTCTCTGGATGTTGTGGGACTGTCTTGGCTGACACGCCTCTGCAGCATCGCGTGGCAGTCGGGGACAGTGCCTCTGGGATGGCAGACCGGGGTGGTGGTCCCTCTTTTTAAGAAGGGGGACCGGAGGGTGTGTTCCAACTACAGGGGGATCACACTTCTCAGCCTCCCTGGGAAAGTCTATGCCAGGGTACTGGAGAGGAGAATACGGCCGATAGTAGAACCTCGGATTCAAGAGGAACAGTGTGGTTTTCATCCGGGCCGTGGAACACTGGATCAGCTCTATACCTTCTACAGGGTGCTGGAGGGTTCATGGGAGTTTGCCCAACCAGTCCACATGTGCTTTGTGGATTTGGAGAAGGCATTCGACTGTGTCCCTCGCGGCAGCCTGTGGAGAGTGCTCCGGGAGTATGGGGTCCGGGGTCCTTTACTAAGGGCTGTCCGGTCCCTGTACGACCGAAGCAGGAGCTTGGTTCGCATTGCCGGCAGTAAGTCAGACTTGTTCCCGGTGCGTGCTGGACTCCGGCAGGGCTGCCCTTTGTCACCGGTTCTGTTCATAATTTTTATGGACAGAATTTCTAGGCGCAGCCAGGGGCCGGAGGGTGTCAGGTTTGGTGACAACACGATTTCGTCTCTGCTCTTTGCAGATGATGTTGTCGTGTTGGCCTCATCAAACCAGGACCTTCAGCATGCACTGGGACGGTTTGCAGCCGAGTGTGAAGCGGCTGGGATGAGAATCAGCACCTCCAAATCCGAGGCCATGGTCCTAAGTCGGAAAAGGGTGGCTTGCCCACTTCAGGTTGGTGGAGAGTTCCTGCCTCAAGTGGAGGAGTTTAAGTATCTTGGGGTTTTGTTCACGAGTGAGGGAAGGATGGAACGGGAGATTGACAGACGGATCGGTGCAGCTTCTGCAGTAATGCGGTCGATGTACCGGCCTGTCGTGGTAAAGAAAGAGCTGAGCCGCAAGGCAAAGCTCTCGATTTACCAGTCAATCTACGTTCCTACTCTCACCTATGGTCATGAGCTTTGGGTCATGACCGAAAGGACAAGATCCCGGATACAGGCGGCCGAAATGAGCTTTCTCCGCAGGGTGGCTGGGTGATCCCTTAGAGATAGGGTGAGAAGCTCGGTCACTCGGGAGGAGCTCAGAGTAGAGCCGCTGCTCCTCCACATCGAGAGGGGTCAGCTGAGGTGGCTCGGGCATCTGTTCCGGATGTCTCCTGGACGCCTTCCCGGGAAGGTGTTCCGGGCGCGTCCCACTGGGAGGAGACCCCGGGAAGACCTAGGACACGCTGGAGAGACTATGTCTCCCGGCTGGCCTGGGAACGCCTCGGTGTCCCCCCGGAAGAGCTGGAGGAAGTGTCTAGGGAGAGGGAAGTCTGGGCATCTCTGCTTAGACTGCTGCCCCCGCGACCCGGCCCCGGATAAGCGGAAGAAGATGGATGGATGGATTTTTGAATATACAAATAAGGAATGTTGAAAAGAATGATACTTTGAAACTAAACCGCCAGTAGGAGGTGGCAGGCGACCATCTTAATGAGCGAGTCATTGAGTCATTCATTCAAACGATTCGTTCAAACGGCTGATTTATTCAGAATGAGGCAGTTTATGAATGGGTAATTGAATCTTTGACTCAACCGATTCGTTCAAAATGCTGAATCATTCAGTAATGCAACAAGTGTTGCTGTGAGATGCGCTATGGTTCTGCTGTGATCTTTGTTTGGAACTATTTTCGCTGCTGAAACAGAACAAAAACAGTCATTGTGTCTAAAATGTAAGTGACTTAATTTTAACTATTTGTTTATTGAACTGTTATGAAATCAGTCTCGGTTTCAATCTTGATGGCATTCAGGAAAACAGCTTTCTGGTCGTGTGTAGCCTAGGCTATATATTGTTTCTTAACTATAATATGTTATAAATAACTGTGCGAGCCTCAACAGCGCAACATTGTTACCGTCAGTACATTAGGTAGGCATATATTATTATCAACTATAGGCTATCAATCGCCACTTACATTAAATAAAATAAAACAGAATCATCCTCACGGTTTCGGTGATTCCCTAGTTATTTTTTATTGTCGAGAACCAGAGGCGGCACGAAATTTGACGGAGGTGGCCGCCTCATAATTCTCTATGCAGGAAAAACCCTGGTAACGTAACGCGTAAATGCGCTTAACTAGTGTAAATCAAGCAAGCTAGTATGCATAGGCCATGAAGTGTTGGCGAAATAACACATTAGGGGAGCGGAGTGAATATGGAATTTTTTCCAGAAAACTTATTGCACAAAATAAATTCAAGCACTTTCAAGGACCTGTCTCAATGTATGTTTATTTTCAAAAACTTTCCAGGGCCTTGAAAACATTTTTTCAGATTCACAAACTTTCAAGGATTCCAAGGACCCGTGGGAACCCTGTATTTACTACTACTTGTCATAAGCGAATAAGTGGACGGGGCTACAGTGGTAAAAATTTAGAAATAGATGTTGATCTTCTTCTGCAGAGGTGGTCTTTCACCTCTCTATGTATCACCATTCTGTTCTGTTTAAATTTCGTTTTCATGGACTTTCAATTTTTTTTTCATTTGTCACGTGTCTTCATTGTTCAGATTCCCACCACTCGTTTGTCTCCTTGGTTACTGTTATCATTAGTTCATATGTGTCAGCTGTATGTGATTAATTATCCTCACTAGTGCAAAATGCCCGTGCAAAATCAGTTTTTGTGCATGTTTTTAGTAATTGTTGGTTTGGTGCCCGTGAAAGAGACTGTGAACGCATTGAATAGGATATGTTTAGTTGGTGAATAGCATAGGCTACTATTACACAGTAGCGATAACGTTAAGCGCACCAGAATGAAATATAATATTTAATATACACGTGCAAAAGCAGTTTTTGTGTGTGTTTTTAGTAATTGTTGGTTTGGAGTATTTGAGTGCTCATTGTTACAATTACACAGCAAAAGGTCAGTGACATTTTTATTTGTGCATGGTAGAAAGCAAATACTGATACTGACATGATGCATTGGAGTATATATTTATTTAGAGTGGATATTTGTGTTTTGTTAGTGCAGACTGGCTGTTCTTGAAGATTACATGTTGTTATTGTGTCAGCACCTCTTATAGACAACATTGCTCAGAAAGTGGCGCTTTTTGTTTGTTTCATCATCTTGAGCAAAAATACGAAGTCTGCTTGATCTGCCAACTCTGCTGGCTGCAACGTAGAATTGACCATGACTAAAGAAGTCTCTTGTGCAGAAGACACCAACACGTTGCAAAGACTGGCCTTGTGACTTATTCACTGTCATGGCAAAGCAGGGTCTCACTGGAAACTGCTTACGTCGCAGGGTGAATGGAAATATGTTGTCAGATGGGATGAGGGTGATGCGTGGAATGAGTAATGTGCGTCCAGCATTGACACCGATCACAGAAGTCGCAACCAAAAGATGAGGCAGGATTTGTTCAATGATGTATCTCGATTCATTGCAGTGTCCATTTTGTTGGTCGAAATTTCGAAGTAGCATGATCACCATTCCCGCCTTTAAAGTGATGCGAGGGGGAGGCATACCAGATGGGCAGAGGGTATTTAGAAACTCAGTTGGGTACATTTGGTGACCCTCAGATTCTGCAGTGTCCACACTGTTGCAAACATGCTCTTCTCCAGGAAAATTCTTTGTCATATATTCATTCACTTTATCAACTTCAGAGTTGGTTGGGCAAAGTATGACACGTTCACATAGCCACTTTGGATTGGAAATGTTGACTGTCATGTCATCATATACCCAATTGACAATGTCCTCGAGTTTCTCGCCAGAAATTGATAGTGATTCATTGAGCTCAATTGCAAATTCACCCTCTTCTGGAACCACAGGAATTTTCCCCTCACCAAGGTTCAAAAGGAATTTGGCAAAATCTGCTTCTGTTTGTTGATCTCCAGCAGCTTGAGTGATCCTCATGTTTTCTGTTAGACGAAGAATCTCAACATTTTTCCATAGGTGTGAGCTCTTGAAACACCTCCCTATGATCTGGGTTTGGCTACCATGTGGGACAACAGTAAGGATTTGCCTCCAGTCACCGCTGAAAACCATTGTGATGCCACCAAATGGCTTGTCTGAACCTCTGAGCCACTGGAATGTACGATCTGCTGCTTCTAATGCACGGCGATCCATCATTGACACTTCATCCACAACCATGAGATGCGTCATTCTAATGAGTGTTGCAGTTCTGTCATGTTCACTCATACTGCAAGTGGACTCGTCGGTGAGAATGAGAGGACATTTTGTCCTACTGTGAAAGGTTGTGCCTTTCGGCAGTAGGGTAGCTGCAATGCCACTTGCAGCTGTTGAAAGAGCTACTTTGCCCTGTGCACACACTTTGTTAAGGATGTGGCACAATATGAATGTTTTCCCAGTTCCACCACTTGCATCAAGGGATATCATTTTTCCAAGTCCCTGTTCTACACTTTCCATCACTGTTTCGACAACTTTTTGCTGTTCGTCATTGAGGCTGTTTTCTGTGTCAGTAATGATAGTTTGAAGTTCCTCTATGTTGTGCTCAGTCTAATGCTGGATGATGCAGGGAATTTGACTCCGGACGTGAAGTGGATCAGGCTCAGGGAGGCCAAAGTTCCCATTTAAAGTAAAACCATGTCTTTCAACATGGTCCTTAAGGTCAAGTAGCACTTGAGTCACAATAAATTAATTTGGCTCATTCACATTGGCCCTGTGCATGAAATCTTCACACAGCACATGCTTGTGCCTTTCCCAGAACTGCAAGTGTTCCCCTCTAAGAACAAACATTAGCATGTTAGCGAATACCTCACGCAGTGCTGAGCCAAATGTCACATTTGCAGCCTCCTCCATAACAGAATCTACTTCTTGGTCATTGTGACCATGCGCAATGCAAGCTGCCAGATAGGTGTCCATGACCACATCTCCAACTCGTCGGAGGTCTTTGAAGCATGTTGGTCCTGGCACACGGTACAAAAGGATGCGGAGATAGAATAGTTCAGCAGTCATGAAGGCAATCATTGGAATTCGTCCAACGGTGTCAGCCATGCGGTCATCGTGAGAACTCAGTCTTTTTTTACGCAATTGAAATTTCTTCTCTGTGTATGTGAAGAGTTGAAACACATCTGGGTACACAATGTGTCGCATGTGTGGATGAAGAGACATTGCTTCAAAAAAGGCGGTCAGTGTGGTGGCAGGTGGCCCTGAGTCCAACAGGTTCTGGGCAGCGCCTTCATCATTGAACATGATGACCTGTTCATCCTCTAGATGAATTGCAAGCATCTTTACTGGTGGCTGTTTCTGCTGAATGGGGAAGTCGTATATGCGCCAGTATCCCTCAGATGCAGTGATGTAACGCCCTAACTCATAACGTGTCACCTCATCACGTCGTAGTATCTCACGGGTCTCATCATCAGGCACATCCAGTCTCACCATGCACTGATCAGGTCCCTTCTCCAAATATTTATACAGATATTTGACACTGGATACAGCACACACAATTTCAACGTTAATATGTTCATTGTATCGGAGCAGGAGGTACGGATTGTATGGCACAACCCATGTATTATTGACAGGTACATTGACGCCACCTCTGAGGGTCTTGATGATGGGAGAACCAGGTGCTCCTTCTAGTCGTCTTCGGTACAGTGGGTAGGAGCTGTCTGAAAAGCTTGTGTTCTGTCTCAATTGTTTGGGATAGTCTTTGGTGCACTTTTTGTCTACCATGCAGGGACTGGCACTGTTCCATTGTCCACATGGACTCTGAATCATGTGTGATGTTACAATGCGATGTAGTTCCATATTTGTGTTTTTGTCAGGAATCTCTGCAGACACCACACGGTCAATATCGCTGGCGGTCCTGGGTTTGTCTCGGGCTACCATGGTCATGAGCATGTGTATATGTGGAAGATGCCTCTTTTGTGTTTCCTTCACCATCACATATGCATCAATGTATCCCAAGATGTCACGCTTGAGGAGGTCTGTGAGGAGTGCTTCCACCTTCATGTGAAATACTCGAGCAATGATGTCTGGTCTCTGATTGGTCTGTTGACCCTCAAAAAGTGACCCTGTGATTTCAGGCCAGTTCGGGTTGCAAGTGAAGGTGAGGAAGAAGTCAGGTTTTCCTTTGACTCGTACCAAGGCCATGGCATCTTGGAACTCCTTGGCGTACCATCGGGGTGATCCGTAAATTGTGGGTGGCAGGATGGTTAGGCGTCCAGGAATGATCTCAGTGTGACTATTCAGGGCATCAACAATGATTTTATACTTTTCAGCCTTGATAGACTTCTGGTTGTGGCGGATCCAGTTGAGGCGGTGTGACTAAATTTTTGCCATCATATCACATACGTATTGCTGTGTCAGTCTCCCACCACGAAGCAGCAAATTGAAGTGTTGAGTAATGTCAAGCACTTGAAGATGGTAACGGTAGAAGCATGTTGGTGTGATGCCTGCCAGCTCAGTGTGGTATCCTTGGGGACCCTGAGGTAGAAGAAGCACATATGACAATGGGTCATATGCTGGATGCATGGCGTCGATTGTCTGAAGTCTTCCTCCTCTGAGATGAAGAGTGACAGCCAGTTTCCCAAACTGCTGTGTAGTTGTTACTCCTGGAGCAATGACAGCCACATCACTATTCAGTGATGGAAGATTCACAGTGCCACGATGAAGGTCATGACGTCGTGTGCGAGCTGTTAGGACAATTTTCAATTCATTGGCATTGTCATTTTGGGTCACATACTCAATGGCTGACTTAAACTGTTGCACGTATGGATTGCACATGTGAATGGCTTCTTACGTCCTCAGTAAAAAATCTTCATTCAGATCACTGTTTGAGGCATGTGCTCGATGGTTTTCCAGCTCATGAGCAGGATTGTGGAAATAGATCTGAGCAAAGAGTGGTGTGCGACCTTGTTCAGGAAGGGGGCCGGCAATGTAATGATAAACTTTGCCTTGTATACGCACACCTGGGTTGAAGCCAGGCATAGCTACCTCTTTAATACCAATACTTGCCATTGCCAGCACATTGTTGTATTGTTTTGCTTGCTTCACAAAACTTTGATCAATGAAAAGGTCCTTAAGAGCATCTGGAGGCTGTGGTGGGATTGAGCCAGGCTTGGGATTAGTGGCGTTATATGTAAGGTTAATCTTACCGGAGTTGCAGCAGAATCCTTTTCTCTCCTCTTTCCATACATAGGCACCACAATGTGAGCATGTAGGACATTAATGAGGTCTTGCTCAGCATGTGCCTATAATCACCATGAAGTTCCTCTTGGAAGAAGTCTGTATCGTCACACCGAGCAAGGTTGCGATTGTCTCTTCGTGCCTTTTCCAGACGGGCGAGACACATCTTCTGATGGCACGTGGCATCCCTTGCTCGTCGTTCCTCTTGCTGCTGAGGGGTCTCCTCCTCTCTCAGAAGGTTGTGTCGTTGACAGTCATGCATCTGGTGATCCGCTCGTATCTCAGGTGTTTCCTCATCTCTCATGTTAGCATGGTGAGCAGCGTCGCTTGCCAGCCGAGCACAGCGTTCATCCTTTTCCTCAGCTCCACGGCGCCTTTTCAGCCGTGCAGCATTACTTGCCAGCCGAGCACGGCATTCGTCCTCTTCTTCAGCTCCACGGCGCCTTTCCTGCCGTGCAGCATCACTTGCCAGCCGAGCACTGCGTTCGTCCTCTTCCTCAGCTTCACGGCGCCATTTCAGCCGTGCAGCGTTACTTGCCAGCCGAGCACTGCGTTCGTCCTCTTCCTCAGCTTCACGGCACCTTTCCTGATGTGCAGCGTTACTTGCCAGCCGAGCACTGCGTTCGTCCTCTTCCTCAGCTTCACGGCACCTTTCCTGACGTGCAGCGTTACTTGCCAGCCGAGCACGGCGTTCGTCCTCTTCCTCAGCTCCACGGCGCCTTTTCAGCCGTGCAGCGTCACTTGCCAGCCGAGCACGGCGTTCGTCCTCTTCCTCAGCTTCAAGGCGCCTTTCTTGACGTGCAGCGTCACTTGCCAGCCGAGCATCTCGGGCTTCCACTGACTGAGCATTACGTGCATGACGCATTGCCTTGCGTTTCCTCTCTCTGTTGGTACGACTATCTTTCGTCATATTAGCATCAGCAAAGGTGGTGTAACAGTAGGTCACAATCAGGTGGTCTGCAAAAGATCAATGCCCAGGTTATGGGCAGAAATGTGGTATGAATATAATTAATTTGGCTGCTGTTCATAACTAATAGTTCATTTGAATTATAATAATTTATGCACATCAATGCACAGCCACAGAGATGGAAGAGAGTGATCATGAACAATGCGTGGCGTGAGCATGGTGTCTGCGTGGCGTTTTCTATGTCTTTGCACAGAAGCGTGTCTGATAGCGCTGCTGCTGCTAGGTGACATACAATGAGGGCTATTTCGGGATTTGGTCGAAAAATGGGGAGAGTTGTGGAGGCCTATAATTCATGTTAAACATATATATATATAGAAACATATAGCCTACTGATACAGCAAAGACTACGTCGGCAGTATTGACAAAATAGGCTACAGCATATTTCATTCTCTATTGACAGGTGCAATATTTGAATATCGATAATTATTATTTATTTTTTTTAAATTACAACTATATCTGCATTTATGTCAAAACCCCCAAAAATCTAAATGTCATTTATTAATTATATTATATAATATTATATATTATTATTATTTATCGTGTCAAAAATGACATCTAAACATATGTTTCTATTCTATTTTACCTGGAAACGCTTCCAATACATGAAAAATAGGCGTTGGTTCTATTTCTAGCATGCACGCGTTTTCGGCGAGACGCGCTGCGTGGCGTTTTCTGTCTTTGCACACCAGAAACGTGTCTGACGTGATAAGCCTCATTGGTGATATATTCGACATAATGGGTAGAGAGTTGTGGAAGGCCTATACTTCATGTTAAACATAAATATATAGCACATATATAGCACCAAAGACAACGTCATTGATGGCAAAATAGGCTACAGAATATATTATGTATATAAATAAACAAAATAAATATTTCGTTCTGTATTGACAGGTGCAATATTTTGAAAATCGATAATATATATTTTTTATTACATTTATATCTGCATCTGTCTCGAGCCGCGTCTGAGACGTGAGCGTCTCACGCAGAGTCTAACCTGTTCATATGGGAGCCGAAATAAAAACGGACACGCCACGCAGCTGAGCTGATGGAGATTTGCCGTTCGATCGGTAAGAGGATAGTTAACCTCGTTTAAGCCTGCATAGCCTATTACTACTACTACTATTTATATTAAACATCACATAGTTACAGGCTAACTTCGGGAGCCGAAATGCTGAGCTGATGGAGATTTGCCGTTCGATCGGTAAGATGATAGTTAACCTCGTTTAAGCCTGCATAGCCTATTACCACTACTACTATTTATATTAAACATCACATAGTTACAGGCTAACTTCGGGAGCCGAAATAAAAACGGACACGAAATAAAAACGGACATGCCACGCAGCTGAGCTGATGGAGATTTGCCATTCGATCGGTAAGTTTATATTAAACATCACATAGTTACAGGCTAACTTCAGCGCATGACACAGTAATAAAGAAGAACCTTCTAAAAATGATATATTTAACAATATCTTTAGCATTTCTCATCCAAACAACGTCAAACTTGGCACTTGGCACTTGGCAAGACACCTGTCGAATTTGAAATCCATCGGACTAACGGTTTGAGAGATATGTGGTTAACAGACAGACACACACACAGACAGACACACACACAGACACACAGACAGACAGACGTTTCTGTAATTTATAGATAGATGTGTGTTCCTTCTTAAGTTGTTCCTTCACCTGCACTCCTTGTCCGGTATTGTCTGTGTATCAAACACTGTTACGTTATCGTCCTGCTATTAGATTACCTGAGTGTTTTATTAAAGAACCTTTTGTTCATCTGAACCTGATCGTGACACTATGACATCATAAATAGGCACATTCCAAAACGAGTCATTCTCTTGACTTGGTTTCAATAAAAGCTATTTTTGGACTGACAAGGAAGATCCATTTCTGAAACGTACAGAATATTCGTATATTATGATGACCTCTTTTATATCAAAAGCTCAAGGAAAATATGATTTCTCAATTCATGACCCCTTTAATGACTACTGAAATGAATGAAATTACTGCAGTGTTTCGTGTTCACAGGTTTTAGAATGGACTTTGAGAATCCTATGCTGTGGTGTTGTTAACATGATGGTGTCTTTGAGTCTATCATGTTTGTTTGTGAATGACGATAAGTCATAAATGTTTGTTGGATTATTCAACATTATGAACCTATGTAATCAAAACAAAAAAAAGACCATAATCGTATCATTAGACGCAGAAAAAGCTTTTGATAAAGTTAGTTGGCACTTTCTTTACATGACACTTAAAAAATGCGGGTTTGGAGACTGTTTTATTCACTGGATTAAAACACTATATAATACCCCACTAGCATCTGTCATAACAAATGGCATAATATCATCACCATTCCAACTTCAACGAGGTACTCAACCAAGGATGCCCCTTATCACCATTACTTTTCGCCTTATTTATAGAACCTCTTGCTGCTGCAATAAGACAGAATGATAAAATTATTGGAGTTGTATCAATTAACACTAATCATAAAATTTCATTATATGCAGACGACATACTACTATTTGTACAAAATCCTAAAACATCTCTTACAGAAATAATTAAACTCATCAATGAATATTCTATCATATCAGACTACTCCATAAATTGGATGAAATCAACAATTTTGCCCCTGAACATGAAAAACCACATGACAGGAGCATACAAGACACACCGTTCAAAATTAATAATATTACATACTTAGGAATAAACATATCCCAGAACCTCTCTGACTTGTTTAGCCTCAATTTCAATCCACTGTTGAAAACAATAGAAGATGATTTAACTCGATGGATGAACCTACCGCTTTCCATTATAGGTTGTATTGCAACAGTTAAAATGTGTATTCTACCAAAACTCCTTTATTTATTCACCATGAGTCCGGTACAACCAACTAAGAAATGGTTTACATCATTAAATCAAATAATCAACAAATTCTACTGGAAAAAAAAGAATCCTAAAATTAGTTTACAAACACTTCAAAAAAATAAAGCTCAAGGTGGTCTGGCAGCACCAAATTTTCAGCACTATTACTTAGCATTCCATCTACAATACTTTTGCAAATGGATTAAAGATGACAACCCCCAAAACCCATGGCTAGAGTTAGAACAAACAGAATGCAAAGAAATAACCATATCTGATCTCCCATCCCTCACAAAAAAAATCAAACAGAACAATCTTTTTAAGAACATAACGATTAAAACAACTCTCACTGCTTGGTGGCAAATTAATACATTGACAAAACATGAGCTGATACCACACATCAACTCACCTATATGGCATAATCCTGATTTTACTATCAACAAAATTCCGCTTAACAATATTAAATGGAAAAAGAAAGGTATCACACATCTACATCACCTGTTTACTGGCAACACCTTCGCTACATTTATAGAATTAACTAAGGAATTTAATTTAGGAAAAGAACAGTATTACTATTGCTTACAAATCAGGAATTCTATTAAAACCACAATTGGAAACAAAGACATTGCACAACCTCCCCCAATTCTAAAACATATCACCACAATTAGTAACTCACTAAAAACACTTAGTAAATTATACACCCTAATATCATCTATAGACTCTAAAACAATAGTAGCACCAGTTAAACAATGGGAAAAAGATCTCAATATCAACACAAATGAGGAATTTTGGAAAACAATTTGCAGAAACACTTTTATCATAAGTACAAATATAAACATCCAGTTAATTCAGTATAAAATTATACACAGAACACACATAACACAGCGTAAGATGTTTAAAATGGGACTAGTAACTTCCGATAGATGTACTAACTGCAGGTTAAATACACCAGACACTTTCCTTCATGCATTCTGGCTATGCCCACCGGTTCATCAGTTCTGGATAGATGTCGCTAATAAACTATCAGATTTCTTTAAAAATTACAATTAATGCACTAATGCATAAATGATCTGGGTCAGGCGATTACTCTGGGTGCTGTCGGTGGGTGTGACTAGCACGTCCTGTCGGCATGTTCATTAGTAACTCGGTTTCTGGGTTAACTGGCCTCTCATTTTTACCGCCTTTGCCCCAATCCCAGGCTTCTGATATGCAAAATAAATGTGATGGACGGATATCTAGGCTGGATGTGGTGTCTCTGGCTAGGGAGCTAACCGGTGCACACTAGGGTCCAAGCCATAGATCACCTAAAAAAAAATAAAAAAAATTTTTTTTTGGACTTTTGTCCTGTCAGGTCACAACCAGACTAGGTGAGCTTGGTCTGGAGGTGCCTGTAATGGTGCCATAGCGTACTTCGCGGAGGAAGACTCAGCGAAACATAGAGGCTTAACTGCTGGGGTTGGGAGTCGCTGACGTTGGGGAGAGGAGGGGCCAGGTGGATCGGTGAATCTGAGGGAGGTGTCTATGTCTGGGGGGGTCTGTTGGTTGTGCTCACTGGCAGTGGTAGAGTGGGCCCCAGGCCTAGAGAGTAGTGTATATCTACAATAATTGTATTGACTGGCCTAAAATATAGTATTATTATTATTATTATGACCGCCGCTAGCATAGCTAGCGAAAGCGGTCATATAGGGATTGTCAAAGTTTTTTTTTTTTTTTTTTCCCGTCATCTACTGAATTTTTTCGTCAACGATACCAGGGACACCGAAACACCGGGGAACATGAAATTTGGTGGGCATGTAGCCCCACTAGACTTTTATGGAAAAATTTCGTTTGGTCCCCGGGGGCCACTCCCCCCCCGCGCTGGGCCCCCCCAAACCCAAAAA
Organism: Vimba vimba; assembly: GCA_022828995.1. Taxonomy (NCBI): domain Eukaryota; kingdom Metazoa; phylum Chordata; class Actinopteri; order Cypriniformes; family Leuciscidae; genus Vimba; species Vimba vimba. The sequence goes on along the minus strand of CM040824.1, from coordinate 22,531,295 downwards.
ATGCAGTTTTTCCTAAATAACTACCTGAACCGTGGCACCGAGGATGAAGAATTTTTTATGGTATGTTGGTCTACTAGACTTTTACGGAAAAATTTCGTTTGGTCCCCGGGGGCCACTTACCCCCCCGCGCTGGGGCCCCTGTGAATTTTTCGTCAACGATACCAGGGACACCGAAACACCGGGGAACATGAAATTTGGTGGGCATGTATCCCCACTAGACTTTTACGGAAAAATTTCGTTTGGTCCCCGGGGGCCACTCCTCCCCCGCGCTAGGCCCCCCCAAACCCCAAAAATGCAGTTTTTCCTAAATAACTACCTGAACCGTGGCACCGAGGATGAAGAATTTTTTATGGTATGTTGGTCTACTAGACTTTTACGGAAAAATTCCGTTTGGTCCCCGGGGGCCACTTCCCCCCCCCACGCTGGGGCCCCCGTGAATTTTTCGTCAACGATACCAGGGACACCGAAACACCGGGAAACATGAAATTTGGTGGGCATGTAGCCCCACTATAGATTTTACGGAAAAATTTCGTTTGGTCCCCGGGGGCCACTCCTCCCCCGCGCTGGGGCCCCCGTGAATTTTTCGTCAACGATACCAGGGACACCGAAACACCGGGGAACATGAAATTTGGTGGGCATGTAGCCCCACTAGACTTTTACGGAAAAATTTCGTTTGGACCCCGGGGGCCACTCCCCCCCCGCGCTGGGCCCCCCCAAACCCAAAAAATGCAGTTTTTCCTAAATAACTACCTGAACCGTGGCACCGAGGATGAAGAAATTTTTATGGTATGTTGGTCTACTAGACTTTTACAGAAAAATTTCGTTTGGTCCCCGGGGGCCACTCCCCCCCCGCGCTGGGCCCCCCGTGAATTTTTCGTCAACGATACCAGGGACACCGAAACACCGGGGAACATGAAATTTGGTGGGCAAGTAGCCCCACTATAGATTTTACGGAAAAATTTCGTTTGGTCCCCGGGGGCCACTCCCCCCCCGCGCTGGGCCCCCCCGTGAATTTTTCGTCAACGATACCAGGGACACCGAAACACCGGGGAACATGAAATTTGGTGGGCATGTAGCCCCACTATAGATTTTACGGAAAAATTTCGTTTGGTCCCCGGGGGCCCCTCCCCCCCCGCGCTGGGCCCCCCCAAACCCAAAAAATGCAGTTTTTCCTAAATAACTACCTGAACCGTGGCACCGAGGATGAAGACATTTTTATGGTATGTTGGTCTTAAGGGCCCACATCAACCTAGCCCATAATCGATTGTCAAAGTTTTTTTTTTTTTTTTTTTTTGTCATCTGAATTTTTCGTCAACGATACCAGGGACACCGAAACACCGGGGAACATGAAATTTGGTGAGCATGTAGCCCCACTAGACTTTTACAGAAAATTTCGTTTGGTCCCCGGGGGCCACTCCCCCCCCGCACTGGGCCCCCCCAAACCCAAAAAATGCAGTTTTTCCTAAATAACTACCTGAACCGTGGCACCGAGGATGAAGAAATTTGCAAAGTATGTTGGTCTTAACTCTTCCGAGTCGCCGATCACGCCGGCGTGATCAAATCACATGACCAGTTTAAGACGTCGAAGCATAAAAACAAAGTCACGTTGAGCGCTCTTGTCCACTTCTGTCGAAAGTGCTGGCTTGAAACTCTATTTTACTTTTTGTTTTGTGTTGATAGACCAAGTAAAAACGGAGATATGATCATTTAAACTTTATATAAAAAAAATATTGAAAATATTGATGCGTTCATAAAGGAACACAAGATGGGATGCGACAGGCGTTGCATTTATTCTCATAACTTCGTCGGTTTTTGTCATAAAACAAAACGGAGAAAAATGTGTGAATCTGCTGACTCTGCTCTTCAGGCTGCACATTTTAGCGAGTGGAGGAGGAGCCAACTGAGCAAAGAAGTGAAATTGAAAGGCGCCCGCGGGAGTCGGGAGATTGACGGAGTAGACAGAGAGACATATATATAGAAAGAGAGAGAGAGCGATATTATTGCTAGTTTTTGGAAAAGTTTGAATAGATTTTGAGAGTAGTTTAGAAGTAGTGTAGATAGTTTAGGTAGTTTAGGTAGTTTTTTGTGGAAGGAAAATGAAGTGAATGTCTTTGGTCTCATTGTTGACAGAAACTGTTTTGAGGAGTGGCACAGATAAAAAAAAAAAACTCACCTGATATTCGTTGTAAATAGTTGTATATATAGTTTGATTTTGTGTTCATTTTACCTTTTGTATAGTATATTTGCACTTTTTAGGAACCCCTCTTACTCAAGGAAGGAAAGCCCTGTAATGTAGCTGTCTGTGTAATTGTACATGAAGTGTTTTGTAGAGTTTCTAAGCAAAAAAGAAAAGAAAAAAACACCTATTGCCACACCTGCTTTTTGCTGTATATAGTTAGATTTTATCTCAATTTTACTTTTTTTATGTTGTATTTGCACTAATTGGGAACCCTCATACTCTGGGAATGCAAGGCCTTAAATATAGCTCTCTGTATAATTGTGTGCATAAACTTTTAAAAAGTGGCAAAGCTAAAAAGAGAAAAAAAAGCCTATGGCTACACTTGTTTTTTTTTTTTGTAAATCATATTTTTTTTGTATATAGCTTGATTATATCAGAATTTTACCTGTATATGTTGACATTTACAACTTGTGTTTACATTTTAAACCTTTTAAAATGCTTCATTAAGCATGTTTGTGTTTCTTGTAGTAAAAAAACTATAATTTTTCTATTCGGATTTTGTGTTTTTTGTGTGATTTTGGGTCCAGTATGTTGATACAGTACATAAAAGTGAAAAAATAATTGTCTGTTCATATAGGTGATGTTGTGCTGAAAAAAACAATACCAAACATTGGTATGGTAAACATTTTTTTATGTCGCAAAATAAAAAAATAAAAAGTACTCAAAAACGGCCAAAATAGCCCAAGACTCCGAAGAGTTAAGGGCCCACATCAACCTAGCCCATAATCGATTGTCAAAGTTTTTTAGTTTTTTTTCCCCGTCAATCTACTGAATTTTCCGTCAACGATACCAGGGACACCGAAACACCGGGGAACATGAAATTTGGTGGGCATGTAGCCCCACTAGACTTTTATGGAAAAATTTCGTTTGGTCCCCGGGGGCCACTCCCCCCCCGCGCTGGGCCCCCCCAAACCCAAAAAATGCAGTTTTTCCTAAATAACTACCTGAACCGTGGCACCGAGGATGAAGAATTTTTTATGGTATGTTGGTCTACTAGACTTTTACGGAAAAATTTCGTTTGGTCCCCGGGGGCCACTTACCCCCCCGCGCTGGGGCCCCTGTGAATTTTTCGTCAACGATACCAGGGACACCGAAACACCGGGGAACATGAAATTTGGTGGGCATGTATCCCCACTAGACTTTTACGGAAAAATTTCGTTTGGTCCCCGGGGGCCACTCCTCCCCCGCGCTAGGCCCCCCCAAACCCCAAAAATGCAGTTTTTCCTAAATAACTACCTGAACCGTGGCACCGAGGATGAAGAATTTTTTATGGTATGTTGGTCTACTAGACTTTTACGGAAAAATTCCGTTTGGTCCCCGGGGGCCACTTCCCCCCCCCACGCTGGGGCCCCCGTGAATTTTTCGTCAACGATACCAGGGACACCGAAACACCGGGAAACATGAAATTTGGTGGGCATGTAGCCCCACTATAGATTTTACGGAAAAATTTCGTTTGGTCCCCGGGGGCCACTCCTCCCCCGCGCTGGGGCCCCCGTGAATTTTTCGTCAACGATACCAGGGACACCGAAACACCGGGGAACATGAAATTTGGTGGGCATGTAGCCCCACTAGACTTTTACGGAAAAATTTCGTTTGGACCCCGGGGGCCACTCCCCCCCCCGCGCTGGGCCCCCCCAAACCCAAAAAATGCAGTTTTTCCTAAATAACTACCTGAACCGTGGCACCGAGGATGAAGAAATTTTTATGGTATGTTGGTCTACTAGACTTTTACAGAAAAATTTCGTTTGGTCCCCGGGGGCCACTCCCCCCCCCGCGCTGGGCCCCCCGTGAATTTTTCGTCAACGATACCAGGGACACCGAAACACCGGGGAACATGAAATTTGGTGGGCAAGTAGCCCCACTATAGATTTTACGGAAAAATTTCGTTTGGTCCCCGGGGGCCACTCCCCCCCCGCGCTGGGCCCCCCCGTGAATTTTTCGTCAACGATACCAGGGACACCGAAACACCGGGGAACATGAAATTTGGTGGGCATGTAGCCCCACTATAGATTTTACGGAAAAATTTCGTTTGGTCCCCGGGGGCCCCTCCCCCCCCGCGCTGGGCCCCCCCAAACCCAAAAAATGCAGTTTTTCCTAAATAACTACCTGAACCGTGGCACCGAGGATGAAGACATTTTTATGGTATGTTGGTCTTAAGGGCCCACATCAACCTAGCCCATAATCGATTGTCAAAGTTTTTTTTTTTTTTTTTTTTTGTCATCTGAATTTTTCGTCAACGATACCAGGGACACCGAAACACCGGGGAACATGAAATTTGGTGAGCATGTAGCCCCACTAGACTTTTACAGAAAATTTCGTTTGGTCCCCGGGGGCCACTCCCCCCCCGCACTGGGCCCCCCCAAACCCAAAAAATGCAGTTTTTCCTAAATAACTACCTGAACCGTGGCACCGAGGATGAAGAAATTTGCAAAGTATGTTGGTCTTAACTCTTCCGAGTCGCCGATCACGCCGGCGTGATCAAATCACATGACCAGTTTAAGACGTCGAAGCATAAAAACAAAGTCACGTTGAGCGCTCTTGTCCACTTCTGTCGAAAGTGCTGGCTTGAAACTCTATTTTACTTTTTGTTTTGTGTTGATAGACCAAGTAAAAACGGAGATATGATCATTTAAACTTTATATAAAAAAAATATTGAAAATATTGATGCGTTCATAAAGGAACACAAGATGGGATGCGACAGGCGTTGCATTTATTCTCATAACTTCGTCGGTTTTTGTCATAAAACAAAACGGAGAAAAATGTGTGAATCTGCTGACTCTGCTCTTCAGGCTGCACATTTTAGCGAGTGGAGGAGGAGCCAACTGAGCAAAGAAGTGAAATTGAAAGGCGCCCGCGGGAGTCGGGAGATTGACGGAGTAGACAGAGAGACATATATATAGAAAGAGAGAGAGAGCGATATTATTGCTAGTTTTTGGAAAAGTTTGAATAGATTTTGAGAGTAGTTTAGAAGTAGTGTAGATAGTTTAGGTAGTTTAGGTAGTTTTTTGTGGAAGGAAAATGAAGTGAATGTCTTTGGTCTCATTGTTGACAGAAACTGTTTTGAGGAGTGGCACAGATAAAAAAAAAAAACTCACCTGATATTCGTTGTAAATAGTTGTATATATAGTTTGATTTTGTGTTCATTTTACCTTTTGTATAGTATATTTGCACTTTTTAGGAACCCCTCTTACTCAAGGAAGGAAAGCCCTGTAATGTAGCTGTCTGTGTAATTGTACATGAAGTGTTTTGTAGAGTTTCTAAGCAAAAAAGAAAAGAAAAAAACACCTATTGCCACACCTGCTTTTTGCTGTATATAGTTAGATTTTATCTCAATTTTACTTTTTTTATGTTGTATTTGCACTAATTGGGAACCCTCATACTCTGGGAATGCAAGGCCTTAAATATAGCTCTCTGTATAATTGTGTGCATAAACTTTTAAAAAGTGGCAAAGCTAAAAAGAGAAAAAAAAGCCTATGGCTACACTTGTTTTTTTTTTTTGTAAATCATATTTTTTTTGTATATAGCTTGATTATATCAGAATTTTACCTGTATATGTTGACATTTACAACTTGTGTTTACATTTTAAACCTTTTAAAATGCTTCATTAAGCATGTTTGTGTTTCTTGTAGTAAAAAAACTATAATTTTTCTATTCGGATTTTGTGTTTTTTGTGTGATTTTGGGTCCAGTATGTTGATACAGTACATAAAAGTGAAAAAATAATTGTCTGTTCATATAGGTGATGTTGTGCTGAAAAAAACAATACCAAACATTGGTATGGTAAACATTTTTTTATGTCGCAAAATAAAAAAATAAAAAGTACTCAAAAACGGCCAAAATAGCCCAAGACTCCGAAGAGTTAAGGGCCCACATCAACCTAGCCCATAATCGATTGTCAAAGTTTTTTAGTTTTTTTTCCCCGTCAATCTACTGAATTTTCCGTCAACGATACCAGGGACACCGAAACACCGGGGAACATGAAATTTGGTGGGCATGTAGCCCCACTAGACTTTTACGGAAAAATTTCGTTTGGTCCCAGGGGGCCACTCCCCCCCCCGCGCTGGGCCCCCCCAAACCCAAAAAATGCAGTTTTTCCTAAATAACTACTTGAACCGTGGAACCGAGGATGAAGAAATTTTTATATTATGTTGGTCTTAAGGGCCCACATCAACCTAGCCCATAATCACTCATTTGTGATTTGCGCCCCTCCCATAAAAAATGAAAATGCAATATTATTCTGCTTTAATCGCCCCTATCTTCAGTGGAGATGTTCAGAACTGCACCATATTTCATGTGTATGATTAACTTGACATCCTCTGGGGGTATGCTAAGTTTCGTAGAATTTCATCCATGGGGGGGTATAAAATAAATTCATTTATGTGCACATTTAGTGACTGTACACTCATCGGCCTGTAGATGGTGCTGTTGAGCGAAGGGTTGCTGGTTTAGGATGATACTGTCACACACACCCATACACACACATACAAATCCACATGCACAGACACACACACACAAACACACACGCACACACACATGTACGCACGCACACATACACGCACAGACACACACAGACACACACATACACAAACACACACACATACACACACACACAGACAGACAGACATGCACATACTACTACTTTTTTTAGGTATCAGCCATATACCCGATTTACCAATACCCAATGTGTTATGCTTGGGCAGTATACTAATGACGTGGGTGGGACATGTTTCATGCCATGTTAGATCACATCCTGAGAGTGTACGCTTTCAGAAAATATATAGTTTATATAGTTGAATCAGTTTTCTCTTCATGGTACAGACCAAAATGTATTATGTGTACACTTTCTTCACCTAAATCCATAAAATCCCATTAATTTCAATGGGACATTTACTTAAGTGTTCTACTAGGTACAGTGGGAATGAGTTTAATTTTGTTAACATTGTTTTTTTAAAACTCTGGGACCAGGGCTACAAGATAAAACCACTTTTTTGGGGAAAAAATGTTTTTTATTTCAGTAAAACACAACAAACCCATGCCAAAGTCAGATAACTGACTTTTACCATCAACAGGCACCTCAACCGTTTGGTAGAGGTTTGTATAAATTGAATGGGAGGGTCCTTTGAAAAAAAAAAAAAACAGATTTTTCATACTTAGTATGTATAAGTATAAGTATATATACTATTTTGATCCCGTGAGGGAAATTTGGTCTCTGCATTTATCCCAATCCGTGAATTAGTGAAACACACTCAGCACACAGTGAACACACAGTGAGGTGAAGCACACACTAATCTCGGCGCAGTGAGCTGCCTGCAACAACAGCGGCGCTCGGGGAGCAGTGAGGGGTTAGGTGCCTTGCTCAAGGGCACTTCAGTCGCTTTTTACTGTTAACCACTGTTATGGATGTGACGTTTTCACATTATGGATGTTAAGTGTCTAAACTAATGACTTTTGATATAAAACTTAAATAGTAATGGCAAATAATTACAAAACTCTAAATTATCCATGATCCACAGGAATACTCCAGACAGTCTTTTAAAATATACAACTTATATACATAAACACGCAATACAGCCAAATTGCTCCACGTCATTTATTTTTTGTGGAAAGCCAGTGCAGGCCTGAGCGGCGGTCATATTTTGTACCGCCATGCGGTACATCTAGTTATAATTACTACTATTATTATTATAAATTACAGTGCTACCACTACTTCTACTATTATTATGACCGCCGCTAGCGTAGCTAGCGAAAGCGGTCATATAGGGATTGTCAAAGTTTTTTTTTTTTTTTTTTTTCGTCATCTACTGAATTTTTTCGTCAACGATACCAGGGACACCGAAACACCGGGGAACATGAAATTTGGTGGGCATGTAGCCCCACTAGACTTTTACGGAAAAATTTCGTTTGGTCCCCGGGGGCCACTTCCCCCCCCGCGCTGGGGCCCCCGTGAATTTTTCGTCAACGATACCAGGGACACCGAAACACCGGGGAACATAAAATTTGGTGGGCATGTAGCCCCACTAGACTTTTACGGAAAAATTTCGTTTGGTCCCCGGGGGCCACCCCCCCCCCCGCGCTGGCCCCCCCGTGAATTTTTCGTCAACGATACCAGGGACACCGAAACACCGGGGAACATGAAATTTGGTGGGCATGTAGCCCCACTAGACTTTTACGGAAAAATTTTGTTTGGTCCCCGGGGGCCACTCCCCCCCCCCGCGCTGGGCCCCCCCAAACCCAAAAAAATCAGTTTTTCCTAAATAACTACCTGAACTGTGGCACCGAGAATGAAGACATTTTTATGGTATGTTGGTCTACTAGACTTTTACAGAAAAATTTTGTTTGGTCCCCGGGGACCACTCCCCCCCCGCGCTGGGCCCCCCGTGAATTTTTCGTCAACGATACCAGGGACACCGTAACACCGGGGAACATGAAATTTGGTGGGCATGTAGCCCCACTAGACTTTTACGGAAAAATTTAATTTGGTCCCCGGAGGCCGCCAAGCTCCCAACCCCCCCCCCCCCCCCGCACTGGGCCCCCCATGAATTTTTCGTCAACGATACCAGGGACACCGAAACACGGGGGAACATGAAATTTGGTGGGCATGTAGCCCCACTAGACTTTTACGGAAAAATTTTGTTTGGTCCCCGGGGTCCACTCCCCCCCCGCGCTGGGCCCCCCGTGAATTTTTCGTCAACGATACCAGGGACACCGAAACACCGGGGAACATGAAATTTGGTGGGCATGTAGCCCCACTAGACTTTTACGGAAAAATTTCGTTTGGTCCCCGGGGGCCACTCCCCCCCCCGCGCTGGGCCCCCCCAAACCCAAAAAATGCAGTTTTTCCTAAATAACTACCTGAACCGTGGCACCGAGGATGAAGAAATTTTTATGGTATGTTGGTCTTAAGGGCCCACATCAACCTAGCCCATAATCGATTGTCAAAGTTTTTTTTTTTTTTTTTCCTCATCTACTGAAATTTTTCGTCAACGATACCAGGGACACCGAAACACCAGGGAACATGAAATTTGGTGGGCATGTAGCCCCACTAGACTTTTACGGAAAAATTTCGTTTGGTCCCCGGGGGCCACTCCCCTCCCGCGCTGGGCCCCCCCAAACCCAAAAAATGCACTTTTTCCTAAATAACTACCTGAACCGTGGCACCGAGGATGAATACATTTTTATGGTATGTTGCTCTTAAGGGCCCACATCAACCTAGCCCATAATCACTCATTTGTGATTTGCGCCCCTCCCATAAAAAATGAAAATGCAATATTATTCTGCTTTAATTGCCTCTATCTTCAGTTGAGATGTTCATAACTGCACCATATTTCATGTGTATGATTAACTTGACATCCTCTGGGGGTATGCTAAGTTTCGTAGAATTTCATCCATGGGGGTGTATAAAATAAATTCATTTATGTGCACATTTAGTGACTGTACACTCATCGGCCTGTAGATGGTGGTGTTGAGCGAAGGGTTGCTGGTTTAGGATGATACTGTTACTAAGGTTGCCAACTGTCCCGAATTAGGCGGGACGTCCCGTATTTTGGGCCTAATTTATTTGTCCCGTGCGTGACCTCCCGTGTCCCGTTTTTTGACAAGCTGATAAACCACTGACTGATACAACAGCAACAGCAGCAGTGCTGACCACGACACTTGAGAATGATCACCGACACCTGTCATCATCCAATCACAGCTTTTTTTAATCACTGTTTTGAGACAAATCATTGTTTGATTTGCGAACATCCTCTGCCGTCTGGTCGCTTCCGCTTCAAGCCGGACTCGTCTCGCGCTAACGGTAATTTCCTTTCACTGTCCACGTTTTGATTTCGGCTAATCAATTTTGGCGAATGCAAACAACGTGATTATTGTTCATGAGTCTAACATCCAGCCACGCAAGAAAACATGTAATCTACCTGAGGGAATAATATGCTCAAAAAACATTTCTGATTATTATTAATGTTTTAAAGCTTTTAGAAAGTACATAGAAAGCTTTTGTAACATTATCTTAACTGTCACTTTTGATTAACCCTCTGGGGACCAAGGTGTTTTTGGGGCCCTTGAGATGTTCTGACATGCCTTGACATTTGTGCTTTTTTCAGTTATTTATAAACATGTTAATGGCAAAGGTGTAAATTCACTCTATATAGCACAAACAGAGCTACCATAATATGCGAGCAACTTGTATGTAGATGTTTGTATTTTTAAGAGAATAATGTTTATGCGTGGTTATTGGAAAAAATTAAAATGAAAGTTGCTGAATTAAGACCACAAAACACATATTAAATATGTGTCCACAAGACTTTTGACTAATGGATGTTGTCCCTTTGAGTTCTAGCTTCAAAATTATGTGAAAATAGTCTTGCTTTATCGTTCACAAAAAAAAATACATTGATTTAAATGGTGTAAAACAGGTTTTGCTTGGAAAGCCAATATGCGAGGGGGAGGAGTAGTTTACACCTTAGATTACAATGTCCCACCCACTCTGCATAATGACTCTGCCTAATGAGCCATTCATTCAGGTGTGACACTGACTGAGCCACAATGCAAGGACAAAATATGTATTTAGAAGAAGACTTATATTGACCATTTAAGATTTCGCTTACATCTCTCTTGTAAATATGTTTAGCTATTTTATTAAAAATGTTACAATTACAACAATAATTACAATTTCAACAATATTTCAAGTGTACTCTTTCTTTGTAAAAAAGAAAAAGAAAAAAGATTATAGGCCTATATTTTATCATATGTATTCATTAGTTTGAATATAGCCAACATTGGAACATCTAACATCTTAGTCTATGACTTTATTTTTGACAAATATATATATATATAACGTTAGATATGAGCAGAAATTGCTAAACAAAAGCTTATTTGATGTGGCAGTATATTCTACAGTAGCCTAAAAACTGTACCCAAATCTAGTCAACAAGTGACTGACTGTAACATTGTTTTTATGAAATATTAGGGCATATAAATGCTAATTTGCAGTTTAATACGTTGCTTATACAAATACATTTTATTTCAACATATTCCAGTCGATTTTTACTCATCTCAGTAGGCTATAGCAAAGCAGTTTATTCTTTCACACACAGACGCGCGATTTATATTTAGGCTAAACAGTCTTTACAAATATGTACCCTTCATTCATCTCACAGAAAGGCGAGTCATATTATAGAAATGCGATTCATCTTTTTGCGGTTTGCATAGGCCTACACTAACGTTATTCCATAACGTTATTCCACACTTGAGAAAAGAAAACAGCCTACCTCACTCCTCAGCGGAATCTGCTCCTCACAGATATTGCTCCTCATATCAGCACTGTTCTGAGGAATCTTTTCTCCATAAGGTAGGCTATATTATGCCTCACTCGATCGCGATTACTTACGCGTCACTTATTATTACTTACTCGATTACGCGTCACTTACATGGAGAACTTACACTTACACTTAAGTTACATGGCTGAAACTAGCTCAATGGTAAACAAATATTGATTAAAAAAATGTTCTGTGATTTCAGCAGCAACAAAATAACCCATAACAGAGGGAAAGCTCCACGACTTCAACATTTCTGAAGAAAGCTACTGCCGGAGAAGTAGGAAATACAGGCAGGTAGGTAACGTTAGGAAATCCAAAACTAAAGAATTAATTACTGATTTTAGGAAACAGAGTCCCCCTCTTCCCCTCACTATCATAACCTATTGAGATAATACAAGAATACAACCTTGGCACAATAATTGATAGTAAAGTATGTTTTGAATCACACACTGATGCTGTTTGTGCCAAAGCCCAGCAGCGAATGTATTTTTACCGTAGACTGAGGAATTTTAACATTGACCCCACTTTGATGAGAATGTTTTATTCTTGTTTTATTCAGTCTGTTTAACCTTCTGTTTTATCTGCTGGTTTGGTTCCTTGTCTACAAAAAACGATTAGAGAGTATTGTTAGGACGTGTAGCAAGACTGCAGGCTTTAACTTTCCCCCTCTCTCGCACATTTAGCAGCTACTCCAACAGAGTGGCAAAAAAGGCACTATCTATTGCAGCTGACCCTAGTCATCCTTTGTCCTGCCAGTTCAAGCTACTTCCCTCAGGCCGTAGGTACTCCATGCCCAGATGCAGGTCAAATAGATTCAGAAACTCATCTCAGAAAAGCATTTCACCTCTGCTGTAGCTTATATATAATATAGCTTAGCTATAGCTTCTTACTTGTAATAAACCTGGCATTATATAATAATATTGTTGGCTCTGTTACAAATGGTTTGTTGTGTTCCTAGATCCTTCAATGTTGATGCCCTGGCCTCCACCGTAGCAGAGTTGGGCGGATCATCATCTCTAAGGCGCTATGAACCATATGATTAGTAAGTAAAACTTCAAACATACACTAATGTCTAACATGCACTAATTGTGTTGGTAAAAAAATAATGTTTTGAAAGAAGTCTCTTATGTTCACCAAGACAGCATTAAAAACAATAATATCGTGAAATAATATAACAAATTTTAAATAACTGTTTTCTATGTGAATATATTGTAAAATGTAATTAATTCCTGTGATCAAAACTGAATTTTCAGCATCACAGCTTCATATGATCTTTCAGAAATCATTCTAATTTGATGATTTGACGCTCAAGAAAAATGTATGACTATTACCAGCTTTCATTTTCTCAAAGGCGTAGCAGGATACCCAGGGCTTGGTTTACACCTATCACAATTTCTAGCCACTGGGGGACCATAGGCAGGCTAGGGGAACTCATATTAATGTTAAAAAACCTCATAAAGTGAAATTTTCATACCATGCAACCTTTAAGTGTTTTATACCAGTTTTCTATGTGAGGAAAACGCTTAACTGTACATAGTAGTCTATTTTTAATTAGTATGGTGTTTACAGAGTTATAATTTATTTATTTTAATATCACTGTCTATGCGTTAAGTCACGTTCTGCAAGTGCAAATCTCTAAATTCAACTTTGAACTTTGGTATTTTACAGGGGACAAGTTCTCAAATCACATTTTTATGCTCTTGAGTTTTGCTACTCTTTTACTTTCATAAATAACATTCCTGATAATGTTCGGGGCTCAGACACACTCTCCCAATTTAAATCTAGACTAAAGACACAACTCTTTAGCCAAGCATTCAATTAACACATCTCATAATCTTGTTTTACAGTTAATATGTGATCAAATAGTAAAAAGTGCACATGATCATCTTTTGCCTGAAATAATATGAACTGCAGCTATTGCTAATCTTTCTCCTGTTGCTTCCCTGTTTCTATCTCAGGATGCTCAGCAAGTTCACTAGAGATTATAGCAGCCAGTTTGGATCCAGCCTCACTTGTGAAGACTTCAGATGATGGCAACTATAGATGGACATAAAAAAACTGCCAGATATTAAGGTGGGGTAAGCGATATTTCAAAAACGCTGTTGGACACTGTTGATATTTGGAATGAACCCAAACAAACACACCCCTCTCTTCAATGCTCCACCTCCAAAACTCACCAGATTGCCCAGCAGCCGCATCACCTTATTGGTGTAAATAACTAATTTATGTTATTGCATGACCTGCTCAATAAAAGTGCAACACTAAGAACGTTTCAGGAAACACGTTATTAATTATGATAAGGGCTGAATTTCCCAAAACCTTCTTAACGCTACGTCATTCCTAAGTTATACCTTAAGCTGTACCTTATCGTTAATACGTGTTTCCCGAAACGTTCTTAGTTAATTGTACCTTCTGTAAGTCATACGTTCGGATATTTCCCCACCGGTTAATCAAAGTGTGACAACACCGGTAATACCATAATAGAAGTGACGCGCATGCGATGCAGCGTGCTCGTTTTTCCAGGCATGCATATGCCACAGCGAGATGAAAACATCTCAACTTTTCAGAATGCCACAAGCGCACCGCAGGTCATGTGACAAAAACTAACCGATCAGCTTTGGCCTTTCCGTAACAACATGGAAAACTCGGCCGAACAGCCGATCATAGCTGTACAGGGCGAGTTTTTATTTCTCATCTCCATAAATATATCTAGTAGTAAAGCTAATGCAAGGGCTAGAAATTAATTATTCCTTTGCTGATACTTCCTTGTCATCATGGAGAGCGCAGTTCATGGTTGCATAGCAACGACAGACGCCACGGGAGCGCAAGTGCTTGTAGAAAGGAGAGAGCGCTTTCCACACGTTTTTAGACGCGATATGTGAACGGCTCCTAATTCAGGATAAACTGAGAATATATTTGGTTTAAAATCATTTTTGTTTTGTTTAAAATGGAGATCACGATAACATACATCAGAATAACATGTTTCAGTCTACTTAAAAAAAAGATACTCAATTGAATCATTAATTCAAACACTTTTAAAACCAATTAATTCAGTGTCTCATTCATAAACACCTGGGCTGGGCTTCCCGATAACGTTGTCTCTTAGCGTGCTACGAAGACTCTTAAGGTTATACCTTAACTAAAGGTATACCATTTATAGGCGTGTTCCCCGAACCATAACTTAGAAAGCTGCTAAAGATATTCCTTCTTCCGTGTGACGTTACCCAGTGCTGCCCGTGGCGATACTGCTGAATCTGCTGATATCGATGGCTCGAGAATCAATTATTCACTCGTGCAGGGGCTGCTTCACTGCGTTAACTGAGAAAGCGGTGTTCTTTATAAAAGCAATTAAGAAATGTACGCGGGTTGGGTGAAAATAAACACTGACATTATGGATTCGGATGGCAATAAAATCACAGACTTACCCCTGTAAATGTTTAAAATACCATACGAACCCATGAGAAACAGTTAGCATCTACTTACAACTTAACTGACAGTATGCTTTCACTGGCCTTTGAAAGCGCTCCGCGGACGGCGCCGTCTTTTAGAACAACTATTCGCTGTATCGCTGCCATAGTTTGAGCAAACTCCCCACAACAATCATTACCTTTAAATAGACTATTAAACCTATTAAACTATTAAATGGTTTGCCAGCTGATGTACCTTTGATTGTTGTTAGATTTTTAATTATATTATCCAGTGTAATGACAATTTTATTCTTAGCTTTAGTCCTAACTGCTTTTTCTCAATGTTTTTCACTCTGTTACAGGTTGCCAGGAAGAATCCTTCTCTACATTGTTGCTGTTCCTTTTTGATCCCTTTTCTCCTGGAGTTCTTTCTGGTGTCATTAAAATGTCTTAACTTGAATTGTGTCTGTTCATTATACTAGAGACAGTTACACACAAAATTAAGAAGATATTTTTCAATGTCAGTATAGCCTACTTTTTTCATATTGGATAGTCAAGTAACTCCAGGGCTGTATATATGTACATAGACATTGAGGGGGACAAGTCCTACACTGCAAAACATGCTTTTCTTACTTAGTATTTTTGTGTTGTTTCCAGTCCAAATATCTAAAAATTCTTAAATCAAGAAGCATTTACTAGAGAAGTAAAATAACATAAGAAATTCTATTTTGTTTTCAGATAAACAGAGTAATTTAAGTAATTTTTGCTTAAAACAAGCTAAATTATCTGTCAGTGGGGTAAGAAAAAATAATCTTGATTCAATTGGAAAACAAGATTATTTTTTCTTACCCCACTGGCAGATAATTTATCTTGTTTTAAGCAAAAATTACTTAAATTACTTTATGTTTATCTGAAAACAAAATAGAATTTCTTATGTTATTTTACTTCTCTAGTAAATGCTTCTTGATTTAAGAATGTTTAGATATTTGGACTGGAAACAACACAAAAATACTAAGTAAGAAAAGCATTTTTTGCAGTGTATAATTATATGTCAATAATAACAATAGTATGTCAATAGTTAGAAATGGCCAAACTGGAAATTCAATATTGGAAATTCTTGCTCCACTCTGTTTTTAGGATGGCAAAAAGGTTTAAAAGTTACATTTTAGGCTGGTCTACCTTACAGAGACCATCCAAATAGATAGCCAATCAAATCATAGAAGGCGGGGTTTACTGTTCACAGAAGCAGAGCATGTGTTTCATCAGTTTAACGTTGAAAGAGTGCGAGGTAAGATGGAAGTGTAAAACTACTTTTTTTTCTTGAATATGGCCATTTTGAGGGATGAAAGTTGCATGTGTTCAGTATCAAAGCTATTTTATCAATTTAAGTCTCGGGGCAATGTTGACTACAGTTTATGTGCTGCTGAGTGAGTGTTGCAGCGCGATCTCCGCTCTGTGTGTGTGTGTGTGTGTGTGTGTGTGTGTGTGTGTGTTCGTAAGTGCGTGCGTCAATGAAAGCAGCGCATGGTGTCTAATGTAAAGAGTAGCCCGAAAGGTCCGACCTATAAATAAAGGTCCTATAAAACCCATGCTGAGCAGCCAAAAGATTTACAGCTTTGCATCGTTCAAACATCGGCCGGATATCATTTGCGATCAAAGGCCGACGTCGAGGAGACATATTGCCGATGAGCAAACGATCTCTGAGCGACATCGTGCCGATGGAACTTTGTACATCGGGCCAACGTCGGCCCGACGTACGTGTGCTATCTGGGATTACTGTGAATTAGCTCGTAATGAGCTCGACTGGAGTCGCTCTCTTTTTATACAGATTACAGAAGCTGAGAATATTTGTTTTTGATATAAGTTACTTCATTTAACAGATGCGATCTCAAGCTTTATGCCCGTGGGTCTGTTTGCCTGTTTGACTGAATTTTCGCGGAGTTATAGATCTTTTCGAACGCGTTTCAAATGGGAGTTTACTGACAGAGAGAAGGCAGAAATCGCATCATGTTAATTTTTCTTTATTTGTCAAAAAACAAAACACTTTATTTTTATTGTGAGTATACAGAAAAAAAATAGAAACTGAACAGGATCGATTGATGTATTACACGAAAATGAAAGATCAAAATTAACAGAGCATTTAGTGTTTATTTTCATTGCTAAAAAAAAAAAACGAGCAAAACGCGCGGGCGCGTTTTTGGTCCCCAGAGGGTTAATGTAATGCATCCTTGCTGAATATAAGTAGGCAATTACTTTCTTTATTTTTTTTCCCAAAAAATAATCTTACTAACCCCAAACTTTTGAACTGTAAGCCTAGTGTATAATGTTAAAAAAGCTTTCTCTTTTAGATAAATGCTGTTATTTTGAACTATGGTTTGTTTCTAATGTGACTTGTGTCATGTATGACATTAAAATTATTTTTAGAATTAAATACATAAATAGGTTAAGCAATACAAATGTGTTTATGTCTGATAACCTTTTAAACACAAACTTAACTGCAGACACTGAAATGACGTACACTGTGTGATACAGTACAAATATTTTGAGTGTCCCTCATTTTCCTATAAATAACCACGATTGTCCCGCATTTTCCTTTTCTGAAGTTGGCAACCCTAACTGTCACACACACACACACACACACACACACATGCAGGAATACAAACAAACGCAAGCATGCACACACACTGACATCCACACGCACAGACACACACCCATACACACACATACAAATCCACACGCGCACACACATGTACGCACGCATACATACACGCACAGACACACACACACACACACACACACATACACACACACACAGAGACACACACATACACAAACACACACACATACACACACACACACACACACACACACACACACACACACACACACACACACACACACACAGACAGACATGCACATACTACTACTTTTTAAACTTTTTAGTTTACTTTTTTTTTTTTTAGGTATATACATAAACACGCAATACAGCCAAATTGCTCCACGTCATTTATTTTTGTGGAAAGCCAGTGCAGGCCTGAGCGGCGGTCATATTTTGTACCGCCATGCGGTACATCTAGTTATCATGAATATTATTGTTACTACTACTACTACCACTACTATTGCTACTACTATTATTATTTTTGTTATAATTATTATTATTATTATTAGAAGTATGAATACTACTTTTACTACAACTCTGTCACAATTACTATGATTCTCTTAAATTGCCTCTATCTATATCACTAAAATATCTCATTGCTTAAACGTACCAATGTACCTGCATACATCACTATATTGATATATTTATATTTAGTTGTTTTCTTTTTCTTTTCTTTTCTCTTTTTTTTTGTGGTGTTCTGTATGTCCCTCTCTCTTCTGTATGTGTATATATGTCATTGATCTTTTACCTTGTATAAGCTACAGTGTTTTAACTTGCAATAAAAAAAAATATATAAAAAAAATAAATGTTTGTTGGATGGGGGGAATTTTGTTAATAGACAAATGCTATTGAAATATATCATGGTTTTGTGTTTTTTGATTTGATATTTAAAGTTATATGATCTTTAATTGATCTAGTATATTTATATATGTTATTTATTTGCAACCAAATCCACCCATTGCCCTTGAAGTGTGTTGTACGCACTCTTATTATTATTAAATACAAGAGGTTTGTTACAGATTGGTGGCCCGTGTGGGGATTGGATGTCATTTGGTTTATGATATTTACATAGTTCTGGCATGAAACTCTGAATGGTGCAGGCTGCTAGATCATTAACTGATTGGTAGCAATCATGTCGTTATCTACATAGCACAGCTGATTGGTTGCTGTTGCATCGGCGACCAATGAGCTTGCTGCTCAAACATTCAAATACTTGCCATTGTGTGCTGTTACTGTCTGCAGCACACTTTCAGAAACCCTCCACCTTCCCCAGCTCCACCTGTATAGATCTGCTATGGGGTTAATTCATGTATGTTACATGGGCGGCAGCAGCATGTCTTACATGCTCACAGCAATGTCTGTGAAGGTATTTGCAATAGCAAGTAGCAAAGCAGATCTATTCAAGACCAAATACATTAACATTGCCATATCCATTACCATGCCAATCTCTATTACCATACCAATCTTTTTTTTTGAGATTGTCAGTATGTTGTTTTAGTAGGTTTATTATTATTACTATTTCTTTGATATTCATGAGATGTTGTACAGCACTGCAAATGTACTTGTAATTTATTTGTATACAGCAGCTAACTAAATTATAGTATCATTACACAAAACCAGTTTGAAAGAAAACATTAAAATAGGGTGAAATAATGGATAGGATAATGCCAGAGGAAAATATGGCAAGGATAGTTCAGTGTAGTCAAGATTTCGACCAATCAAACGCCCTAATGGCCCATGACCAAAGCATTGTTAAAACACCATGAAATGTGGTCAGTGAACTTGCTAGTCTCCTAAATGAGATGTATATAGATCAGAGAGAGGAAGAGGAGCCTGTCAAGTCAAGTCAAGTCATCCTCATTTATATAGCGCTTTTAACAATGTAGATTGTTTCAAAGCAGCTTTACAGAGATAAACGTATAATTTATGGTAACAGAGATTGTTTTGGCTTTATAGCGGTTCTTTAATAAAGTTATTTTTCAGCTAAAGTTACTTTTGATTGATTCGCTTCCGTCGCAACGATCATTTGTTATTAAATTAGGGGCCGCTAAGACGACACCATTCTCTCTACACAGACTTTAAACGCGAACCTGTGAGAAACGTTGATGCCGTTCACATGCGCATTAAAAATTGTTTCCATAGTTATGTGCGTTTGAATATATGTGCGCAGGTTTGGAATTCCCTACAAACCAAGCCTAAACAAATTACTGGTCTTTCCTTATAAATTTTGATACAGAATTTTATTTTATTTTGTCACTTCGGGGTAGGTACGCGAAACGAATTTTCCCGACAACGCTTTATCTGTAGAGTGGTAAAGGGATCTTCCATTGGGAGAGACTAGTTGGCACTTCAGGACTGCGTTGTCATCGTTTCCAGGCACAGGTCCTTCATCAGATCTGGATACAGCCTGGATCCGGCGGACTGCGGTAAACCTCGGATAAACAGAGAGACTAATATTAGCGTAGACGCCATCCTTCTTATGATGTAACAAGTACATCAGGATTGGGGAGTGTTCCCAGTTCCGGCTGACCTAAACTATGCAGCCTAACATTGAATTATAGAAGTCTATAATGTATTATGTGAATGCTAGGTCAAAGAGATGTGTTTTTAGTCTAGATTTAAACTGACAGAGTGTGTCTGCTTCCCGGACAATGTTAGGAAGATTGTTCAAAAGTTTTGGTGCTTTATAGTAAAAGGACCTATCAGCAGTCGATTTTGATATTCTAGGTATTGTCAACTGGCTGGAATTTTGAGATCGCAATAGTGGAGGACTATAATGCGTTAAGAGCTCGCTCAAGTACTGGGGAGCTAAACCATTTAGTGCTTTGTAAGTGATCAGCAATATTTTAAAATTTATACGATGTTTAATTGGGAGCCAATGCAGTGTTGACAGAACCGGGCTTATATGGTCATACTTCCTGGTTCTGGTAAGAACTCTAGTTGCTGCATTTTGGACCAGCTGTAGTTTGTTTATTAAGCGTGCAGTGCAATCACCCATAATAGCATTACAATAATCTAGCCTTGATATATTTTTAAAATGAAAAAATATGCGGTTTTACAGATGCTAGACACGTGACTTTCAAATGAAAAATTGGTATCAAAGAGCACACCCAGGTTCCTAACCGACGACGAAGACTTGACAGAGCAGCCATCAAGTGTTAGACAGTATTCTAGATTACTCCGTGAGGAAGTTTTTTGTCCAATAATTAGAATCTCTGGTTTTTCAGAATTAAGTAGTAGGAAGTTGCTAGTCATCCAGTTTTTTATATCACCTATGCATTCCGTTAATTTTGTGAATTGGTAAGGTTCGTCAGGGTGTGAAGAAATATATAGCTGCGTATCATCAGCATAACCGTGAAAACTAATGCCATGCTTCCTAATGATATCTCCCAAGGGTAGCATGTACAGAGTGAACAGCAATGGTCCTAGTACTGAGCCTTGTGTTACACCATACTGAACATGTTTTACACAGTTTTACACATTACTGTTTCGCATTAAACAGCCTTTTAGTGTATCTTATGGACTGGAAGGGCTATCGGCCAGAAGAACGTTCGTGGATCTCCAGGGATAACATCCTAGATCCAGCACTCCTTACCACTTACCATGAAACTCATCCAGATCGTCCAGCACCCCAAGGCTGAAGCCGGCCACTAGGACATTGGGGTCCAGGAGCAGGCCATGGAGGGAGCAGGAGCAGGCCATGGAGGGAAGAGGTACTGTCATGGATCAGCCAGGCCAGATATTTTTGCTTGTTTAAAGCAAAATGCACTTCAATTAGATTTTCCCCCCAGAAAACAAGACTTAATATGTTGTTTTTCTTCTTAGTAAATGCATCTAGATTTCACTTTTAGATGCACTATATTGCTAAAAGTTTTGGGAAGTCTGCCTTTACATGCACATGAACTCTAATAACATCCCATTCTTAATCCGTAGGGTTTAATATGGAGTTGGCCCACCCTTTGCAGCTATAACAGCTTCAACTCTTCTGGGAAGGCTTTCCACAAGGTTTATGAGTGTGTTTATGGGAAATTTTGACCATTCTTCTAGAAGCGCATTTGTGAGGTCAGGCACTGATATTGGATGAGAAGGCCTGGCTTGCAGTCTCCACTCTAATTCATCCTAAAGGTGTTCTATCGGGTTGAGGTCAGGACTCTGTGCAGGCCAGTCAAAAGTTCCTCCACACCAAACTCGCTCATCCATGTCTTTATGGACCTTGCTCTGTGCACTGGTGCGCAGTTATGTTAGAACAGTAAGGGGCAATTCCCAAACTGTTCCCACAAAGTTGGGACCATGAAATTGTCCAAAATGTCTTGGTATGCTGAAGCATTAAGAGTTCCTTTCACTGGAACTAAGGGGCCAAGCCCAACCCCTGAAAAACAACCCACACCATAATCCCCCCTCCACCAAACTTTACACTTGGCAGAATTTAGTCAGGCAAATTCGGTTCCCCTGGCAACCGCCAAACCCAGACTCGTCCATTGGATTGCCAGACAGAGAATCGTGAATTGTCTCTCCACAGAACACGTCTCCACTGCTCTAGAGTCCAGTGGCGGCGTGCTTTACACCACTGCATCTGATGCTTTGCATTGCACTTGGTGATGTAAGGTTTGGCTGCAGCTGCTCGGCCATGGAAACCCATTCCATGAAGCTCTCAATGCATTGTTCTTGAGCTAATCTAAATGTCACACGAAGTTTGGAGGTCTGTAGCTATTGACTCTGCAGAAAATTGGCGACTGTGCGCCTCAGCATGTGTTGAACCCGCTTTGTGATTTTACGTGGCCTACTACTTCATAGCTGGGATGCTGTTGATGCCAATTGCTTCCACTTTGTTATAATACCAGTAACAGTTGACCGTAGAATATTTAGTAGTGAGGAAATTTCACAAATGGACTTATTGCACAGGTGGTAACCGATCACGGTGAATTCACTGAGCTCTTGAGAGCGACCCATTCTTTCTCAAATGTTTGTAGAAGCAGTCTGCATAGGTGCTAGAGGTCTGCACGGGCTTTAAACTGAAGCCCGAACCCGGCCCGTACCCGCGATCATTTAACCCGACCCGACCCGACAATTACATTTACATGTTAAGCCCGAACCCGACCCGAACCTGACCCGAACCCGAGGTCCACTCTATTTCTCACAGCAAATAAATACCATTTTTGAGAGAGAGAGCCTGTGTGTCTGTGGTCTGTGTAGCCTATGCACACATTGCACATCGAGAAGAAAGCGAAAACATTGCAAAGCGAGAAGAAACCGCTCTGGATGAAATGTGAATTTTAAAACAAACTAAATGAACAACAGCAATAACTTAAATAAAAGTGCTTTTAAAAAAAACATTTCGTTTGTATATATATATATATATATATATATATATATATATATATATACAAACGAAATGTTTTTTTATAAAAGATAAAAGTGATATAAAATATTTTTTTTATTTAAAAAAAATAAAATTGCTTTAAAAAAAAACACATTTCGTTTGTATATATATATATATATATATATATATATATATATATATATATATATATATATATATACAAACAAAATGTTTTTTTAAGCACTTTTATTTAAAATATTATTTTAAAATATTAGCGAGAAGAAACCGCTATGCACACATTGCACATCATGCGCACGCAACTTTCTCTCTCTCGCGTGCCGGTCACCACAACACAGCAAGCAGGCAAAGCACACGGCATGCAAACTATATATAGCCTATGTAGTTTTTCTTAGTTACAAACCCGAACCCGAGGCTGTTCAATAAACATTAACCCGAACCCGACCCGAAACCCGCACATTTTTCGGGACCCGTCGGGCTCAGGTCGGGTAGCAGACCTCTAATAGGTGCTTGATTTTATACAACTGTGGCCATAGAAGTGATTGGAACACCTGAATTCAATGATTTGGAGGGGTGTCCCAACTTTTGGCAACATAGTGTATTTGTACTTGAAATAAGACAACAATACTCAGAAATAAAAGCACTGTTTGCCGTTTAAAATAATATAAATAAGTGTAGTCTGGTTTACAAACGAATTGTTCTTATGAACCAGTATTTTTTTTATTGAACTAGTTAAACTAGTTCACCAAATCAACTAAACTGTTGAAGGGGGTGGATTGGAATCCACTGCTGCTTCAAAGTATATGTAATGAGTGATTATAATCAAGGTATTAATCATTATTTTTCCTTCTAAATATCACATGAGTTGAATTACTTCTCTGAAGATTTTTATTTTGTTATTGAAGTTACCAGTGTGATTACTGAAATGGTCTTTTCATGTATTCTTTAATGTCAGTATTTGATATTTCCAGAAATGAAATAGGGACTTGTTTTGTGTTTGAGAAAGGTCCTCAACATGTTAAAACACATAGTGGTCATTGAAGCCAATAGTTTAAGGGACCATTTCTCAGTTAAAGCCTTACTTTCCATTTAGACTAAAGTTTCCTATCCTTGAGAGAAAGAACGCATTATCTTGATGTTTGGAGACGAGACTCCTGTTTATAATTAGAGCCTGGCCAAATCTAACCTTGGAAAAGCTGTGTGTTGGTGTGTGTGTTAGTCTTCTTGCTTACAGGTTAAGGAACCACTAGCATTGTTGGAGATTGACTGAGTTGTTGTTCGAGACATGCTGGCAGCCAGCAACCCAAATCTGCGACCTGGAAGGTCACGACATGCCTGACTTCAGGGTGTGAGTGTCAGCTGCATAATCTATGGAGATATGCTTCAGTCTATCTGTATATGTGTGGAAAATTACTATGTTTATGTATTTCTTAGCCAATGAGAATCATTCAACCTGTAAGCACGTAGCTTACATGTGACATGTAATGACGTAGCTTAGACCTTGGAAATGGTATAACTGCTGTGATCTTTGTAACTGTAAGCGGGGTGGCCTACAAACTCCTGTGTGAGTCTTGAAGCTGACTTCTGCTGATGAAACTGCACACTATTGTAGCAACAATGACATCTGCTTTTCGCATTAAGTGATCATATGATAGCAAGACACATCGTCTTGTGTCCTACTGGTTAATAATTGCCCCATGAGGACCAATTTGCCAGCGCCAGTTTGGCTGGCCTCGTGACATTCCACACACACACACGCACACAAAAGCCCTTTGAGTGCAACTTCATATAGAAAGATGGCTCTTGAATGTATACCTTCCGATATGTATGTGTGATTTAACTTTACCTTATAATAGAAGTGTGGTTTGCTAGAGTATAGGTTTGAATCCTAAATGTTCATTGAAAGGAATTCCTCAGTCGTGTCTTGTTGTAACCCTACCTCAGACCATAAAACTTTACAACCCAGGAAAACAGACATTCCAGCGAGTCACGTCCCAAACGCACCACACTCACACACAGATTTCCCATTGATTTACCCACATAGGACATTACCAAAATGTTGATATATTTCTGAGGTGCCTTTTGTTATGACCATGTCATATTGGGGTGTCTACGATTTTGTCATGTGGTAATCAAAACTTTAAATGTGTGTAATTCTGCATATCTCCTGTAACTTCGCATTTCTACAACCTTCATGTGATGTGTTTGATGTCTATGGAATTCTCTCAATATAACAGAGCCAAATTCCAATAGCAGAATACAGTAATATACATTGTTCACACATTTCATATTTCTGGAACTGAAAGACTTAAGTCAATCATCACTGTAACTCGAGCCAGGAGACCGTTCCAGACGAACAAAGGGATCTTCCCGCTAGAAAAATCTCGACCGCTGATTCGTCTTACACGAAGAAGGGGGCGGTACATGGGACACTGATAAAAGTCCAAACCTTCAGTTTCCTCTCTCTCTTCTCTCATCGATCCCGCTGATCCCACTTCCTCGCTTCTCCGGTCCCTGACCTCCTCCTCCTTCTCCACGTGCAGCGCTGCTCCAGCTGGACAGGCCTTGCCTTGGCCTCTGGGACACATGGCCCGCGTCATGTAAAAGCCTGCCGTCTTTGCAACCAAGATTTGCAACCTCTCCCATCCCGAGAGATGAACTTTCTCGGTAACATTACAGTCAGTAAGCATTTTAAACTTCCGCGGCACTGGAAGACGCAGCGAAAACAGGACACCACCCTCGCTTCCTGCCTCAGCCTCAAACGAACAGAGAACGAACGTGCAAGTAACTTTAAACTCTCTCTCAAAGCTGTTTCCAGGTGTCTCGTGAACCTAGGTTTCTGTATGTAATAATTACTAGCTTTTCTTTCTTTCTTTCTTTCTTTCTTTCTTTCTTTCTTTCTTTCTTTCTTTCTTTCTTTCTTTCTTTCTTTCTTTCATTTCATGTTATTCTGATCACGTATTTTCTTGTTTGGTTAAATGTGTGTTTGTTTTATTGTTTGTATTTTTACGTACGTTTGTATTTGTAGCTCATATAATCTTTAGTTTTACATGTATTAAAATCCATATATCCTTTTAACTGTCTCTGTATTTGAAAGCCCACTTTTATAAAGTCAATGAAACGAAAGATCTTGCTACAAGCTCGATATATATAGACTACATTGAGTAGTTTTAATTAATAAACTCAGAAAGTTTGATGTTCGTGGCCAGAAGATAAAACTTTCTTGGAGTTTGTAAAGAGATACCCCTTCTTAACTGTGATAATCTCACCTTTATTCGCTGGACGAATAATGATCAGACCAGTTACAGAACAAGGTAATCTCTATAATTGATAAAATAAATGTACATGCGACTTATGAATTATGACCATGAGTCATAATTATTAATATTTCCAAAATTCCCTATATTCTTGAGCTAATTCAAATTAACCCAGAGTCGTATTTGTTACACTATCTTCAGTAAAACTTTTCTTCAATTTTTTATAATTCTGACTCCGGGTCTTCTTTCAAACATCTGGTCCTTGGTTCCTAAACTGTTAACCCCTAACACTGTCTAAAACAGTTCGCAGCTTAAGTCAGCACAGATATACAACTTACTCAATCAAAACTCATTTTTGATCATGCCTGACACTTAGACTCAAAGTGAGCCAATATCCAGGAGTATATGATCCTATGCCAGTTTTGCCAACTCATTTAGACATGTAAAACATCTGCGTTTCACATCATTATTAGGTTCCTTTAATAGTAGAATTGCGTATATGTGACGCCATTGCGTAAATATTTAAATGAACTAGTGAATTGGTTTTCTGAACAGGTTAACTGAAATAATGTCAGAAAGAATCTGTTCACAGAAATGAATCGGACTTCACATCACAATTTAAGTGCGAACAGAATGTAATGTTTTTGGACACTTAATTGTATGTGATTTGAAATGAAAAGAAAATAATGTATTATATTTTAAATGTATATTAAATGCAGTTAGTTTAACTTAAAAGTACTTTCAACTTCAGTAGGACTTTGCTACATATTTAAATGTAATTTTATAATTATTTAAGTGTGCTTGCTGAAAGCAGCACTAAGCACACTTATTGTTCTTAAGTTTTCTTATTATTAAGTGTGCTTGCTGAAAGCAGCACACTTATTGTTCTTCTTAAGTTTTCTTATTCTTATTATTAACTGTGCTTGCTGAAAGCAGCACACTTATTGTTCTTCTTAAGTTTTCTTATTCTTCTTATTAAGTGTGCTTGCTGAAAGCAACACACTTATTGTTCTTCTTAAGTTTTCTTCTTCTTATTAAGTGTGCTTGCTGAAAGCAGCACACTTACTGTTCTTCTTAAGTTTTCTTATTATTATTATTATTAAGTGTGCTTGCTGAAAGCAGCACACTTACTGTTCTTCTTAAGTTTTCTTATTATTAAGTGTGCTTGCTGAAAGCAGCACACTTACTGTTCTTCTTAAGTTTTCTTCTTCTTCTTCTTCTTCTTCTTCTTCTTCTTCTTCTTCTTCTTCTTATTATTATTATTATTCCCGGGAGAAAAATTTTGGCCAGCTCCTGCGCCTAGGCCCTTTGAGACAGAGACACCGTTCCAACTTTAAAACGTACGGTCAGTACCGGTTTAAGTTGCTCGCGAAGATGACATCACGAGTCCATGTCGTTTGTCCGCCAAACTGGATTGAACAGAAAGCGAAACTAAATTTTCACAGGTCACAAATTTAGTCCGAACTTCACGAAACTGGACGTCCATGATCCTTGGACCAAGCCTCACAAAAGTTACTAGAAGGATTTTTGATTTTCGGAAGCGTTTGCCCGTCACAGCCAAACGAAATCGGCGGCGTAGTCGCCAAAACAGGAAGTAGTTCATATTTCAGGAACTCTATCACGTATCGAAACCAAACTTTGTACATGAACTCGGGACTCCAATGTGAGGATGTACAAGATAAAAATTTAAAAAAAAAAATCCAAAATTTTACAGAATTTGGCAACAAGCACAAGATCTGAATTTTTTTTATTTATTTTTTATTTCAGGCTAATAGACAAACCCATTTACCTATGTCTATGCAAGAGTTTCACCTTTTAATGTTAATGCATTTAGACAGTAGGTGGCACTGTTGTATTACATTTCACAGAGCTGCCAAGTCAGTGTATAGACTGCATTCGTTTTTACCAGGTTTGTCTTAATAAATGCAGGCATGAATTTCGTTTTTTGCATTGGTCTATTTTAATCATCTTCATTTATTAATATATACAGATTTGTATGCATGAATTGTGCATTTCCAATCCTCAAAGCAGTTAATAAAAAAAAAAAAAAAAACTTTGTATATATACAAAATACATCATGCTCTTCTTCGATAACCGAACAAACAATTCATTGTCTGTGGCTGTGTTTGTGCACACGGGAAATATGCTGCGCATAACAATAGAAAACAAGGAGAAACGCACAGTCACATGCTCAAACAATCAACAACGTCGCTCTAGAGGTGCGTTGTGGACTGCGAAGTGGACTTCACAGGGTTTTCCGCCATCTTAAGTAAGATTCCAATCCGAAGGGAGCGAACATGTTCAGTTCGAAGGGCACTGCGCACGGCATAGGGAATAAGGGAACATCGATACATCACTTCACAGGAAGTGGAGAGCGATGATCACCCAACTGTCATTTCGCGCACCACGTCATCACCAGTCAGAACGGTCATAACTAACGATGGAGGAGTTTTCGTATGTGTGTAAGTATTCATACATTTCGCCATTGTTATACAAATGACAGTATTTTAACGGTTATTGTTGTGAATATTACATATACTACTTTTGATGATTATAATTTACCTCAGTGAATGCAGCCAGCTTAGCTAGTTTGTGAAGTAAAGTGATTTTATTTTAGGTAGTTGTAAAATACTGCAATATAATTGTAAATATATAATATAATAATTAAAATAAAAAAATGAATGTAGTCCTATATATATTTATGTTATATCATAATCTGCGCGACCCCGTCGTTGACTTTCTATGATGACGTTTGCAGGGCGTTTCAAATGAGCGGTTATTGTCAGTGAAGTCCACTTCAACTGATATACCGTGCTCAGGGAGTAGGGGAGCAGTGAACACTGCGTATGGACCCTGTCGAATGGAACGCACCTTAGATGTGTAAAAACAAGTGGAAAGCGCGAGCGCGCCGCTCTCTCCTTTCCACAAGCGCTTGCTGTCCCGTGGCGTCTGTCGTTGCTATGCAACCATGAACTGCGCTCTCCATGATGACAAGGAAGTATCAGCAAAAGATTAATTGATTTCTAGCCCCTGCATTATCTTTACTGCTAGATATATTTATGGAGATGAAAAATAATAAGGCGCCCTTGTACAGCTATGATCAGCTGTTCGGCCGAGCATTCAATGTTGTTACGCTGCGAGCTGATCAGTTGGTTCGTTGCTCTATCACTCGCACACCATAAAGTGCAAATTGTTTTTTAATGTTTCAATTTCGTGATTAAAATGACATAATTTGGAAGCGGATAATTTCTTCACAAACAGCTCATTATGACTCAATGTTAGAATGCTGCACCTACACTCGATAGCGTGAATAAGATCAGCGCAACGCAGACCACTGCATTGACAGTAAAACATATGATCTGTCTACAGCCAGGGCTCAGCAGAAGACAGAAAATGCCGGTCCTGCGCTGATTGGGGAATTAAATTAGAAAATAAAAGACAGTTTGACATGTTTTTTTCTCGCATCTCGCATTCTCACATTTTTTCTCGCATCTCGCATCTATCCACTACCTGCTAACGTTAGTGCACTGCACCCGAGCAAGCACACTTTGCAGTTCCTCCGGAAATGCATTTTTCTAGTTATTATTATTATTATTATTATTATTCCCGGGAGAAACATTTTGGCCAGCTCCTGCGCCTAGGCCCTTTGAGACAGAAACACCGTTCCAACTTTAAAACGTACGGTCAGTACCGGTTTAAGTTGCTCGCGAAGATGACATCACGAGTCCATGCCGTTTGTCCGCCACACTGGATTGAACAGAAAGCGAAACTAAATTTTCACAGGTCACAAATTTAGTCCGAACTTCACGAAACTGGACGTGCATGATCCTTGGACCAAGCCTCACAAAAGTTACTAGAAGGATTTTTGATTTTCGGAAGTGTTTGCCCGTCACAGCCAAACGAAATCAGCGGCGTAGTCGCCAAAACAGGAAGTAGTTCATATTTCAGGAACTCTATCACGTATCGAAACCAAACTTTTACATGATCTCGGGACTCCAATGTGAGGATGTACAAGATAATTTTTTTTTTAAAAAAATCCCAAATTTTACATAATTTGGCAACCCCCCCCCCCCCCCCAGCTATTTGGTCAGCTCCTGCGCCTAGGCCCTTTGAGACAGAGACACCGTTCCAACTTTAAAACGTCCGGTCAGTACCGGTGTAAGTTGCTCGCGAAGATTACATCATGAGTCCATGTCGTTTGTCCGCAATATTGGATTGAACAGAAAGCTAAACTAAAGTTTCACAGGTCACCAATTTGGTCCGAACTTCACGAAACTGGACGTACATGATCCTTGGACCAAGCCTCACAAAAGTTACTAGAAGGATTTTTGATTTTCGGAAGCGTTTGCCCGTCACAGCCAAACGAAATCAGCGGCGTAGTCGCCAAACAGGAAGTCGTCCATATCTCAGGAACTCTGTCACGTATCGAAACCAAACTTTATACATGAACTCGGGACTCCAATGTGAGGAAGCACAAGATCTGAATTTTTTTTATTTATTTTTTATTTCAGGCTAATAGACAAACCCATTTACCTATGTCTATGCAAGAGTTTCACCTTTTAATGTTAATGCATTTAGACAGTAGGTGGCACTGTTGTATTACATTTCACAGAGCAGCCAAGTCAGTGTATAGACTGCATTCGTTTTTACCAGGTTTGTCTTAATAAATGCAGGCATGAATTTCGTTTTTTGCGTTGGTCTATTTTAATCATCTTCATTTATTAATATATACAGATTTGTATGCATGAATTGTGCATTTCCAATCGTCAAAGCAGTTAATAAAAAAATTAAAATAAAAAAAAAACTTTATACAAAATACATCATGCTCTTCTTCGATAACCGAACAAACAATTCATTGTCTGTGGCTGTGTTTGTGCGTACGGGAAATATGCTGCTCATAACAATAGAAAACAAGGAGAAACGCACAGTCACATGCTCAAACAATCAACAACGTCGTTCTAGAGGTGCGTTGTGGACTGCGAAGTGGACTTCACAGGGTTTTCCACCATCTTAAGTTAGAGTCTAATCCGAAGGGAGCGAACATGTTCAGTTCGAAGGGCACGGCATAGGGAATAAGGGAACATCGATACATCACTTCACAGGAAGTGGAGAGCGATGATCACACACCCAACTGTCATTTCGCGCACCACGTCATCACCAGTCAGAACGGTCATAACGATGGAGGAGTTTACGTATGTGTGCAAGTAATACATTTCGCCATTGTTATACAAATGACAGTATTTTTAACAGTTATTGTTGTGAATATTACATATACTACTTTTGATGATTATAATTTACCTCAGTGAATGCAGGCAGCTTAGCTAGTTTGTGAAGTAAAGTGATTTTATTTTAGGTAGTTGTAAAATAGTGCAATATAATTGTAAATATATAATATAATAAAAAAAAAATTGAAATATGAATGTAGTCCTATATATATTTATGTTATATCATAATCTGCGTGACCCCGTCATTGACTTTCTTTGATGACGTTTGCAGGGCGTTTCAAATGAGCGGTTATTGTCAGTGAAGTCCACTTCAACTGATATACCGTGCTCAGGGAGTAGGGGAGCAGTGAACACTGCGTATGGACCCTGTCGAATGGAACGCACCTTAGATGTGTAAAAACAAGTGGAAAGCGCAAGCGCGCCGCTGTCTCCTTTCCACAAGCGCTTGCTGTCCCGTGGCGTCTGTCGTTGCTATGCAACCATGAACTGCGCTCTCCATGATGACAAGGAAGTATCAGCAAAAGATTAATTGATTTCTTGCCCTTGCATTAGCTTTATTACTAGATATATTTATGGAGATGAAAAATAATAAGGTGCCCTGTACAGCTATGATCAGCTGTTCGGCCGAGCATTCAATGTTGTTACGCTGCGAGCTGATCAGTTGGTTCGCGCAACGCAGACCACATTCCCTATGCCGTGCGCAGTGCCCTTCGAACTGAACATGTTCGCTCCCTTCGGATTAGACTCTAACTTAAGATGGCGGAAAACCCTGTGAAGTCCACTTCGCAGTCCACAACGCACCTCTAGAGCGACGTTGTTGATTGTTTGAGCATGTGACTGTGCGTTTCTCCCTGTTTTCTATTGTTATGAGAAGCATCCCAGATAGCAATTACGTTTGGGCCAAATGTGGGTATTATCTGGCACATATGGCCTAGATGTGGCATGGCTGAACAGATATGGGCCAAATTGTAGCCATATTTGTTTTGCCATAACTTTAAAATCTGCGGGAAATGTTCTCTTGGTTCACAACTGATTTTGAGGTATATGGCCCAGATAACAACGAACACATGATAACCATATGTGGTTGAGCCATGGCACACAGTGAGAAACACCGACTTGTGGTAAACATTTGGCTTATACATGGAAAAACACAGGAATCCTGAAATCAAGTGCGGCAAACATCCGCCGTTCCACACCTCAGGTTGCTCTGCATCTTCCCTCCTATTGGTGGTGAGACTACGGCGCAAATTTGACTGCGACGCTGGGCAGCTGACGCCATTTACTCTGCTTTCCTCAAGACTGTGTATTCAGGTAAGTGATGTTTTGGCATTTTAAAGTCATATAATTGAAATATGCAGCATTATGTGTCAATATTGCATGTTATTATGCGTTTAGTTATTCGTTTCATCGAGGAAGGGGTTGAACTAGCTAATATTTTCCTCAGTTTACTGCTATAACTAAACGTTTCAATAAAGTTTAATGTAGGCTATAGCAGTTCGCTGGTTTGCCGTTTTAAATTAAGATGTTTTTGTTTATAAATCAACAGCACACTGTCGTACACATATAAAATAGTATAGTTTGTCATGTAGCCTATTTGTGAATTAAGGCGACGCGGTCCAATGTCGGTGTTACTGTTTATCAAAAAACCTAAATCCTAATTTGTGTTCACAATCATTCAACTAATCATAATAATATAAAAATGCCAAGAATAAACACATTCAAACGTGTGCATTATTGTATGTATCTTTATTTAACTCTGAAATGATATTCAACCAAGACTTTTTCTCATGACTTTTCCCTCTTTAAAATTAAAGTTGTAACATTAGGCTATTAGTGTCAAGTCACAATACCAAAATTACGACTTTCGATACAATACCTGATTAAAATACCTTGTTAACATGAACTAATAATGAACTGCACTTCTACAGCATATATTAATATGTGTTAATGTTAATTTCAACATTTACTAACACATTCAAATAAAAAATTGTACTTTCATACAGTGGTAATTCAGAGGTGTTTAATTTGTTACTAATTGCAATTAAAATATTAAAGGAAATTTACATTAATGATTTTTTTTCATTCTCCTGCAGCTCTAGCTTCCAGGTTGTATTGCTGCTAACATTATTTAAATTCTTCTTTATTGCAGGTGCAGTCAGGCAGAATCCCCTTACTGGAAAAGGTCAACACATTGCCAACCCTCATTGGAGACTTCTCTGCACATCAACACACTTCTCAACTCTTTACCTTTCAAGTTTGCTTTAACTTTCTCAATTTCTCTTTAAAGTTCTCTTTACCAAGTTACTGTGATTTATTTGTATTACTCTCATTAGACTAATTGAACATGTTAATACACGCTTTGATCGAGTGTTTTGAACTTTGGTGTAAAAAATTAACTTTGAATGCTATTTATATTATTAATTTGTATTCTTAAATGTTTTCAACTGAATTCTACTTAAAATAAGTACAACTGAATAGCTGTAATTCTATGTATTCTTAAATGTTTTCAACTGAATACTGCTGTAATTATTAAATTCAACTGCTGTAATTATATTTATTTTTATGAAATGTTTTCAACTGAATACTACTGTAATTATTATTCAACTTTTGCTGTAATTATATTTATTTTTATGAAATGTTTTCAACTGTATACTACTGTAATTAAGTACAACACTTTAGCTGTAATTATTTAAATGCTTGTCAAAATAAATTGTTTTGAGTGCATTTGTTGAGTGTTTAATTTACCTGTGAGTTAATAAGACTTTAAATACTGTCAACTGCATGTGGGCCACATAAGGGCCGTTAGATTTTAACAGAACTCAACCATACTAAAGTTGTATACCAGGCTCACATATGGGCCACATGAGATTGTAGTATTTGGCTCATGCTTGGTGGAGTTATGGCAGTCCTTTGGTTCAGTTCTGGCAAAGGAGATGTGGGCCATATCTGGGCCGGCAAACACAAACTAATCTGGGCCACAGCTCAGCTGTTTATCTGGCCCACATCTTTGCCAAAGGAAATTTGCTGACTGGGATATTTCCCGTACGCACAAACCCTGTTTTTTTTTTACAGTCTACTGCATTGACAGCGTGAAACATATGATCTGTCTACAGCCAGGGCTCAGCGGAAGGTCCAGCGCTGATTGAGGAATTAAATTAGAAAATAAAAGACAGTTTGACATCTTTTTTCTCGCATCTCGCATTCTCGCAGTTTTTTCTCGCATCTCTCATCTATCCACTACCTGCTAACGTTAGTGCACTGCACCCGAGCAAGCACACTTTGCAGTTCCTCCGGAAATGCATTTTTCTAGTTATTATTATTATTCCCGGGAGAGAAATTTTGGCCAGCTCCTGTGCCTAGGCCCTTTGAGACAGAGACACCGTTCCAACTTTAAAACGTCCGGTCAGTACCGGTGTAAGTTGCTCGCGAAGATGACATCACAAGTCCATGTCGTTCGTCCGCCATATTGGATTGAACAGAAAGCGAAACTAAATTTTCACAGGTCACAAATTTGGTCCGATCTTCACGAAACTGGACGTACATGATCCTTGGACCAAGCCTCACAAAAGTTACTAGAAGGATTTTTGATTTTTGGAAGCGTTTGCCCCGTCACAGCCAAACGAAATCGGCGGCGTAGTCGCCAAAACAGGAAGTAGTTCATATTTCAGGAACGCTGTCACGTATCGAAACCAAACTTTGTACATTAACTCGAGACTCCAATGTGAGGATGTACAAGATAAAAAAAAAAAAAAAAACATTCCAAAATTTGACATCATTTGTTTTTTTTATTTCAGGCTAATTGACAAACCCATTTACTTATGTCTATGCAAAAGATTTTCACCTCACACTTTTAATGTTAATGCATTTAGACAGTAGGCGGCACTGTTGTATTACATTTCACAGAGCTGCCAAGTCAGTGTATAGACTGCATTCGTTTTTACTAGGTTTGTCTTAATAAATGCAGGACCTGAATTTCGTTTTTTAACTGTGTTTGTGCGCGCGGGAAATATGCTGCGCATAACAATAGAAAACAAGGAGAAACGCGCAGTCACATGCTCAAACAATCAACAACGTCGCTCTGGTGCGTTCCATTTGACCGTAAGTCGACTGCGAAGTGGACTTCACAGGGTATTCCGCCATCTTAAGTGAGATTCCAATCCGAAGGTAGCGAACATGTTCAGTTCGAAGGGCACTGCGCACGGCATAGGGAATAAGGGAACATCAATACATCACTTCACAGGAAGTGGAGAGCGATGATCACCCAACTGTCATTTCACGCACCACGTCATCACCAGTAAGAACGGACATAACTAACGTGTGTGTAAGTATTCATACATTTCGCCATTGTTAAATTACAGTATTTTTAACGGTTATTGTTGTGAATATTACATATACTATTTTTGATGATTATAATTTACCTCAGTGAATGCAGCCAGCTTAGCTAGTTTGTGAAGTAAAGTGATTTTATTTTAGTTAGTTGTAAAATAGTGCAATATAATTGTAAATATATAATATAATAATAAAAATTAAAATATGAATGTAGTCCTATACATGTTATATCATAATCTGCGCGACCCCGTAGTTGACTTTCTTTGATGACGTTTGCAGGGCGTTTCAAATGAGCGGTTATTGTCAGTGAAGTCCACTTCAACTGATATACCATGCTCAGGGAGTAGGGGAGCAGTGAACACTGCATATGGACCCTGTCGAATGGAACGCACCTTAGTGTAAAAACAAGTGGAAAGCGCGGGCGTGCTGCTGTCTCCTTTCCACAAGCGCTTGCTCTCCCGTGGCGTCTGTCGTTGCTATGCAACCGTGAACTGCGCTCTCCATGATGACAAGGAAGTATCAGCAAAAGATGAATTGATTTCTAGCCCTTGCATTAGCTTTACTACTAGATATATTTATGGAGATGAAAAATAATAAGGCGCCCTGTACAGCTATGATCAGCTGTTCGGCCGAGCATTCATTGTTGTTATGCTGCAAGCTGATCAGTTGGTTCGTTGCTGCTGCGCTCTATCACTCGCACACCATAAAGAGCAAATTGTTTTTTAATGTTTCAATTTCGTGATTAAAATGACATAATTTGAAGGCGGATAATTTCTTCACAAACAGCTCATTAATGACTCAATGTTAGAATGCTGCACCTACACTCGATAGTGTGAATAAGATCAGCACAACGCAGACCACAGCACTGACAGCGTGAAACATATGATCTGTCTACGGCCAGGGCTCAGCGGAAGACAGAAAATGCCAGTCCAGCGCTGATTGAGGAATTAAATTCGAAAATAAAAGACAGTTTGACATCTTTTTTCTCGCATCTGTGAATTTATTTTTTAATCATTTGTTCTGAGATGAAGCGAATATATTTGTGCGGGAATTTCTCGCACTATAAAAGCTAACCTTGTGGGAATGGTTTAAATTATGCGCAATCCCCACATTCCCGCATGGAAATTCAAGCCCTGAAATGGCAGCGGGATGTGTAACTCTAGCATATGGCGCATATATGCACATATACACATATGGGATGTGTAACTCTAGCATATGGCGCATATGTCATATAAAGCAAGGCCAAACAGCGTTATCCATGTTGTTGCAATTGCGTCGCTAGAGTAAGCTAATAGTTAAACTGATAGCGTTTTCATTTAATTACAATATGAGGACTGATGGTAGGCTATAAAAATCAGCGTTTCTGTGTAGGTGATGACAACCATCTTGACAGCAGCAATCAAAGCATCGCTAATTACGGTAGACCTTAATTTGAGATAGTAAATTTGTTCCTATTCTAAGGGAACACTCAACCACAGAACAGCTGGGTGAGTTTTGTATTGGCTTATTGGATACAGTAAATGAAGACTGTCAACTTCTTTTCAATAGGCTACTTTTTCATCACCCAAAACACTCCCACTCTCTGCTGTATATTCATAACCAATTATTTCAAAACCAACAACCAAGCCACATAAACAATGCCATTGGCACTAGTCTACATTGCAGACATGTCTCTTAATGCACATAACTTTTCACCTTTTTGCACAATCTTGAAAAAAGTACTATTGTTGAAATTCTCAGATCAAGCAAACTTCAACGCACCCTTATCCACTACCTGCTAACGTTAGTGAACCACACCCGAGCAAGCACACTTTGCAGTTCCTCCGGAAATGCATTTTTCTAGTTATTATTCTTCCCGGGAGATAAATTTTGGCCAGCTCCTGCGCCTAGGCCCTTGGAGACAGAGACACCGTTCCAACTTTAAAACGTACGGTCAGTACCGGTGTAAGTTGCTCGCGAAGATGACATCACGAGTCCATGTCGTTCGTCCGCCATATTGGATTGAACAGAAAGCGAAACTAAATTTTCACAGGTCACAAATTTGGTCCGAACTTCACGAAACTGGACGTACATGATCCTTGGACCAAGCCTCACAAAAGTTACTAGAAGGATTTTTGATTTTCGGAAGCGTTTGCCCATCACAGCCAAACGAAATCGGCGGCGTAGTCGCCAAAACAGGAAGTAGTTCATATTTCAGGAACGCTGTCATGTATCGAAACCAAACTTTGTACATTAACTCGAGACTCCAATGTGAGGATGTACAAGATAAAAAAAAAAGTTGTCTATGTTGATGTAGACATCCCTCACCCAATACAACATAGTTTGCTTTGTGGCGGCCACCCCCATTGTTATGGCCCCTAGAACAAATGAACAGCTGCTCTGACTTATGCCACTGGCTAGTGCAGTGGATGTTAATCTGAAGAACATGAACTGATCCCTGCATGCAGGGTGGCGGGGATGGATCAGTGGTCTAGTGAGGGTGTCGGGAAAGAGCTACTTATATGGGGCCTGCCATAATGTGCAGAGCAGCACCTGCATGACCCAATGACTGAAAAGCCTTCCCTACCAACGTGAATGTTGTTCTGCATGGCTTGGTTGGGAATCCTGACTTATTAAGTGACAATGAGTTCCCAGAAGAGATAGCCGACGAGTGTCTCTTCCAACTGGGTCATCATCGTATAACCATGTGCTCTTACACCCACGATAGTCGAATAAGTCGACGAAGAGGGCAAAAAGACACATGAAGAAGGCCTGGCCACCGGACAGAAATCTGTTCTAACTCTGAGCACTTGCTCTTTATCCTGTGGCCAGTCTAGCTGCAATCTGGCCACTGCATGAGTGACCACTTCGAGTAACACCTCAATGTGCTTTATCATCGCGGGAGGAGCGCTCGGAGGTGGCGTTCTCAAAGTCCATCACCAGATGGCTATTTTGCCATTTTTATTTCTCAGAATTAAACGTAGCCAAAGAAAAGCCAGACAAGATATTAATACAGGCATCTAACTTTTAAAATCAGATGAGTATTAAATAATTTCTCTGAATTAAATGCAGCCAAATTTCAAACAGAAAAGTAAAAACGTTCTGGATGAAAGGCTGAATATAGTTGTTTTCATATTAGAGCAGTTTCAACAAAGAATCATAAAATCATAGCTTGCAAACACACAATTCATTTGCACGCGATCATAGGAACAAGAGAGAAAGGGAATCTCCCGTCTGCTCAGTTCCCTTTCAGTCGAGAACGTCAGATGTAGTCGACGTCGACTGAATGGGATCACGCTAGGGAGCCTGTCTTCTTCGAGCATGTTAGAACGAACCAATGCACGCATTTACATGCGTGAGACGCATCGCGCGCTCCGCCCTGCCACAGGGCATAAATATGGAAGCAGATGCACGCACCACTTGTCTTTCGCTTCGGAGCCGATCGGTCTTCACGTCGATGTCTCTGAAGAGTGTTGTTATATTACAACGAGCGAGTGTGTCGGTGCTTCTTCTATGAAGACTCTTCCAGAGATGTGGACAAGGTTCAGTTCCTGGTCTCCCCAATTTCCCAGGTTGGGCTGGTCAGCGATGCGGCGAAGAACTGCACCCAAGCGCAGACGGAGGCCATCCGGCACATCCTGCCCCGGCGGCCCGCTGCTGCCACCCCAGTCATCCACTTCCTCCCCCCGGATGAGGGCCGGGTGGAGTCATTGTTTGTGTGTATGTCTGTTCCACCGCTGGCTCCCAAAAAAAGGGCGGAGCAAGCGGTACCCACACTTCAAAGAAAGAGCAAATTCCTCTGTTCCTGGGCCCCAAAAGAGCAAGTCTGGTGGTGTGTGACCCTGTAAAGCCTTGCACCCCTCAGCCCCCTCTTGTTCGCCAGCTGGTAGCTGGGTGCGGTTCGAGGACCCGGTCATCCGCCTTCTCACGCATCCCCTGCCACCTAGTGGAGTCAGGTAAGTGTTGCACCGCACACTCAGATCCCGCTTCGGGCCGCCTTCGCGCCTCTCGAGCCGGATCCCTGTCCTCCACCTCGCTGCCCCACCTCGGGTACGTCTGTGGTTCCCTGGCCCCTGGTCCGGTTTTGTCGAAGTCTAAAATGCTTCCAACCGATGCCCAGCCTGGCCCCATTCGTTACCTTCAGACCCGGCTTGCGATTCATTTCACTCGGCTTCCGCCCAGGCTCAGTGATATTCACACCTAGGTGTTGAGCAGAGCTCCTGTCCTGCGTGTGTGCGCCGCAGTCCTACTGGCAAAGGACGCATGCTAGCCGTCCCTCCAGCCGGTATGGAGTACTTCATTGTACCCTTATTATGTGGTGGGTTATGACCATATTGGTTCTGAGCCAACTGATACAGGCCCTTTTTCGAAAGCCTCCGTTTACTTTTAAACACAGAGTTGCATTTTCAATGCCCCGTCCCCAAGCTTGGTCTGCAGCGTTCAACCTGAAAGACGTGTACTTCAGATCTCTATCCTTCCGCTCCACAGGCTTACTGTGTTCTTGCATTCGAAGATACGACGTATCAGTACATGGTCCTACCCTTCGAGTGCTCCATAGCCAGTTAGGTCTTCAGGTCAACTGGGATAGAGTAATCTCACCCAAATACTGAGTATCTCTTTTCTAGTATGGGGGTGGTCTAGGTCTAGCACATCTCTCAAGTGAGGTGTGCCAGCTCTGTGCTATTTAGAAGTGAGAAAGGGTCCCACTGAAACTTTCAGAGGCTCCTGGGGCATATGGCAGATGTAGCCGCATGGCTTCTTCCATATGGAGACCGCTTCAGCACTGGCTTGACGACCGAGTCCCGAGGTGGCCGTGGCAGAGCAACACACTCCGTGTAAGAAAACAAACACCTTGGCCTGTCGCCAAACCCTCAGCCCATAAGCAGACCTTTGTTTCCCTGGGCTAGTGGCTCCTGGAACAAGTGTCCTCCAAATGTTTGCTGAGGGGCCACGTATAAAGGGCATGCAGTAACAGAGCTCTGGGCGCCCTCTGACTGCATTTGGCATTCGTTGCCTCAAGTTGCTTACAGTCCCTCGCTTCAAGACACCGCTGCTCAACGAGCTTGTACTGTTCTGACAACATTGCGACCGACGAGCTGCGCTCCCCTTGCATGTTGCAACTCGCCCGCCACCACCTCCTTGGAGTCAAAAGCTTCTAAGGTCGCTTCATTCCACCTATTTTTGCTGGCCTGCTCAATCGTTCACAAGCCTCACGACAGCCTCCGGTCCAGATACAGTGGAGACTCCATGCCCAGCTGACCAGCTGTTTCGGACCACTTCGGGGCGGCACAGCCACGTCTGTTGCCCCTCCGGAGTAGTCCTACGCCAGTTGTTTCTTCTCTTGTTTGAGTGGACATCCCTCGACAAAGACTCTGGCCACAGCTGGCCCCCGCAGAAATGCGTTCCCCAGTGAGCCTTCTTGCACTATAGTGCTAAAATCAGGAAGAGATAGAACAGCTTTTGTTAGTTTCCCCTCCTTGGCCCAACCAACCTCCTCTCGACAGCCTTCCTGACACCTTCCTCTGAGCACATTCTCAGGGATGGGGCATGATGGCACCCGCGTCTAGACCTTAGAAAGTTCCAGGTCTGGTTCTAGTAAGAACGGGACGCGGAGGTTCTGGTCTACCGCAAGAATTGTTATGCAGTAGAGACCATCACTTCTGTGAGCATCCTCTAGAAAGACGCTTGCTCCTCTAATAGAAGTCGAACCTGTTCGTTGAATTGAGTCTTCTCTCCGTGAGGAGATCCCGAAGGTGTTTGATCACTTCAGTGCTCCCTTTTAAAAAACTGCTTGTGGCTGGAGTGAGGGCTGTCCCCTCCACCTCAAAATGTTGTGGCTTCTACATTTGCTGCACATCATGAGGCAGTGGATTCAAATCCAAGCGGAGTGCAATTTGATCGTCAGGTCCCTGAGGCAAGCAAGGAGATATATCTGCCTTGCGTCCCCTCCTTACCCTCTTGGGTCTTTTTCTCTGGTGCTACTGCACTGCAGAGACCGCCCCTGAGCCATCGCAGGCAGTGAGTTAAAAAATTCTGTTTTTTAAGAAACCGTTCTCCTGCTCGCATGGTCTCCACTAGAGGGTAGGGACTTGCTAGCTTTTGG
Source organism: Vimba vimba (assembly GCA_022828995.1). Classification (NCBI taxonomy): domain Eukaryota; kingdom Metazoa; phylum Chordata; class Actinopteri; order Cypriniformes; family Leuciscidae; genus Vimba; species Vimba vimba. The sequence continues at coordinate 22,489,446 of CM040824.1, read as the reverse complement.
TCAACGAGTTGTGCCTGGAATTCGGGCCGGCTAACTCTCACAAGTTGAGACCCCGGTCTGAATGTGTGCCCAAGGTTCCTACCTCTCCTACGGGACCAGGTGGTGAGCCTGCAAGCGCTGCCCTGGAGGAGGCAGACCCAGCCCTGGCTTTTCTCTGTCCGTCTGCCTCAGTGTGGTTATACGTGATCAGAATGCAAAGCCTAGACATTAGACCAGCTCTATCTGTTATGGAAACCAGCAGAAGGGAAGGCTGTTTCCAAGCAGAGGTTGGCCCACTTTAAAGTGGTTGCCTTCGTCTTGGTGAGAAATCCCAAGATGCACGTGCCCACCTGGGTGGTGAGCTCCTCCTAAGTGAGAGTACTGCTCCCTCCTAGGCGTTGGCATACAGTGCCTCGCTGAACAGATGTTGAATAGAGTTGGGGGCTGGGCGACACCTATACACATTCGCTAGAGAACTAGCATGTGTCGAACTGTTGCTTCCCATGGGCTCCCTTCACATGTAGCCAGTTTTCACTGTAAGCACAGTTCGAAGTGTCGGCTTGCTGCACCATTCCCCTCCTATGGACTGGATACGTGCGCAATTTTTGCTCCAGTTGAGTTCCCTCTTAAACTGAACCCTGTTGAGTTCCTCCATACCCTTCGGTATCGGACGTGGCGGAGCCTCCGAAGCCAGGCCTATCACTCGTATGAACTGGTGGAACCTGTGTTAGGCTGGGTCCATATGTTGTGATCCCTACGGCGATCCCATATGTGTATTATTCCACGGTACGGCTCCCTGTGGTGAGCCCGTGTCTTCCCTCGTCACTGTTGGTTGATCCTCCCCCCGTTATAGGCTGGAGACATCCCAGTGACATTCCATATGTTGTACTGCCCGGTCATCCGCCCAGTCCATATGTGTATTCCCCACATGTTACCTCCCTTCGGGCAGGTTGTGGTTTCCGCAGCGTCCCTTCCTCCCTTGTCAGGGTATGCTTTCCCAGTGATCCTGTCGAACAGCAGTCGACTTCCCTGGCCTAAGCCTCGCCCTTCTCCACCTTAGAGTTGCAGGGGGACTTGAGGCTTTTACCCATGCACTGGAAGGTGGCAGCTCTAGTGGCGTTTTCCAGGGTTAAAGATCCCATTCAGTCGATGTCGACTACGTCTGATGTTCTCGACTGAAAGGGAACGTCCTGGTTGCGTATGCAACCCACCGTTCCCTGAAGGAGGGAACGGAGGACGTAGTCCCTTTGCCACTATAGCCGGACCACTGCTGACTCCGAGTTCCGCTCGGCTCCTCAGCGAAAAACGAGTGGTGCATGCATCTGCTTCCATATTTATGAGCGTGCGATGCGTCTCACGCACGCCAATGCGCGCATTGGCTCGTTCTAACATGCTCGAAGAAGACAGGCCCCCTAGCGTGATCCCATTCAGCCGACGTCGACTACGTCCTCCATTCCCTCCTTCAGTGGGTTGCATACACAACCAGGACGTTCCCTCGCATTATACATATATAACAGACCCGTAATCTACCAATAGATCTATAATCTACCACTAAATCCGAGCCACTAGATTCTTTATTGACAAGAGAACCTACATCCTCAGCCTGCTCTGAAGAAGCACAGAGGGAGGCGTTCTCTTCAGCAGCGAACTGGAGGATGACGCGATCTGAAGAATGAACGTGAGAAAGGGAAGGACCCATCTACCGTTCCCCAGCCAGATCAATTCGCGATATGCGAAACGAGCGCAACGCACTTTAATGGAGAGCAACTCAACATTCTCTCGAGATGATTCAAGATCAGTTTTTTTTTTTTTTTAAATACACTTTATGATGTTTTATTAACAAAGTTCGGGAGGAGCAGGTTCAGATAATTAACCAAATTATGCACAGCTGGAGATTAATCAGTAATCAACTCAATGACAGAGTATAAATTCACAGCAGACCTATCTCTGTTCATTGAAAGTTTGTCAGCATTTGGCTGTGCCCTATCTTCCCAACATGTCCGAATCAAGCTCTCCCATCCGATGAAGGAATTTTCCGTCCTTTTGGAATATTTGCCAGAATCCTCGGGTGTTATATTGCGGGCGTCAAGCCAAATAAACGGGTCCTTGCCACCACGGGCGAAATACCAGCGATCTTCTTCCGCATTTTTTTTCTAAACCAGATCATTCAAGTAACGTTTTTTCCTGTCATGGAGAATGGTCATAAGGCCTGCAAAGCACCACGCTCGCGTTTCGGGCAATGCCGCCCTCTTCACGCGAAAGAACGAGCTTCTCCAGCAGCTCTTGGCCGAAGCCCTCAAAGAGCAGCGCCGCAGATTCAGTACCGGTCGGCCAGCCTACGCTCTCAACCCCGTTGGCTGAACTCCGCGAGCGCTCCGCTCCGTGGTTAAATTTCGCATCGCATTCAGTTGTTCAGTTATAATGAGGGGAACACGTTTTAAATGGTGTCGGTCTAAATTATTTTCTGTCATTAACGCGCTGCTTTCTTGTGGCTAAAACTCACAAGTAGGCCTACAGTAGCTCGCGGCCTCGTGCATTACGTGCTGAACGCATGCGCTCAGAATCTTTAACCTAACTTATATCGTTAACTATGTCCTGCAATTTATCTGCATAAATCGCGTAGAAACTTAGTTATAGCATAAATGTTTTTATACATGGTTACAAGCAATGTGCTTCACACCAATAGTTTAGTGATCCATAAATGAAACAAAATTAAACAAACACAAAGTGCCTAAACTAAATTCATGCAAAGCGTCGTCTTTTACGTAAGCTGTCTCCTTAGAAACCAGCAACAGATAAACGAACAATCGTTATCTAAATCAGAATGTACTTTGACGTTGTTTATCATCAAACGTTCAATAATTGATCTTTCAGCCCTGCACAGTTTGGCTAAGCTCTGGATTCCAAACGCAGGTTAAAACCATGGGTTCAGCCTCATCGAATCCTGGCCATTAATTTGAACACAGTTGATCTCCAGTCCTCACGGCAAAGAATAAATAAATAAATAGGACTTTCGGATCTCGTCCACCTCTCAGACAGTCAATATCGTTCTAAGCAAACTGATATCTGTGCTCGGCCACTTAAACAACAGAAATGCATAATCCTGCAAGGATTTCATCTCTAACCTCCTCTTCATCGCGTCTTAGATTAACGCACAAAAAGATGACCATCGGCTCTCCAAGCCCCACTCTCCTCCTCCCTTTGCTCATCCACACACTGCAGGAGCTCATTTCCTGGTTTCATGTTACTCTGGCTATTTTTTCCTCTGCCACAGCAGTGATATTTCTTCTGCTCCCACAGGTTCTCTGTAACTCTGTCTATTTGCTCCATTGCCGCAGCAGTGATGTTTTCTTCTGCTACCACAGGTTTTATCTTACTCCGGCTTTTTCTCCATTGCCGCAACAGTGATGTCTCCTCTGCTCCCGCAGGAGCTCTGTTCCCTTAGCTAATCTTGTTTACTACCACTGCAGTGTCTCCCCTGCTCCTACAGGGTTTCCTTTTCTCTCGCTATTTTTCTCCCCTGCCACAGCTGTGATGTCTCCTCTGCTCCTGCAGGTTTTCTGTTACTCCGGCTAATTCTCCACTACACAGCAGTGATGTTTCCTCTGCTCCCACAGGTTTTCTGTTACTCCGGCTATTTTCTCCACTGCCACAGCAGTGATGTCTCCTCTGCTCCCACAGGTTTTCTGTTACTCCAGCTATTTTCTCCACTGCCACAGCAGTGATGTCTCCTCTGCTCCCACGGGTTTTCTGTTACTCCGGCTAATTCTCCACTGCCACAGCAGTGATGTCTCCTCTGCTCCCGCAGGTTTTCTGTAACTCCAGCTATTTTCTCCACTGCCACAGCAGTGATGTCTCCTCTGCTCCCACAGGTTTTCTGTTACTCCGGCTATTTTCTCCACTGCCATAGCACTGATGTGTCCTCTGCTCCCGCAGGAACTCTATTTCTCTGGCTAATTTTCTCCACTGCCACAGCAGTGATGTCTCCTCTGCTCCCACAGGTTTTCTGTTACTCCGGCTATTTTCTCCACTGCCACAGCACTGATGTCTCCTCTGCTCCCGCAGGAACTCTATTTCTCTGGCTAATTTTCTATACTGCTGTAACAAGGCTGTCTCCTCTGCTCCCGCAGGAGCCCTGTTTCTTTAGCTAATCTTGTTTACTGCCACTGCACTGATGTCTCCTCTGCTCCCGCAGGAACTCTATTTCTCTGGCTAATTTTCTATACTGCTGTAACAAGGCTGTCTCCTGCTCCCACAAGAGCTCTGTTTCTCTGGCTAATTCTCTACTGCCACAGCAGTAAGGTTTTCCTTCGCTCTCATGGGTTTTCTGTTACTGGCTATTTTCTCCCCTGCCACAGCAGCAATGTCTCCTCTGCTCCTACTGGAACTGTTTCTCCGGCTAATTCTCTACTGCCACAGCAATGAGGTTCCTTTGCTCCCCTCAGGATTTCTGTTACTCTAGCTACTTTCTCCCCTGCCGCAGTAGTGATGTTTCCTATGCTCCCGCAAGCTCTGTTTCTCTGGCTAATTCTCTACTGCCACAGCAGTGAGGTTTCCTTTGCTCCCACAGGATTTATTACTCCAGGTTCATTTTCTCTATTGCTAGCAGGGATGTGTCTGCTCCAGCAGGAGAACTGTTTCTCCGGCTAATCTTATCTTCTGCTACAGCCTTTCTCCATACAGCGAGCTTCGGTCTCCCAGAGGATGTACTGTAGCATGCATCTAAGTTTTCTCTTCTGTCCAGCGAGCATTGGTCTCCCAGCGGACACTGCATGCATCCATTTTTCTCTCTTCTCTGTCCAGCGAGCATTGGTCTCCCAGAGGACACTGCATGCATCCATTTTTCTCTCTTCTCTGTCCAGCGAGCATTGGTCTCCCAGCGGACACTGCATGCATCTGTTTTCTCTTCTCTGCAAGCATCGGTCTCACAGCGGAGGCAGTCCTTCCGTCCAACCTCATAGACTGCCCAAATAATTCCAAACGTGAATTCTTCTCGCCGCTCGGCCACCTAAACCATGCTATACACATAATTCCGCATGGCCGCCCTTTCATCACGCACCTCCTCGCCCTAAGTTTATGGATAACTTACTCTAATCAGTGGAATGGCTTAACCTTTTTCTATGATTACATCTCTCTCCCCCTTGATTAAGCCGTTGACAGCTCCTTCCAATCGTCGTCACGGCTTTCCCAGGGGGGAAAGTGGTCAACTAACAGAATCCTGGTCCATCGCGACAAACTAAACTATGCACTGCATCAACAAAGGTCATTCTTACTCACCCGCGTTAATTGCCACTCCTCAGATGCCTCATCTGGAACTCCGCTTGATCAGTTTGTAATACCTGCCAAACACGTTCCAGGAGCACAAAATCAAATCGCTGACTCTCTCCCATTACTCTTTCCAGAAATTCAGGATGTTGGTGCCAGAAGCATAAAAAGCTTAATAGAGCTATCTAACCAGCATTCAGTTTTCAATAAATTAGTCTACGGTAAGCCTGCCCCCGCCATAAATAAATCTCAAACATCCCTGCTCATTAAAGGATTCAAGAACTTATCCCACTCGTCCGGATACCAGTCAATCTATTGCAATTGACATACTCACCAAATGTATTCCAACACTCTGTCTCGCATACCATTCCACCAACTCCGTCTGCACACTGGAAGCACGTCTGTCCTAGCCGTCTTCGGTTTTCTCCACCGCTCCGAATTGACTATCACATCTAACGGCGACTCAAATACCCATCCTTCAATCTCAGATTTACAGATCGTAGATATCGAAACCATTTTTTCTTCATTAAACAAGTAGTAAACTGATCGAGCAAAAAGGTCACTTCGTTTATATTTTCAATCCGCCAACCCCCATCCAACTGTACCACTCTCGTTTGATTTACTGCAGTATAAACGTTCAATGTTCAAATCCCTACTCGGCCCACATCAGAAGCGTTCAAAACCTACATCAGATCCAGCTGCTTCCACATCAAAACGCTCACCAAGCCATAATTAAATCATTCATTTCCATCACCTGCTGCGCTCCATCCATTGTCACTCTCAGTACCAGTACCAAGTTCCAACCCACTTCCAGTATCATTTGGTTCGCTGCGTTCAAGCTCGATACAATAAACATCTACAATACAGCGTATTTTTTACAAACAATGGCAGGCTCCCCCGTTCGCACACGTAACGGCTCCTCGTTCAAGGGCTGGGCTCTGTCCCCCTTCCGAAGCGCTGATCGAGCCCTCCCGTTCGAATCGCAGTGAGAGTCTGCCCGTCTTAGTCGTCGTGGGACGGCCACGCTCGTGTCGCTGTGTGGGCTCCCCATTCGTCGGGCCACAAGGGTTCTGTTCCCGCGTCCCAGACCCCTTCGAAGCGCCGGTCGAGCCCCCCGACAGAGTCCAGCGGGCGCCCTCCCTTCCGCTGGCGAGGCCTACCCATCCGATGCCGTGAGCATCCAAGTTCCCGTCAGATGCTGCGAGGGCCCTCCCAGTTGAATGGCTAAACTCTTTCTCAAATCACGCTCGTAAAAACTTGCGTCATCGAGTTGACAGTTCAACTGCCGAATGGGCTTATCCGTCCGATGCCGTGAGCATCCAAGTTCCCGTCGGATGTCACGAGAGCCCTCCCGGTCGAACAGTCAAGCTCGTTTTTATTAAATACCTTCTCATGCCCTGCACTTTTTGGGGGGATTAATTCCACATCATTTTACGATTGCTGTCCTGCGCTCACCTGGCTTTTATGGGGGGAGTACTCTCGGAGCCCTCCCCCCGGACAGCACGCCAAATACGCATAAACTTATTGTACTAATTATATGTAGATGTGAACTCGTGAAATGATGTTTTATTAACAAAGTTCGGGAGGAGCAGGTTCAGATAATTAACCAAATTATGCACAGCTGGAGATTAATCAGTAATCAACTCAATGACAGAGTATAAATTCACAGCAGACCTATCTCTGTTCATTGAAAGTTTGTCAGCATCCCTCCTCCACCCCATCTCCTCACTTCCAGTTCCATCTACACTTACCAACTGGGGGGAGTACTCTGGGTTCGGGCCTAACTCCGAGCTCGGAGCCCTCCCCCCGGACAGCACGCCAAATACGCATAAACTTATTGTACTAATTATATGTAGATGTGAACTCGTGAAACTATAAATGTACATCCAATACAACTAAGCACACTTCTTTTTCACAAGGGATTTAAAAACCTAGGCTGTTTTTAACGTATTATAACATTTTTGAGAAAAACATGAAATTAAAGGTTTATTTCAAGGTAATCATTGATTCAAAGTAGTTTGAAAATAGAGATGCACAATTTATTAAAATAAAATCACAATAATGATATGTCTGTATGGTCATAAAAGCAATGATTAATACACTGTCAAATGCTGTGATTTAATGAAATAAATAGGGAACCTGCAGTTTCAAAGTGAATGAGCTGTGCTCTGTTCTTCTACACACACAAATACAGTTTAAGCCAGTGACAGAGTGCAATATGTGCCCAATCCATACAAACTCCACCTCAGAAGGAGTTTTTGCTATAAAACCACAGTGCGTTTGCTTATAACTTGGATTGTGAACACAAAACACATCTAAGGAAAAGATGCCAGCAAGTCATTCTCGATTCAAAGTTTTTTTCCTCTTAATCTCTCAAAGTTTTTGAAAACTTGTGAGGGACAGCAAGTTTAAAGCAACAGAAAGACAGAGGACGCATGTCAGAAAGATGCCAATGTCAAAAAGGATTACAGAGTCAAAGCAAACAGACCGCAGCAAGTCTGGCGCCTTCATGGCTTAGCTTGATATGTGTCTTTTCTGTATGCATATGCATACAAATATGCTCAGCCATATGTTTTCCTCACTATGTTACCAATTTAAATCAGATCTCCTACCCATTATCAAACAAAGTATGCTAATGGAAAAGAGCAGATGAGAAAAGGAGAAAGCCATATGCATCAGTTGTGTCTTTGGGCTTGACTCACAATTTTCTTGGCTTTATGTTTGTAAGTCACCAGGCACAGAATTAGGAATCATAAGCATTATGGGACAAAAATGTGGATAGTTAAAAGACGTTTGAACAACAGAGGATTTAAGAGCATGTGTACATAGACCTACAATAAAAAAAATAATAATACAGACAATTTATATTTATTTATATATTAATTTCCAATTACACACGTATACTCACCCATTTTCACCTATAGTCAGCAGATTTATTGAGCAGTCAAAATGATACAAATGCACATCCCTGTTTAAAATACACACTTCGATCAAAAAGACATGCTGCATGATGTGCAGTGTCCCATGAAACAGAAGTAGATTATGTATTTAAAGGGCAACTCTCATCAAAATGCAAACTAGGGTCTTTTTGTTAATCTACCTGAGGCAAACTTTCGTTTAAAAGCATAATTAGAATGGAAACACCACTTTTAAATTTGACCGTATTTTCGTTTTCGATCAAATTGCCTTTTGAATGGGAGTGCTTGGGGCACTTCTACGATAGCATAAAAAATCGCTATTTTTAAAACGACTATTTTTGACTGTCAAAATGCCTGCGGACACAGCTACAGTGAGTTGTTCAAAATCTTTCTTTTTAGTAAACTGTGTACACAAACAATGTTCTCAATGCTCGAGTTCATGTGTAGAACCCCTGGTGATACTTCGAGCAAAGTTTCATGTTGTGTCGAGCCTTCTTAGAGTTTTAAAATTAGCGATTTTTGATGCTATCATAGAAGTGCCCCAAGCACTCCCATTCAAAAGGCAATTTGACCAAAAATGAAAATACAGTCCAACTTAAAAGTGGCGTTTCTATTCTAATTATGCTTATAAAAGAAAGTTTGCCTCGGGTAGATTAACAAAAAGACCCTATCAATCAATCAATCATTTATTTACAGAGCACGTTTAAGACACAACCGAAGTTGACCAAAGTGCTTTACAAGGAATAAAAGAAACACAGAAATAAAACCAATATACACTACCGGTCAAGTTTTAGATCGGTAAGATTTTTAATGTTTTTAAAAGAAGTCTCTTCTGCTCACCAAGGCTGCATTTATTTGATTAAAAATACAAACAAAAACAGTCATATTGTGAAATATTATTACATTTTAAAACAGCTGTTTTCTATGTGAATATATAGTTAAGTGTAATTTATTCCTGTGATCAAAGCTGAATTTTCAGCATCATTACTCCAGTCTTCAGTGTCACATGATCCTTCAGAAATCATTCTGATATGATGATTTGATGCTCAAGAAACATTTATGATTATCATCAATGTTGAAATTTTTTTTTATTTCATGATGCTATGATGAATAGAAAGTTCAAAAGAACAGCATTTATCTGAAATGGAAAGCTTTTGTAACATTAAACACTACCCTTCAAAAGTTTGGGGTCAGTAAGAATTTTTATTTTATTTTTGGGGGAAAGAAATAAAATAAATCAATACTTTTATTCATCGAGGATGAGTTAAACTGATCAAAAGTTACAGTAAAGACATTTATAATGTTAGAATATATTATATTTTAAATAAATGCTGTTCTTTTGAACTTTTTATTCATCAAAGAATTTTGAAAAAAAAATTTACACAACTGTTTTCAACATTGAAAATAATAATGAATGTTTTTTGAGCATAAAATCAGCATATTAGAATGATTTCTGAAGGATCATGTGACACTGAAGACTGGAGTAATGATGTTGAAAATTCAGCTTTGATCTGAGGAATAAATTACATTTTAAAATATATTAAAATAGAAAAAAGTCATTTTAAATTGTCATAATATTTCACAATAATACTGTTTTTTTTTTTTTTTTTTTTTTTTCAAATAAATGCAGTCTTGGTGAGCAGAAGAGACTAGAGTGTTAAAAGCCAAGGTGAATAAATAAGTCTTAAGATGAGATTTAAAAGTACAGATAGATGGGGCATGCCTAATAGAAGGAGGAAGGCTGTTCCACAGCTTCGGCCCAGCAGCGGCAAAAGCACGATCACCACGTTTTTTCAAGTTTTACTTTAGGAACTGTGAGAAGGCCAAGGTCACAGGATCTCAGGTTTCTAGATGGAGTGTACGGAATCAAAAGATCCGTTAAGTATTGAGGTGCCAAATTATTCAGGGTTTTTGTATACAAATAATAAAATTTTAAACTCAATCCTATACTTTACCAGAAGCCAATGCAGAGACATTAAAATAGGTGTTATGTGGTCATACTTTCGCTTCCCTTCAAGTAGTCAAGCGGCTGCGTTTTGAACCAACTGCAGATGAGAGATGGAAGCCTAAGAAATGCCATAATACAGAGAATTACAGTAATCAAGCCTAGATGTAACAAATGCATGAATATCTGTTTCCAAATTACTCCTTGATAAAAATGGGCTTCACTTTACTAAGAAGGCGAAGTTGGTAAAAGCATGACTTGACAACAGCTGAAATCTGTTTGTCAAACTTTAAACTGGAGCCAAATAGGAAGCCCAGATTCCTGGCACACTTTGTGTTATATGGGGTGAGAAAGCCAAGATCAAAATCAAAAACAGTTTTCCTTGGGGCCGAAAAAAACAAACTCAGATTTGTTTTCATTTAAGTTTAAAAAATTGCTTGAAAGCCATGACTTAAGTTCATTTAGGCAATCTAACAGCCGCTGAAGAGTATATTTATTATTGCGTTGCAAGGGAAGATAAAGCTGGGTATCGTCGGCATATAAATGAAAAGAGACACTATGTTTTTTAAAAATAGCGGCCAGGGGGAGCAAATACAGAGAAAAAAAACACAGGCCCAAGGATAGATCCCTGAGGAACACCACAACCAAAGGGTTTGTTAGTGGATGAGTATTGTCCCATGTGAACACTGAACAGTAAAACATCTATCTGACAAGTAAGAGTGAAACCACTGTAAAACAGAGCCACAAAGTCCTACACAAGACTCCAGGCGTGACAGAAGGATGTTGTGGTCGACTAAGTTAAAAGCAGCACTTAGATCTAACAGGACCAAAGCCATTTGTTTGCCTGAGTCAGTGGTGAGATATATATAATTTATGACTCTTAAAAGAGCAGATTCAGTGCTATGTAAAAAAAACCTGATTGAAAAACTTCATTGATAGAACTGTTTAACAGGAAAGATTGTAATTGAGCCAGTACAACGTTCTCCATGATCTTTGATATAAAAGGAAGATTTGCAATAGGTCGAAAACTGGAAAGAGACAAAGGATCAAGATTAGTTTTTTTTAATATATGGTGTTATCGCAGCATGTTTAAGGCAGACTGGAACAGTGCTCGTATATAAGCATTTATTAATGACTGATAATAGACCTGGACCAATTGCATGCATAGTTTGTTTGAGGAAATGTGAAGGAACAAATTAATGTGGACATGAAGTGGGCATAAGGCGATCCACAATTTCCTTACAGGAGTGCAAAATTGAGTGGCTCAAACACAGACCATGTGGAGGAGTATAAAGGAATCTTTGACATAGTATATCCATTTTGAGCCATTTGAGATCTAATAGCCAATACCTTATTTGTGAAAAAGTTTCCCAAACTTTAACAAAGGGAGACAGAAGGCTCAGGGAAAAGATTAACAGGTGGATTTAGCACAGAGTCAATAGTGGAAAAGAGGACATGAGGGTTTTGCCGATTTTTCGTAATCAGATCAGAAAAATATTTACACTTAGCAGCTTTGGCTGCCCTCTGAAACGAAGAAAGTGAATTTCTCATAATTTCATATGAGACCTGCAATTTGTCCTTTGTCCACTTGCGCTCGGCCCGTCCCTAGGTTGCATTTTGGCGAGAGTTACCCTTTAACAATTCCATTTTTGATTTATAATTTATTTAAAACAGAAGCCTTGGAGAGTGACATATCTCACTGCCTATATATTTACTGCAGGCTTAAAATCTAGTGTGACCACCCCATGATGTATTAGTGTGTCTGTGATGCTTACGTGTGGTTATAAGTTTCTCTGCCTTTGTGATTGTACATCCAGACCTCACCAGCATCTAAACATAAAGTTTTCCTAAATTTTCTTTATATTGTAATCATTATGTTCACAACTTGTAATTAATTACTTTAATGAGTTCATTGTTTCTGCCTAAAACTTATACATGATTTTAGCTAACTGCATGATTTTTATATGTACATTTCTGAAATTTGTTACTTGGACACAGTCTGATAAAAGATCACTTTAAATTGTAATGTAGACATGAATTTTCTTTAAAGCAGCTTGAAACAATATGTATTGTGAAAAGCGCTATACAAATAAATGTGAATTGAACTGAATTAAAGTTTCCCCATGTCAGACACACAATCATACATGGCACAATTACCAATTAGCATTTTTCTTTGACAGCGAAACATGGCTCTGTACTTTGAACTTGAAACGTGTGTGTGTGTGTTTTAGACCCAGTGGCTATAGAGAACCCTTGAGCCTATTATTCCGTGAAGTTCATCCTTAGAACAAGTCCCTTACAATGGTGCTGTGCCCAGAGGGACGTTACTGTATTTGACAAAGAAATATTCTATAATCCTTATTCTAATCCTTTAAAGCTGTTAGGGCCCTATTTTAACGATCTGAAACGCAAGTGTCAAAGCGCAAAGCGCAAGTAACTTTGTGGGCGGGTCTTGGCGCTGTTGCTATTTTCCCGGCGGGATAAATGACTCTTGCGCCAGGCGCAAATCTAAAATGGGTTGGTCTGAAGAGCTTCATTATTCATAGGTGTGGTTTGGGCGTAACGTGAAATAAACCAATCAGAGCGTCATCTCACATTCCCTTTAAGAGCAGGCGCGCTTGTTCTAAAGCGGATTCCTATCATAACGGCGGATTTGCCAGGCGCGCGCCAGGAGCGGTTCACAGCCAAGGAGAGCAACGCTCTCGTCAGGGACGTTGGGGATGGAGAAACCCACCCAAATTAACTTCGGTTAAAAAGGCGTATGATAATGATAATTTGGGTAAATGTGTAAGCTAGATGTATGCTTTTATAATAAATTGTCTATCTATCTATCTATCTATCTATCTATCTATCTATCTATCTATCTATCTATCTATCTATCTATCTATCTATCTATCTATCTATCTATTTTTCTATCTATCTATCTATCTATCTATCTATCTATCTATCTATCTATCTATCTATCTATCTATCGTAATAATGTATGATTTGCAAAAATGAAAACTGCTGCTTCTGTGTAGATGAGAAAATCAAAGTGCGCGTTGTGCACACGCTTCATTGATTATGGCCAAGCATGCACCCTTAAAATAGCTTATGAATAACATGCGCAACGCGCCACTGACTTTAAACAATTTTTTCTTGGTTAGTGGCGCAATTGTTTTCTAAACCTGCAAAATAGCATGAAGGAACGTTTGCTCCGGAACACGCCTCCTTTTTTGCGCTGAACCGCCCAGGGAGCGCAAGTTCATTCCCTAGTTTAGCGACGTGCTTCTGTGGAGGGAAAAGCGCGCTTTGCGCGGGTGCAAAATAGGAATGATACATGCGTCGCTGTACAAAGTCAATTGCGCTGGGTGCAAGATAGGGCCCTTAATGTCACCCTTTCAAAGGCAATCTAGCCTGGATATGCTATTTTTGCTTCACTTTCTCTCTCACCACATGGTCCAGAATGAGTGTGTAAATGGATATGTAAGTCTAATAATCACTATATTAAAGGTGCTCTAAGCGATGTTGGGTGACGTCACTTGTTGTTGACGTTCAAAGTATTATCAAACAAAACGGAGGCTAGCTCGACCCTCCCTCCTCCTCGTCCCATCCCCCCACCCCCTCCTTTCCGTGCTTCCTGAAACAGTCATGAACCATTTAGAAAAAACAAACTGGATTTACCCACCTGTCCAGCAAAAACAGAGCCACCTGAATTTCGGATTGGAAGCCATTCTGCCGGAGGAGTTCTCGCCACCTTTTGAACGCTTTTCCGATGTAAATTCTGGACTTTGCGCGTTCCTTCTCCTTTTCCCTATTCTTTGTTATTTGTTCATCGGAACGTCGTCTCTTTGGTCGTGTGTTGGCCATATCAAAATTCTCAAGAATATACATTTTTAACATTAGTCGTTATCGTTGTCTAGGACATCTCTCCTCTAGCTAACTTCCCTCTTCATGCTTCTCTCTCCTCCACTCCCCGCACCCCCCTTCATGTGCACGCGCACTAACCCTCTTAACCCCCACCCCCAAATCATTCTTGTCGGTTATTGGCTGGAACAGTAGCCGCGTTTCCATTACCCTTCAAATTGCGCAAATTGAAATTGCGAATTGAAAATACGCCCAATGGAAACACGTCAGTTTCGCAAAAACTCCCATTTATCGCAAAAAAGTTTTTTACGCTCGCATGAGGTGGTTTTTCAGTGAATTCGAAAAATAAATATTTTACAAAACTACAATGGAAACAGTATTTGCACATTTACAGGTCACCTGACGTAGATGACACGGTATGTTTGGACAGAATACGAGACAGAGTTCTTTATTAAATTCATAAAAGACAGAAGAATTACAGGAATACTGGATTCTAAACCTCAAAGAAATGCCACAATCAAGTCCTTGAAGCAGAAATGAGTGAGAAACACCCAGAAACACCTCATATGTGCCGCTCTCAAGTATAAGGGTCTGTCCTTGCCATTAATGATTGGATAACACATACAGCTCCTTTGATTAATAATAATGGCCAGTGTGGTGGCTGAGATATATAAACCTACCAACGTCCGTTGCTATGATTTTTGGAATGACTTATCGCGAGAGGAAAAATGAAGTTTTAGTCGCATAACATCAGTTAATGGAAACGGCGTCATTTCACAATAGTTTTTTGTCGATATTTAGTAAAAATGAGTTTTGCGCAAATCTGCAATGGAAACGCACCTACTGTTTGTTATGTTTCGTGGTCCAGACTGGGCCAGTTTGTTTTTCTTGCCGTTTGTGGAGCCTGGGCTGTCTACAGAGACTGTGTGTTCAGAGGACAGGCAGCTAGCAGATAGTGAGGAGATGTTTGCTGTATGTGACAAAAAATGTTTTGGCCAAAAAAACGTGTGACATCGCTTAGAGCACCTTTAATCTTATTTTCAAGTAGGTTTCTATGATTATTTTAATTATATATTTATTGATTATCAACTTGTCCCGTTGGAGTGTTGCAGGGATGATGGATCCTTATCCCAGGATCCTAGGCTGCAGTCCATCACAGTGCTCATACACACATTAACACGCATACACACCTATGGACAACTTAGTGTCAACAATTCACCTAACCTGCATGTATTTTTGGATTGTGGGGGAAACTGGAGCTCTGGGAGAACATACAAACACAAAAAGGCCTCCACACTAAGCCGGGACTCAAACTGGGGACCTTCTTGTTCTTCATCATTAATTGGATGAATAAGTCTAAATCATTTTCATTTTATTTAAAAATGTTATTCTGTATCAAGTGTTCTCCTGTGCAGTGAGCAATGTGCAAATGTGCCTATTGTATGACTATAAAACAAATAAAATGTATGAAAGTATAATCAATGCAACACATTATGTCTAAAAATTTTAAAATGTTAAAAAAAAGAAATGTTACTAAAAATAAGTGTTAATAAAAGTCATTGTCCACAGGTTTAAATTATCAGTTTAATTCCTCAAATTAAAGATAAAGAAAAAAAAAAATCACATGAATCCCCTTCTAGTTATGTTCCTGTCATTATTTTTTTTTAGTAAATGCAATAGATTCATTATAACCCCATTACAGTTAATGTTATTATTGTTTTTATACACACCTAAAAAACAGACATTAGTGAAATCTAATGTTATTTGAAATTTAAATAACAGTAAAATATAGTCTGCCATTTTATGGGCTAGCTCAATCGCAAAATCCTGCCAGTGAACCGAAACGTTCGCTCCCAAAAAAGTCCCACAATGAAAACCAGGGAGCATCGATGCTCACTATGTTCCCTTAGCAGAAGTTCTGAAGAACAAAACATAAATCACATGAGCTAACTAACTACACTTGAAAGATGTTTTTTAATTATTATTATAGAATTATTTTTCAGCATAAACATACATCACTATGGTAATGAACATTATCCAGCTAACATTTAAAATTTATTTACAGCTGAAATGTTGCATTTATATGTAACCAGCAAAACATTTATCATAATGTACTTTAAATAACATTAAAAACTAATGTGAGAAAGATATCAGTTCCGCTGCATCCGTTCGGATAAATATTTTGCTTGTTACATATAAATGTTAAAATAAGTTTAACTAGACCAGCAGTGGCCTGCATCTCAAGTTTTTAATCGCAAAAATCAATTCTGTGTGAATGGCCTGTAACTGATTGAAAGATAAATATCGCATTCTTATTTCAGTGTATTTAAGCCTTGTACATTCAGCAAGCCAAAGAGGGCAATGACCCATCTTAGTGGCGGACGGCCAAATGAAACTTTAAAATCAATCAGAGCTATAGAATTGTATATTAATATTTACAAGTAAATATGAAGATACATATTCACAGATACAACTCCCCGCAATTCTCACCATGAAAATATTTCGCATGTGTGATTGCCGGCCTCTGCTTTCACACTGCGTCGTTACTTTCAGCTAATAATATCCAGGGGCGGATCTACATGGCACAGACCCTCACTAAATTCTGATTGGCCACCCCGCAGAGGATATTATTACTTAGCAACTCAACAATTAAATAAATACGTGGACACTAAATATAAATATAAGCTAAATATAAAAGTTGCTTTCAGTTAAAACAGCTCAAACATGCATTTTACATGCAGTCTGTGAAACCAGGGGTATGATTCTAATGGATTTACGGTATGGTGAAAATGCACTCTTTTAACAGCCTAAGTTATTTTAGTTTCATTGTGTAGTTTTAAGTTCCCTGTGATCACTGTAAATACATTTTATTTATTCATTCTATTTCTGTTGTTTGTCTCATCTTTTTAAACACTCCCAACCTCACACAGTTTAATCTGACTCCATTTTTAATCCATGTAACTCAACCGATTGGGCTGATCATTACAAACTTAGCTCCCACATGCACCTTGAGTTCCCTTTCGAGGGAACTCGTGCTGCGTCGAGAATCGACACTTTGGGACGACTAAGTCAACTTAGTCAACTTTCTTGACGCGTCTGAAGCCTGTATGGAATTAGTCCAATCTTGATTGGTGTTGCATCATGACGTCACTTGTGACGTCGCATGTGACGGTGATGCGGAAGCTATAAAAGGACGCCGGATCACAACAGCGTCAGCTTCTGTTCTTCAGCAAGCGTTCTATGTGACTGTGTGTCTTATTTGGTGTTGTTTGTCTCACGTTATCTCTACATTAAAAGATATCATGGTGAGCAAAACTCAAGATAAGTGATTCAGACAGTGTGCGTCCCCTTGCCCGTGCTATTTGAGTGAGGATGATACACACTCGCTCTGTGTTGTTTGTCTGGGAGTGGAGCATGCACGGGCAGCGCTCGAGGGTGCTGTCTGTGCAAATTGTGATCAAATGCCCCTGAGAATGCTCCGCTCCTGCCTGAGCCTGTTCAATGAATCAGGCCAGGCACGCGCTCCCCATGGATCAGGTCCCGCGTCTGTCGAGGCGGGAGAATGTGAGGACTCGCCACCCCATTCTCCTGCCTTTGAGGAGCTGCTGGAGGTTGTGACCAGGGCATACATATAAGTTATATATCGAATGGCAACCAGAGAAGCAGGAAGCGACAAGAAAAAGTACACTCGCTTCCTGCAAGCCCGGTCACAGCCTCCGCGCCGGAGCCTCCCATTTTTCACCGATCTCCACACCGAGGTGCCCTCCTCTTCTCGACTTTCGAGCCCCAATGGCCACCTATATTGTTCCATTATGGGTTCGAAAGAGAAGGGCTATGGGACGATGTCATGGGTTGAAGAGACATTTGCATCCCATCTCTCGCCCGATGCTGCATCGTCCCTGAGAGCTCCGGCGCTTCCCTCCAAGCCCTGCAGTACAACATCGGTCTTGATTGGGAAGGCATACATGGCGGCAGGTCGGGCTGGTGCATGCCTGCACACGATGGGGTTCCTGCAGGCATACCAGGCCAACCTCCTCAAAGAGGTAGACGACAGTGGGGAGGTCACCCACGACGACATTAGAGAGACGCGTCGAGCGGTCGACTTGTCTCTCCGGGCTACCAAGGAGATGGCCCGCGCCATTGGCTACTCCATGGCAGCTTTGGTAGCTACGGAGAGACATCTGTGGCTGAATCTGTCGGGCATCGGGGACAAGGACAGGGCCTTCCTCCTCTATGCCCCGATTTCGCCTTCTGGCCTCTTCGGCGACGCAGTCAACACTGTCGTCGAGAGGTTTCAGGAGGCGAAACGACAGTCAGCCGCTTTTAAACAACTTATCCCCTGCCGTCGTCCTAGGTCTCGTGGTTCTGCTGCCAGGGGGCAGTCCCACGAGGCAGCCACCAGGTCCTCATACCTGCAGCAGCAGAAGGAGAGTGTTGCCTCTCGTGCTCCCCTGCGAAAGGCCTGGAGCCAGAGGCAACACCCTCAACCGATGTCTTCTAAGCCGAATGCAGATCTGAGGACTGTCATTCAGGCGAGGAAGGCTTCGGCAAAGAGGTCCTGATGCGATGCGCAGGCCTCTGAGGGTGGTCCCCCCCGCGATTGAACAACAACAGCTCACTCCTTCGCGGAGCCCTCAGGAAATCGATGTTTGCCTCCCACCGCTAAATGCACTTCGGGACACATCAGTTTCCAGCGAACGTAAATCACAGTGTCCACCCGAAAATATTGCGGACAATATCCAGTCAATTGCTTCAGGTCACCGAAATCCCAAATATAACACCAGAGGTCAGTCTCGAGATACTGGTCCCCCTAGTAGATTATCTAGACACCTGGAAAGGTCTTCAAAATATATCTCAGTGGGTCCTGCGCACAGTGGAAAAGGGGTACAGAATTCAGTTTGAGTATCGTCCACCAAAGTTCAGCGGGGTTGTGCGCACGCTGGTCAGCCCCGAGCAGGGTCTGGTCATGAAACAAGAAGTTCAGTCCCTCTTAACAAAGGAAGCCATAGAGCAGGTTCCTCCTCAGGGGAGGGAGACTGGGTTCTACAGCCGGTACTTCATTTCTTAAGAAGGATGGGGGGGTTACGTCCTATTATAGATTTCAGGGTATTGAACTGGTCTCTGAGGAGATTCAGGTTCAAAATGCTAACCATACCTATTATCATGAGTCAGATCAGGTCCGAGGACTGGTTTGTCACGATAGATCTAAAAGATGCTCACTTCCACATATCCATCCTTCCCCAACACATGAACTTTCTAAGGTTCGCTTTTGGGGGAAAAGCGTATCAGTACAGAGATCTTCCATTCGGCCTAGCACTGTCACCTCGCACCTTCACGAAATGCATGGATGCTGCTCTTGCTCCTCTGAGACTTCAAGGCATTCGCATCCTCAACTACATCAACGACTGGCTCATTCTGGCACAGTCAGAAGAAATGGTGGTTCAACATCGAGATGTTTTTCTGAATCATCTAAGGTTCTTAGGATTAAGACTCAATGTCAAGAAGAGTTCATTAATTCCTCTACAGATAACCATTTTCCTGGGGGTAGTATGGGACTCAGTCACGATGCGGGCACAGTTGTCTCCTGCTCGTATAAACACCATCTTGACCACAGTAACGAGTATCAAGCTAGGCCAGGCCATCACTGTCAAACATTTTCAAAGGGTTCTGGGTCTTCTAGCAGCAGCATCCAATGTGATTCCTTTTGGCCTGCTGTATATGAGAGTCCTGCAGTGGTGGCTCAGGACCAGAGGGTTTTCCCCGAGGGGGAACCCATTTCGCAAGATCAAAGTAACGCGCAGATGCCTTCGTTCTTTGGTCATGTGGAAGAAACCGTGGTTCCTGTCCCAAGGTCCTGTGTTGGGGGCACTGTGTCAGAGAAAGATTTTGACCACGGATGCATCCCTCACAGGTTGGGTTGTGGTCATGGAAGGCTGCTACACCAGGGGTCTTTGGAAGGACCATCATCTTTCATGGCACATCAATTGCCTGGAGATGTTGGCAGTATTATACGTAAATATAAATACGTTGGTGGTCTCATATATAAATCGACAGGGGGGCCTGAGATTGCGCCCTCTATGCAGATTGGCACATCAGGTTCTTCTGTGGTCCTTCTGTGGGCAAACTTCTCTCAGTCAGAGCAATGTTTATTCCCTGGGACAACAATGTGGGAGCAGACATCCTGTCGAGGCAGGGGCTGAGGCCTGGGGAATGGAGACTCCACCTCGAGATGGTGGAGTTGATATGGAGGGAGTTTGGTCAGGTGGAAGTGGATCTGTTCGCCTCTCACGAGAACTCTCACTGTCCGCTCTGGTTCTCCCTCACGCATCCAGCTCCTCTGGGACTGGATGCCATGGTGCAGGCATGGCCGAGCGCTTTTGCTCTCGGGGGTTCTAGAGAGGGTCCGGCAGTACGGGATCAGCTTGCTCCTAGTATGCCCCATACTGGCCGGCCCGAGCATGTTTTCGGACATCATGGCTCTTCTAGCAGGCCCTCCATGGCAAATCCCGATCAGGAGGGACCTTCTTTCTCAGGCCGAGGGCACAATATTTCACCTTCGGCCAGAGCTGTAGAAGCTGTGGGTCTGGCCCCTGAGGGGGACCAACTCATAAATTCTGGTCTCTCAACTGAGGTTGTCGAGTCCATCTTAAACTCTAGAGCAGGCGTTCTCAACCCTGGTCCTGGAGGGCCACTTTCCTGCAGAGTTTAGCTCCAACCCTAATCAAACACACCTGAACCAACTAATTAAGCTCTTCAGGATTATGAGATAACTACAGACAGGTGAGTTTGATCAAGGTTGGAGCTAAACTCTGCAGGAAAGTGGCCCTCCAGGACCAGGGTTGAGAACGCCTGCTCTAGAGCATGCATGCAAACTGTATGCATTAAAATGGAATGTATTCAACTTATGGTGCAGAGAACATCAGTTGGACCCAGTTAACCTGTTAACCGTTGCCAGTGCGCCCGCGCACTGAAGCGTTTTTTTTTTTTTTTAGTTCAAATTTACTATCAGATTTAATGTTATACCTTGACAAACTATACATCATTAAAAAGATATAATACTCAAGTTTCAGTATTTGACCACTATTGTATTCTGAGAAACTTATAGAGACAGTTATTTCTTAATTTCTGTCAGGAGTTATGAAATGAAAAAATGAGTCGATACCTTTAATATGAATTATGCGCGTCAGCCGGTTTCATTCATAAAAAAAACTCCATGCTGTCGTCATGACAGCGATACACAAAACAACTTCCCTCAGGGCTTTTAGCTCAAAAATGTGCAGATTTGGAGAAATATTGATAGATTCTCATAGGTTTACATCAGATTTCTATTGACAGGAATAATATTTATTGAATTTATACCCAAATGCGTCGATGTAATCTTTATGAGCGTTTGGCACTCTCATTTACTGTGTTTTCAATTCATACCAATAGCCTGAGGGCGCTATATGCACAATAATAACCCATATATGGAACATGAAGAAGAGCCATAATCATGTGACATTCCAGGACGTCACTGATACACACAAAGCTAACAAGAGATCGCTGTTTCATGCAGATACAGATATTTTGAAGACAATAAACATGATTGCAATGATATTTGAGTTACCTGTGTTTTTCAAGCCATGCCAGGTATTTTCATAATAATAGATTATATTTATAATGTAATGCTAATCTATAGACCATCATTGTGCAGAATATGATCAAATAGTATATTTTCTGTCTGATTTTTTTTATCTGATGTCAAATTAGATCACAGAAGATTATTTAAAACACTTCACTTGCGTTTTAAAGTAAGTTTGGAGCACAAACATGGTTTTAATCTCATAAATTGTCATGTATTGATGGTGTGCTAAGCTAACATGCTAGCTAGCTCTAGGTGCTTCTATCTTGAAAAAAATTAACTAAATACAGAGTTTTAGACTTATCATCTTCAGATTTTAAACATAAAATGTTTAGACATGTGGCTTTAGCTGTAGTGCATTTCTAGATTGCTACAGGGTCAACTTCAATTTTATTTTCATGAAGATGTTTCATAAAAATAAATTTCTAATAACTTTACAAAACTTTAAAGCTATTTATAACAATTTTTTTCATTATGACAAAAATTAATTCTACATTTACAATAAACTGCCTGGTGTCAGCTTTCAAATGAGATCATACTTGTGCTTTTAGTACAAAGGGTTCATGAACTGTATCTGTTTCAGTTTGGGTATGTCATTTCTGGGGATTTTTCAAAAGTGGGGTTGCAGTTTAACAGGTTAACTGTCCAGTGGCTTCAGTGCTGGAGTTCCTCCAGAGTCGCTTCTCTGACGGGCTCTCCTCATCCACGCTTAACCCCCTGAGGTCGGCGGTATCGCCGGCGATACCAGCTCGCTTTTTTTTATCAGTGTAAAAGAAACTCATAAATACTCTGTTGACTTTGATTTTCCATAGGAGTTTCATACATCAATCGATTCTGTTAAATGTGTATTATTTTTGTGTATACTCACAATAAAAACAAATTGTTGTGCTTTTTGCCAAATAAAGAAAAATAAACACGAAGCGAGTTCTGCCTTCTCTCTGCCAGTGAAGTCCATTCTGAAACACGTCCGAAAATGAACAATAACTCAGCGAATACTCAGTCAAACAGGCATGCAGACATACAGGCATGAAGCTTGAATTCTCTTCTTTTAAATTAAGTAATTTATATAAAAAACAAATATTCTCATCTTGTGAAATCTGTATTAAAAGAGAGTGATTCCAGTCGACCTCATTACAGCTCATTCAGATGTAATGTGACCCCGCCCACAGAGAGTGCGCGCTATTCAAACGCAAATGACTGAGGCAAACCTGTGAACACCCCCATATCAGCTCGAGAAAACACAAGTTTATTCAGATCATTACTTGTTTACACCGTCTCGCAGCGCTGTGAGGAATAATAATAATGGAAAATGTCCCTCAGAAATGCGGGTATATCGAGGAGTGAGCTGAGGAATGCTGTAGTAAGTTTTTTTTCCTTCTCACGTGAATCGGGTTTCTGTTTATTAATGAATGAACGGCAGAGATGCGCGCTGTTTACCACAGCTCGCAAAAAGACAGTTTAAATTTAAATCGCGTGTGTGAATGAATGATGATGTTTTAGCAAGCTGTATTGCTATATTGAGATGAGTAAAAATCGACTGAAATATGTTGAAATAAAATGTAGGCTATTTGTATAAGCAACGTATTAAACTGCAAATTAACATTTATATGCCCTAATATTTAATAAAAAACAACGTTACAGTCGTACAGTTGGCTCAGTTACACTTGTATATGTATATATGTGTGTGTGTGTGTGTGTGTGTGTGTGTGTATATATATGAAGAGTTCAGATGCAAAAGCCTCTAAATGCCATCTGAAATTTTCTTCTAGAATGATAATTTTTATCAGGCTCGTATATTTAAGTTAGCTATAGGTGACACACCTGAATGAATGGCTCATTAAGTATGCAGGGGAATTGTCTCATCAGGTGTGAACCACTAAATATGCATGATCGTTTACGCCCCATCCGCATATTGCCTTTCCAAACTAAAAGTGTTTCACAAAACTAAAATCAATGTATCGTTTTATGTGAATGATTAGGCTGGATGATTTTCACATCATTTTGAAAAAAACCCTAGGCGACGACATCCATTAGTCAAAAGTCTTATTGACACATATTTAGTATGTGTTTTGTGGCCTTATTTCAGAAACTTTCATTTTTAGTTTTTTCAATAACCATGCATAAACATTATTCTCTCAAAAATGAAAACATGTACATACATGTGGCTCACATATTATGGTAGTCCTGTTTGTGCTAAATAGAGTGTAATTTTTTTTTGCCATTGATATGTTTATAAGCAACTGAAAAAAGCACAAATGTCAGGGCATGTCAGAACATCTCAAGGACCCCAGAAACACCCCAGACCTCAGAGGGTTAAGGTCTATGTGGCGGCTGTAGCTGCTTTCCACACGCCTCTAAGGGTGGGCACCTTGGGGAGACACCCACTTATAGTACATTTCCTTCGTGGAGCTAGGAGGGTGAGGCCTGTCATCCAGCCCAGGGTCCCCACGTGGGACCTGGCAGTGGTTCTTGAGGGGTTATCTCTGGCACCCTTCGAACCCTTGGATGAGGTGTCTGAGAAATTTGTATCTTTAAAGGTAGCCTTCCTGCTCGCTATTACGTCCCTAAAAAGAGTTGGGGACCTGCAGGCGCTATCCGTTGCTCCCTCTTCCTCAAGTTCACTCCTGGCAGAGTAAGGGTCATTCTCCACCCTAGACCCGGCTAAGTGCCTAAGGTGCTGACAAATGTGGCACGGTCTATAATTCTTCAGGTATTCCATCCTCCACCGCATGTGTCGGATGAGCAAGCTAAACTACATTTATTATGCCCGGTCCGAGGCCCGGAGGCCTATGTTCAAAGAACCTCGGGCTGGAGGAAGTCGGACCAGCTACTCGTGTGTTTTGGGTCACCTAAGAAGGGTTCCCCTGCTTCAAAGCAAACTATCAGCAGATGGATAGTAGAAACTATTTCTTCAACTTACGAGGCGCGCAGCTTGCCTTCGCCTCTTCTGATAAGAGCCCACTCAACCAGAGGAGTGGATTCCTCTAAAGCTCTGCTAGCAGAAGTTTCCCTTCAAGAGGTCTGTGATGCTGCAGGCTGGGCCTCCCCACACACCTTCATAAAACATTACAGTCTGGATCTGCCCTCTACACCGGGTTCACAAGTTCTCTCGTCTTGAGTGTGCCACATTGCTTCACACCAGGGCATATATCTCTCAGTGTGGCGCAGTGGGCATTTCGTTCCCCAAAGTGTCGATTCTCGACGCAGCGCGAGTTCCCTCGAAAGGGAACGTGTCGGGTTATGACTGTAACCCTCGTTCCCTGAGACACTGCGTCCCTCGGCCACACTTCTCGCGCTCCTGAGAACTACTTGCTTCGACCAATCAGAAGCTGATGCTGTTGTGATCCGGCGTCCTTTTATAGCTTCCGCATCACCATCACGAGTGACGTCATGACGCAACACCAATCAAGATTGGACTAGTTCCATACAGGCTTCAGACGCGTCACACTGAAGGCTTTCCCCAAAGTGTCGATTCTCAACGCAGCGTCTCATTCCCTTCTCAGGGAACGAGGGTTATAGTCGTAACCCAAGACGTTTTTTTTTGTTGCACTAATTTGTTTGTTCATAAGGTGGCAACGTTTCCCAAGGCTTGTTGTTTCACAGTTGTTTCACAGTTCACTTGTTGTTGTTTCAAAATAAACCAATGAGATGGTACAACAACAATGACAAACTACTGGAGATGGCAACAACAATAGACACCCGCATTGATGAGTGCTTGTGTAAAGAGATTTAGAGATAACATCTCTTAGCTTAAACAAGTAGCTACATATACATTTGTATCATAATAACTTCTGAAAAGAAATAGTGCATATGAGCTGTGTGTCATCTGAAGGTTTTAGATCCAGTCTTTGTCATACACTGGAGCTGCTCCCATCAGTTTTGTGGTCTGTGTGAAACTCAAATGATCTGCTCTCGCTCGGGAACAAAATTTGTGCCGCAAATGTAGGCTGTTGTGTGGACAGGACATTTTGAAGAAAATGCAGTCGTCAATCCCATAAACACTGATAGTGTTAGCATGGCGTAAGAGTGTTTTCATGTTGAGATATCCTGCAAGAACCTGTGAGACCTGCATTACTCCACAATCAGACTTTCAGACAGCATTAAACAAGATAATTTAGCTTAGGCTGAAGCTCTATAGCACTCAGTGTAAATAATTTAACACAAATGGGTTTGAACCTTAGTTTGTTTAGTGGGCAGACCTGGGGCCAGGGTAGTAGAATGTGCAGGCGTGAAAACCTGAATATTTATTTGGTATCCATTTGGTATTGAATAGCATGTTTACCTTGCAGCCTTCACAAGCACTGACACCATAGTGGTACCCCGAGGACTTGTCCTGGCAGACAAAGCAGGGTTTGTAGACACGAGGAGGGGGTAGAGGTGAAGGAGGGCTGGGGACCAACTCCTCAGAACTGGTGCTCTGAGTTTCAATGGCTGTAGGGGCAGAAAGAGACAAGAAACATGGCCGATTATGATTGAGATGAAAACCGGCTTCAGACATGACTTCAGACTTGTAAGCAGTTTACTTGAGACAATAAATGCAATGAATAAAATGGTAATTGATACATACAATGAAAACAGCAGAAATAAAACACAAGTGCTCAACCTCTATGTAACTAATGCATGCTCGTCTTTTGGAAATAAAGCATGTCAAGTCAAACATACCAGCAAAAAGAATAATGTAAATGCTAAATATAGGCATACAGTTAGCAACGCTTGACTTGCATCTGACAAAAGTCCTGCGGCCATATGTATAAAACTTCTCAAAAATACTCTTAAGTATAGGCTTAAACTTTGACTGAAGTGTCTTTTTTTTTTGTAAAAAGTAGGACATGTATAAGAGTAGGAGCTATTTATAAAGAAATTAAAAGCGACTTTCAGTTCACTTTCAGTAAGTGCTAACTGAGGTAGCACTTCTAAACCTCTAAATCAGCCAATAGTGAGTCTGGACGGGTAATCACGGCAGCATGACACCAATCAATGAATGTAATAATAATAATAAAATCATATAATTAAGAGACTGGAACATTTATAGTATATAGTTTGCAAATAGTTATAGTTTGCAACTTTATTAATCCCACAGGGGGCTATTTCAATAGGGCTTAAAACACACAACATCACGGGCCCATCACAGGCACAGTGTGAGTGTGTTAGTGAGTGTGTTGTGTTAGTGTTTGTGCCTCTGGCACAAATAAATGTACATTTATTTAAAATATTTGTTTTGCATTGTGCAAAATTATCACAAATAAGTATTGATGTCATGGAATCCTTTTATATTAATATGTCTCCTCATTTACAGTTGGAGCCATGATGTTAACATGAGTTCTATAAATGGATCCAACAACTCCAGGGAAGACTGCAATCCTCATAAAAGTGACTTGCTTTTGCTGCATGGTTTGAAGGTCAGTTGAAAAGTCAATGAACTTCCTTACTATTTTTGATTTGGTTAGTGTCAAAATAGAGTTATATACAGTAAGACCCTGCTTACGAGGGGTGGGAATCTTTTGGTACCTCACGATTCAATTAAAATCGATTCTTGAGGTCACGATTCAATTAAAATTGATTCTCGATTTTGAACAAATTTAGATTCGATATGTGTATATATTTGATTGTAGTTTTGTGTTACTTTTCTTATTTGACTGCAGTAGACAGTTTAATAGGTCTAAAAGAAAAAAAAATCCTACTGAATTAAATGTGAACCTTGAAATTGATTTGGTTTGTCTTCTCATTTTAGTCACCCAATATTATAAAACAAATGCCCTTTAAGCTAACTACAATCATTACACACACTCTTTTGTAATAAAGAAATGTTATTTTATTTTTGATATTAAAAATAGGAACAAAGCATCAAATTACAAACAATAGGACAAATACAAAAGAAAAAATATACAAATTAAATAAACAAAATTTTTCAGGTGCAGTAGGTTTATTTAACATGTAGTAAGAAATACTACCGAAATTGAATAATCATCTGTAAAAACAAAACACTGTATAGTCTTCACTGTATGAATTAAATATAAATTGATTCATATTAAAGATACAAAAGTGATTTAGTCAAAAGCAGTGTTTTTTTTTTTTTTTTTAATGAATATTAATGTACGGATATAGTTACACATCTGATTTTCTCCCATTTGTTTTATTTCGTGTAGGTCATTACATATTCTGTTTACATTGAATACTCCACAGTCCACACTATGTGCATTTTGACATAATTGTGTGTGTAGCTGTGAAAGAGAACTGAATTAGAGATCGCATGTATGTGAGAGTGCCCCTTTTTTCGCTCTGTGTCCGTCAGCAAGAGCACCGCGTTGAGTCCTTGTTCGTGGCTTATTGTGATTAACGTCAATAACTTTAAGTAGTACTGTGAAGTTACAGAAGTATAACACTTTAGAAAATTGATTTTTGACATTTGTGAATCAATGCAAATAGAAGATAGAATCGCGATTCATATATGAATAGATTTTTTCCTGCACCCCTACTTAGGCCTGTCGCAATAATCAATATATTGACTAATCGCACAATAATTGTACATGATCTCAATAGTTTTTGGTGACACAATATATCGCCTATTATGTTTACATAATGAATGTCACCAACAGCGGGGCTCAGGCAGTTCCTTCATACACAGAGCGGCCATCGACATGGTGAAAAGGGTGTCATTTGTCATTTATCCACTGTTCTGCTGCAAATATAAACGTCACAGCGCAAAATGGTGCACACTAAAGAAAAACAGTTTTAGCAGACATGGCCTGTTGGAAGCTTCTGTGTCTTTGTTCATATAGACATCTGACTGCTAGGGTTTGTGTTTTCAGCAATAGCGTGCACCCTTTCTTCACAGAGAAAAGAAGGACATGGGAAATGGAAAATCTCCATAAGTGCCTTTTGTGCATTTGCAAGTGTGTTTTTAGGGCCTGAGCACCGATGGTGTGAGGACCCTATTGGAATTGCTCTGTTTATTTACTTGTTACTTTGCACTTTTTTTTTTTAATAAAATGTTTATTTACTACTTATTCAAGTTTCAAATTTATTTTTTGACACTTAATTTCCGTGATCTAAGGAATTAAAAGGTTGTTGTCATTTGAAAGTGTGTAGGCCTACTTGCATTGTTTTGCTGTTACTGTAAATGGTAAATGGTAAATGGACTGCATTTATATAGCGCTTTCACAGACCTATGGCCACCAAAGCGCTTTACATATAGCCTCACATTCACCCATGTATATTATGATAATTCAGTGACATAAAATGGTCTTAAAATGACAATAATATCGTTTATCGCAATTTTTTCTGGGACAATATATCGCACAACAAAAAGTAGTTATCGTGACAGGCCTACAGGCGATTGTGGACTGATGGGGCCCAAGTCATCACCGGTGCACTGCTGCAATTTCACCAAAAAATCAAGTCAAGTCAAGTCATCTTCATTTATATAGCGCTTTTAACAATGTAGATTGTTCCAAAGCAGCTTTACAGAGATACAAGGATAGTAACAGAGATTGTTTTGGCTTTATAGCAGTTCTTGAATAAAGTTATTTTCCAGCTAAAGTTAATTTGATTGATTCACTTCCGTCGCAATGATCATTAGTTATTAACTTAGGGGCCGCTAACACAACACCGTTTTAAAAGGAAACTCTACACAGACTTTAAACGTGAAACCTGTGAGAGTGCTGATGGCGTGCACATGCGTATTACGAGTTCAGTCTATTGGTATGCGCGTTTGAATGTATGTGCGCAGGTTTGTAATTCCCTACAAACCAAGCCTTAAAAAACTACTTGTCTGGCCTTAACATTTTGATGCAGAATTTTATCACTTCGGGGTAGATATGCGAACCGAATTTTCCCGACAACGCTTTAGCTGTGGAGTGGTAAAGGGATCCTCCAAAAGGAGAAACTAGTTGGCACTTTAGCACCCCGCTATGACATCGGGTCCAGGCGCAGGTCCTTCATCAGATCTGGATACAGCCTGGATCCGGCAGGCTGCGGGAAAACCTCGGGATAAACAAAAACACTAAAATTAGCGTAGATGCCATTCTTCTTATGATGTAACGAGTACATCAGGATTTATGGGAAGTGTTCCCGGTTCCGGCTGACCTGATCTATGCAGCCTAACACTGAATTATAGAAGTCTATAATGTGTTATGTGTATGCTAGGTCAAAGAGATGTGTTTTTAGTCTAGCTTTGAACTGACAGAGTGTGTCTGCTTCCCGGACAATGGTAGGAAGACTGTTCCAAAGTTTTGGTGCTAAATAGGAAAAGGATCTACCGCCAGCAGTTGATTTTGATATTCTAGGTATTATCAACTGGCCAGAATTTTGAGATCGCAATAGACGTGAAGGACTATAATGCGTTAAGAGCTCGCTCAAGTACTGCGGAGCTAAACCATTTAGTGCTTTGTAAGTAATCAGCAATATTTTAAAATTTATACGATGTTTAATAGGGAGCCAATGCAGTGTTGACAGAACAGGGCTAATATGGTCATACTTCCTGGTTCTGGTAAGAACTCGAGCTGCTGCGTTTTGGACCAGCTGTAGTTTGTTTATTAAGCGTGCAGGGCAACCACCCAGTAAAGCATTACAATAATCTAGCCTTGAGGTCATGAACACATGAACTAATTGTTCCGCATTTGTCAATGAGAGCATATGGGGTAATTTAGATATATTTTTAAGATGGAAAAATGTGGTTTTACAGATACTAGACACGTGACTTTCAAATAAAAGATTGGTATCAAAGAGCACACCCAGGTTCCTAACCGACGACGAAGAATTAACAGAGCAGCCATCAAGTGTTAGACAGTATTCTAGGTTATTACGTGAGGAAGTTTTTTGTCCAATAATTAGAATCTCTGTTTTTTCAGAATTTAGTAGTAGGAAATTACTAGTCATCCAATTTTTTATATCAGCTATGCATTCCGTTAATTTTGTGAATTGGTAGTTTTCGTTAGGTTGTGAAGAAATATAGTTCTACCAGAAAGACTCAGGAGATAAAATGATGTAACGAAGCATACATTTATTGACAGCCCAGCAAGCATTATAAAGTTCTTTGGCGTAGGCCCCGTCCATAGTTCGTTATCCGAGGGTAGCGGATCTGCACCAAGGCTGTGTTTATTTGATTAAAAATACAAACAAAAACAGTAATATTGTGAAATATTATTACAATTTAAAACAGCTGTTTTCTATGTGAATTTATAGTAAAGTGTAATTTATTCCTGTGATCAAAGCTGAATTTTCAGCATCATTATTCCAGTCTTCAGTGTCACATGATCCTTCAGAAATCACTCTAATATGAGGATTTGATGCTCAAGAAACATTCGTTATTATTATCAGTGTTGAAAACAGTTTTTTTACATTTTTATTTCATGATGCTGTTATGAATAGAAAGTTCAAAAGAACAGCATTTATCTGAAATCTAAAGCTTTTGTAACATTAAACACTACCCTTCAAAAGTTTGGGGTCAGTAAGAATTTTATTTTTATTTTTGGGGGAAAGAAATCAAATAAATCAATACTTTTATTCATCAAGGATGAGTTAAACTGATCAAAAGTGACAGTAAAGACATTTATAATGTTAGAAAAGATTCTATTTTAAATAAATGCTGTTCTTTTGAACTTTCTATTCATCAAAGAATCCTGGAAAAAAATGTGTACACAACTGTTTTCAACATTGATAATAATAATGAATGTTTCTTGAGCATCAAATCATCATATTAGAATGATTTCTGAAGGATCATGTGACACTGAAGACTGGAGTAATGATGCTGAAAACTCAGCTTTGATCACAGGAATAAATTACACTTTAAAATATATTAAAATAGAAAACAGTCATTTTAAATTGTCATAATATTTCACAATAATACTTTTTTTAAATAAATTTTTTTTTATCAAATAAATGCAGCCTTGGTGAGCAGAAGAGACTTCTTTTAAAAACATTAAAAATCTTACCGATCTAAAACTTTTGACCGGTAGTGTATGTAAGTACCGATCTTTTATACAGAAAGTATAAAGACGTGATTGGATAGAGATGAAGGTAATAAGTGACGTAGTAATTAAGTCTTCCTGGCAGAACTTAAGCTAAAGCTTTCATAGCTGAGTATCATCAGCATAACAGTGAAAGCTAATTCCATGGTTTTAATGATATCTCCTAATGGTAGCATGTACAGAGTGAACAGCAGTGGTCCTAGTACTGAGCCTTGTGGTACGGCATATTGAACTTGTGATCGATAAGACATCTCTTCATTTACTGCTACAAACTGATAACGGTCAGATAAGTATGATTTAAACCATGCTAATGCAATTCCACTAATGCCAACATAATTTTCAAGTCTATTTAAAAGAATGTTGTGGTCAATAGTGTCAAATGCAGCACTAAGATCGAGTAACACCAATAGAGAGATACAACCACGATCGGATGATAAGAGCAAATCATTTGTGACTCTAATGAGAGCTGTCTCGGTACTATGGTACGGTCTAAATCCTGACTGAAAATCCTCGCAGATATAATTTCTTTCTAAAAAGGAACATAGTTGTGAAGATACTGCCTTTTCTAGTATCTTTGACAGAAGGGTAGGACAGCATCCTGGAGGCACCCCCGATCCCAACACTGGCACCAAATGGGCCTCGTCATCACCCGAAGACCATCATTGACACAGTTCACTTATCACTTGCAGCTACCTGTGACACGGATCACTCCTTAGTTGGTAGCAAATTGCGTCTTCATCCTAAGCAAATCCATCGATTAAAGCAGAGAGGACGCCCACGTATCAACATAGCCATTACATCAATTCACGTTTTATGTGAGTGATTGTATTGACACTAGCTCAAATAAAGGAAATATTAATAATTAATCAGGGATATGATTAACGTATCGCATACAGGTTAAATCACCCGAAAAGGGGATACTTTTGCCAATGTATCTGTATAGAGGGATAATTAAATACAACGGATTATAATCAATTATCAATACAGGTAGGCAAAAATAGATCAATTGTATATATGAATAATCAATTACAACGAATTATAATTAATCATTAATATATCTAAGCTGAAAATAGATCAATTGTATGTATGAATAATCAATCACAACGAATTATTGATAGAGCCATCTCAGAAAGTCTGTAATCATTAATATATCAATAGTCTAGAATAGATCAATTCTCAGGATAACCTTTAATGAAATTAATTCAGTTATCGAATAATCTGTTCGTCCAGCAAACCGACCGTACGATCTCTTTATCAACTTTCAAGAAAAATTATCCTTCTTACAGACTCAAGGAAAGGGTTATTCTTCTGGCCATGAAAAATAACTTCCCTGTTCTTATAAGATAAGGCTACTAAAAATAGTAACAAAAAGTAAAGCGTGTAGCTTTAGATAGAACATTTAAGGGACTTCATGATGTGAGCAGCAGACAGAGACAATCAAGAATATAATGGGTTTTAATAAATGAAACTACGAATACATGTGACTACAGTTAAACACGGAATATATATATATATATACAACAGAATAATGGCAGTACACATGAAAGAGAATGAGAATGAGAGAGTGAGAGGAATAGAGAGAGATCACAGAATGATCACAGTATGGCAAAATCACAGACAAAGTAACCTTTGAAAGACAACAAGAAATCAAATCACCCTAAGCAGGGCAAACAATCTTAACGCATTAAAAGCTCGACAAAGCTGATACTTGCATATGGTTCTTTTGTGTTGCTGAGGAAAGAAGGCGCGTGTGTCGGTCTTTCGGAGCTGGGCATGCTCTCTCGTTTCTTCTGGGGCGAGCAGAGTTGCGGGTAGTTTAAAAGTCCATTGAAAGTGAAGTTACCAAAGAAATAATTCAGGCTAAGTTCATTTCACTCGTAGGTGGAAATGAACAAAGGAGAATATGAAAAACAAAGACAAAAGACTAAAAAGTCTTTTGCTAAAAAGCTAAAAAGAAAACCGAAGTGAAGAAAACCGAAGAGGATAGCTGAGGATGAATAACTGAAGAATAACCGAAGAATAACTGATGTGGGGAGAAACTGAATGTCCCGTTCTCTTAAGGAAATCCTTGTTCACGCCTCCTTTAGCGTAGATGACAAATCACCTTCAGAGATTTTCGAGTGGGAAGAGTTTCTTTGTCCTGTCAGGACGGTTCATCTGCATAAGTTATGACGGCGTTTAGAATTCGTCATTTCTACTCCAGAAAGAATAATACATTTTACTGTAATCTCCTATATATGAGTAGCTCAGTCAGACCGAGACGGTTCACGAGATACCAAGAACGGCAGGTAAAGAAGGTGGAAATACAAAGTTATATTCGTATGCATGAATATGAGCACTTATAGTTCACTCCTTCAACTAGAAAATCATAAACTACGCTAATATGAACTGGGAAACACACAGAAGTATATTGTATACATTTGACAGGCTTATATTCTAAGTTTAATGTTCAACGTTCGTGTATGTGTGTGCGTAAAGGTGCGGAGAGTTCGTAATCTCTCTGAAGCTGGCCAACGTGACTCACGCGTCTGCTCTTCCTGGGGACCCTCAGCGGGCCCATAAAAAGTGTCAGAGGGGTAATTTGGCCTAGACTCTCTGGCGTTTAGGCCATGATTTGCATCTGAGAGTCAGGAGGTTGAAAGCTTTAGGAATCTTAGCAAAGAATGTGTTTAGAAGGAAAGAATGAAGGAATCATGATTCTTGTCCATATGCTACATGATTTACTAAGGCTGTTGAAGAAGCCCTGAAAGACTGCCCAACCAATCAATGTTGAAGAAAAGTGGAAGCACATCCATGATGCCACCTACATCTCTGCATCAGATATCTTTGGCAAGAGGAGGAGAAAGAACCAAGACTGGTTCCAAGCGGGAATCACTGAGCTCGAGCCAGCTATTACAGAGAAAACACTGGCTGCACTCAGGAAGGCCAGAAATGACACCAAAAGGATTACTTGTAAATGCTGCAATTCTGGCTAAATCTCTGTCAGAGTATCCAATTTTCTGCTGACTGTAGCAACATCCGAGTGATGTATGAGGGTATGAAAGAAGGCCCTCGGCCCAAACATTATCAAGATTCCACCCCTAAAGTCCATCTCAAGTGACATCAAAACTGACTGAGGCAAGCAAATGAAGAGATGGACGGAACACTACCGGGAACTTTACTTGAAACAGAATATTGTTACCAACACAGTGGTTGAGAACATAAATCCCCTGCCAGTTATGGAAGAGCTTGACACTCCAATTTCTTAAATAGAGCTCAGCAAGTGCGCGACTCTTTAGCATGTGGCAAAGCTCCCGGAAACGATGGCATACCTCCGGAAGGATATCTCCTGTGGGTATCTCATGTCCCGTCTGCTCTGCTGTGGTGGTCTTCTTCTCTGCCGTGGGGAACTTCAATCCTGTTTGCTCTGATTTGGTTGTCTTCTCTGCCATGGGTATCTCTAGTCTGTCTGCTCTGTTTGGTGCTCATTTGCTCTCCTGTGGGTATATCTAGTCCCATCTGCTCTGTTGTGGTGCTCATCTGCTCTGCCGTGGGGATCTTCAGTCTCATCTGCTCTGCTATGGTGGTCCTCTGCTCCGTCGTGGGGATCTTCAGTCCCGTCTGCTCTGTTGTGGTGGTCTTTTGCTCCGTCGTGGGGATCTTCAGTCCTGTCTGCTCTGCTGTGGTGGTCTTCTGCTCCGTCATGGGGATCTTTAGTCCCATCTGCTCTGGTACTTATCTGCTCCACCGTGGGGATCTCCAGTCCCATCTGCTCTGTTGTGGTCCTCATCTGCTCCACCGTGGGGATCTTCAGTCCCATCTGCTCAGCTGTGGTGGTCTTCTACTCCATCATGGGGATCTCCAGTCCTGTCTGCTCTGCTAGGGTGGTCTTCTACTCTGTTGTAGGGATCTTCAGTCCCATCTGCTCTGTTAAGGTGGTCTTCAGTTCTCCCTGCCTCACTGTGGGGATCTCCAGTCTCATCAACTCTACTGAATTGGTCTTCAGCTCCGTGTGTCCCGTCATAGGGATCTGTAGTTCTGCCAGCTCCAATGAAATGGCCTCCTGCTCCGGCAGAGCGCCTTGGTGGTCTTTGGACACCAGTTCCCAGACCACCTTCTAACTCAGGGGACTGGCCCTCCCCTTACTCCGCCTCTGCTCCACCTAGCTCCTGGACTCTTTTTGGAGCGTCTGGAAGCCACTCATTTGAGAGGGGGCTGTGTCATGATCCTTTCTTTCTTTCTTTCTTTCTTTCTTTTATTATTTATATAGCACACATAATACAACAGGCATTGCCCAAGGTGCTTCACAAACAGTAGAATAAAACACTTAATTAAAAATTACATACAAACAAGCAATGGAATGTAAACATAAGACAGGAGACAGCTACATACTGTATCACTTTCACACAAAGGGCCAAGCCACTTCAGACTGACCCCCATGCTACATCTAATAAGTAGGTTTTTAACAATGACTTAAACACAGCCAACGACTTTGCTGATCTGACAGAGTGCGGGAGGTTATTCCACAGTATAGGACCGACTCGAGAAAACGCTCTGTCACCTTTACGTTTAAAATTTGTTCTTACAGTCACAAGGAGATTTAAATTTTCCGATCTCAATGACCTGGACGGAATGTATACAGACAACAACTCAGAAAGGTATGGTGGTGCCAAATTATGTAATGCTTTAAAAACCAGAACAATGATCTTGTAATGCACTCTATACTCGACTGGCAGCCAATTTAAGGATCTCAATAAAGGTGTAACATGATCCGTTCTCTTCGCTGACTTAATCAATCTGGCTGCAGAATTTTGTATGTTTTGCAAGCGTGCCAGAGCTTTTTTTTATCAATCTCAGCATACAGTAAATTACAATAATCCATTCTAGAGAAAACGACCGCAGAAATAGCTCCTGGTTGATCCTGGTTCTTTGTCTTATTATTGTATGGACTTTTATGTTGAAAAGTTTTATGTTATGGCCATGTTGCTGCTGTTGAGTAGGTTTGCGTCTGTAAGCTTTGTATATCTTTGTTTTGAATCATTATTTACTATCATTCCTTGTTATTTATACTGCTAAATATAACTTATTCAACATCACACATTAACCTGACATCGCAAGCTTCAATCTAAATCATTATTGCTAGCACAACACGGTAGTAATTCGCTAGCCTGTTAGCGTGCCATCCGCGCGCTCGTGCCTTTTACAAGTTCATCAAACATACTGTGGTGAGTAGGATCAGTCAACAAACACGATGAGTCATGTCATCTTCTCTTATTGTCACCTGCACTTCATGTAACATGTATAGCATAGCCTTCTCTGTCAGCACAGAATTTACTTGTGATAAATGCAGGGAGATAGTCAGGCTGACGGAGATTTCAGAACTAGAGACACACATCCAAACTTTAATCGAGGTTAATTGTAAGAGTGCAAGGGCTTTAGATACTGCTTTGGATGCGACTAGCTTAGTGAACTCTGTACATTGTTCGGTTCTGGCTGAACTAGAGCCCGTGCAGCAGGGCAATTGGGTGACGGTGAGACGCTGTAGTTGCTGGACAAAACACTGCTCTTCCGTTCCGATTACAACTTCAAACAGGTTCTCCCGACTCAGTGAAACACCGACTGTGAATCCTGTTAAATATGCCCTAGTTATTGGCGATTCTATTACACGGAATGTGAAAATAGAGACACTGGGAGCCAGAGCGCATGACATCAAAGCAAATTTAAAAGTGCTGGCTAATGCTAATCATAAATTCTCTAAGATTATTATTCATGTCGGCACTAATGATGTTCGACTCCACCAGTCGGAGATCACTAAAATTAATGTTAAAGAGGTGTGTAAACTCACAAGTATGATGTCAGGCATTGTAATTTGCCCTGGCCCCCTTCCTGTTCGCCGGAGTGATGAGATACTGAGTAGACTGTCCTCACTCAATGGCTGGCTGTCTAAGTGGTGTCCGCAAAATAATACAGAATTCATAGACAATTGGAAAAGTTTTTGGGGCAGACTTGACCTGTTGAAAAGAGATGGTATTCATCCCTCCTGGGATGGTGCTGCTCTTCTCTCTAGTAATATGGCACATAGTCTTCAAGCTCAAACATGAATTGAGCCTCAGGTCAGGAAGCAGACAGACTGGCTAAACCGACCGTCTGCTAGCTGTCTCAAGTATCTCAACGGAGCAACTGTGTCTAAAATGCTGGAAAAGAGAGAGTTAAAAGTTTCTGTTGCAATATCAAGTTCTTCTAAGCTATCTGGGATGCTGAGATGATGAAACTGATCAGGAAGATTATTAATAAAGCAATCTTTAGTGGCAAAAGTGATAGGTTTAACATATTTGTAACACGCAGTTGGCTTTGCAGCCTTGGCTAAATGAAGTTTACATGAGACTAGATAATGATCTGAGATGTCATCGCTCTGCTGCAGAATTTCAACGGCATCAACATTAATTCCATGTGATAGTATTAGATCTAGTCATCTAGAGTATGATTACGACAATGAGTAGGTCCTGACACGTGTTGTCTAACTCCAATAGTGTTAAGAATGTCTTTAAATGCCAATCACAATTCATCTTTTTCGTTATCTACATGTATATTAAAATCACCAACAATTAGTACTTTATCTGCAGCCAGTACTAACTCTGATAGAAAGTCAGCAAATTCTTTGATAAAGTCTGTATGGTGCCCTGGTGGCCTGTATACAGTAGCCAGCACAAATCTCAAACGTGATTTATCATTTACACTAGATATTGTTACATTAAACACCAAACACTTCAAAAGAATTATATTTGAAACTAGACTTCTCAGTAATTCTGAAAATATTACTATAAATTACAGCAACACCTCCCCCTTTGCCTTTCAGATGAGGTTCATGTTTATAACAGTAACAGTGGTGGTCAATCAGTAACAGTAATCTTGTGGGGTGGA
Organism: Vimba vimba; assembly: GCA_022828995.1. Lineage (NCBI taxonomy): Eukaryota > Metazoa > Chordata > Actinopteri > Cypriniformes > Leuciscidae > Vimba > Vimba vimba. The sequence goes on along the minus strand of CM040824.1, from coordinate 22,451,004 downwards.
CTCATTTAAAGTAATGTAATCGTTTGGTTTTAGCCAGGTTTCTGTCAATTACAGCACATCTAGATTATTTTCTGTAATCAAATCAAATCAAATCAAATCAAGTAAATTTGTATAGCGCTTTTCACAATACAGATTGTATCAAAGCAGCTTCACAGGATTAAAATAAAATAATACAACAAAGTTTGTTTCTAGTGGAATTTATTGATTGATAGAATAAAATTAAATATCCCCAAAAAATCATATCATTAACAGTAAGTGCTTATGAAGGGATTGAATATTCAGCAACCCAAGCTTTATCATTTGCTCATTTGTATTATATCTGTTTTTTATTTGTTGAACATCAATAAAAATTTTACCCTTAGATGGGTTTGGAAGTTTTTTGCATGAAAAGACACAGTCTCTATATGATGATATCTAGGTGAAAGAGGCTCTATGTGATGAGATTTATCTGACCTTGGTGACGTGAGACAGCTGGCAGACGTTCGATTTAGCCACTCTGTCTGCTTCTTGACCTGAGCCCCAATTCATGTTCGAGCTCTAAGACTATGTGCCATATTAATAGAGAGAAGAGCAGCACCATCCCAGGAGGGATGAATACCATCTCTTTTCAACAGGTCAGGTCTGCCCCAAAAACCTTTCCAATTGTCTATGAATTTTATATTATTTTGCGGACACCACTTAGACAACCAGCCATTGAGTGAGGACAGTCTACTAAGTATCTCATCACTCCTGCGAACAGGAAGGGGGCCAGAGCAAATTACAGTGCCTGACATCGTACTTGCAAGTTCACACACCTCTGTCAAAACTGCACTGGCTCCCTATTAAACATCGCATCAATTTTAAAATATTGCTGATCACGTACAAAGCACTAAATGGTTTAGCTCCGCAGTACTTGAGCGAGCTCTTAACGCATTATAGTCCTTCACGTCTATTGCGATCTCAAAATTCCGGCCAGTTGATAATACCTAGAATATCAAAATCGACTGCTGGCGGTAGATCCTTCTCCTATTTAGCACCAAAACTTTGGAACAGCCTTCCTACCATTGTCCGGGAAGCAGACACACTCTGTCAGTTCAAAGCTAGACTAAAAACACATCTCTTTGACCTAGCTTTCACATAATACATTATAGACTTCTATAATTCAATATTAGGCTGCATAGATTAGGTCAGCTGGAACCGGGAACACTTCCCATAAATCCTGATGTACTCGTTACATCATAAGAAGAATGGCATCTACGCTAATTTTAGTGTCTTTGTTTATCCCGAGGTTTTCCCGCAGCCTGCCGGATCCAGGCCGTATCCAGATCTGATGAAGGACCTTCGCCTGGACAGTATGACAACGCTGTGCTGAAGTGCCAACTAGTTTCTCCCTATGGAGGATCCCTTTGCCACTCTACAGATAAAGCGTTGTCGGGAAACTTGATTCGCGTATCTACCCTGAATTGATAAAATAAAATAAAATTCTGTATCAAAATTATAAGGAAACACCAGTACTTTGTTTAGGCTTGGTTTGTAGGGAATTACAAACCTGCGTACATATATTCAAACGCACATAACTATAGAACCAATTCTTAATGCGCATGTGAACGCCATCAGCGTTTCTCACAGGTTCGCGTTTAAAGTCTATGTAGAGAGAATTGTGTCGTCTTAGTGGCCCCTAATTTAATAACAAATGATTGTTGCGACGGAAGCGAATCAATCATAACTAACCTTAGCTGGAAAATAACTTTACTAAAGAACCGCTATAAAGCCAAAACAATCTCTGTTACCATAAATTATACGTTTATCTCTGTAAAGCTGCTTTGAAACAATCTACATTGTTAAAAGATCTATATAAATGAAGATGACTTGACTTGACTTGACTCTTTAACTTTCATTTTAGTGATCTCTGACTGGCGAACATCATTAGTGCCGACGTGAATAATAATCTTAGAGAATTTACGATTAGCATTAGCCAGCACTTTTAAAGGGCACCTATTATGCCCCTTTTTACAAGATGTAATATTGGTCTTGGGTGTCCCCAGAATGCATTTGTGAAATTTCAGCACAAAATACCCCACAGTTCATTTATTATAACCATTTGAAAATGTCATTTTTGGGCCTGTTTTAAAAAGAGCTGTTTTGGCGTGTACCACTTTTAATGAGCTGCATATCCCCGCCCTGCTGGACCCAGATGATGAAGAGAGTCTGGCACAGAATAAACACGAATGAGAATGGACTAAACGTCTCGGAATGGTTATTTGATACATTTATGTACTTACAAAGTTTTAATCGCGTCCCCTTTGCCATTATGGATGTGCAACACACACACACACACACACACACACACACACACACACACACACACACACACGAACTGTGATAACGTTCGCGCAAGTTTTTGAAACTACACACACACACACTACTGTGATAACGTTTGCTAAGTACAAACAATTTATTTATTTATTTATTTATTTATTAGGGGAGGGAGATAGACGTTTATATAGCCTACTGTCTATGGAGATAGAGCAGACCTTAATTTATTTACATTTGTAAATGCTGCAAAAAAAATGCCTACGTGACATAAAACTGTCTGACGTTGTTTGTTGAGACATCCTATGACGACGACAATAAATAGCTTTAGACGCATTTGTTGTTGAACTGGCTGACATCGATTGAAATGACTATTTGCTCAAAAATCATAAAATACACTTACTTCTGGAGGTGACGTTGGATCGCGAACTGTAGGCAACGATCCACACTTGAGGATTAACTTTGACCCTCGTTCACTAAACAGTCAGTCAGAAAATGTATCTCGTATTTAGGAAGTTTAAGTGGTGCCTTTTCTTCATAAATAAAATCCATCCGCTGCGTTTTCAGTGGCTCTGATGTCAGTGAAGACTAGTATGTCCATTCTTACATCCCACAACAGAACACCTACACTTCTTAGGAGACATTACCCGCTGTGGTTGAAACAATGGAGGATGGTGTACACAGATCACCGAGGGCGGGGTCTATGCCAAAACCAGATGTCAATCAAATCACGTCGGTGGGGCTTAGCTCAATTCTACGTCACAGTGAGGGAAATCTAGAACAGGGCGCTCTGAGACAGTGCTTATGATTTATTGAGATAGTAAAAAAACTACTGGGTGGATTTTTATCATTCTAGGGTGGTTTTGCTCACACACTGCCAACACACATTTATGTTCAAACACCATGTAAAAGTGAATTTTGCATAATAGGTGCCCTTTAAATTTGCTTTGATGTCAGGCGCTCTGGCTCCCGGCAAACATGTGACTATGGTGGCTGGTGTCTCTATTTTCATGTTCCATGTAATAGAATCGCCAATAACTAGGGCACATTCAACAGGATTCTCAGTGGGTGTTTCACTGAGTGGGGAGAATCTATTTGAAGTTGTAATCGGAATGGAAGAGCGGTGTTTTGTCCCGCGACTACAGCACCTCACCGTCACCCAATTGCCCTGCTGCACGGGCTCTACTTCAGCCGGAACCGAACAATGTATAGAGTTCACTAAGCTAGTCACATCCAAAGCAGTATCTAAAGCCCTTGCATGCTTACTATCCTCAATTAAAGTTTGGATGTGTGTGTCTAGTTCTGAAATCTTCCCCGTCAGCTTGATACCAATCTTTCATTTGAAAGTCACGTGACTAGTATCTGTAAAACCACATTTTTTCATCTTAAAAATGTATTACGTCATATGCTCTCAATGAAAAATGCAGAACAATTAGTTCATGCGTTCATGACATCAAGGCTAGATTATTGCAATGCTATTATGGGTGGTTGCCCTGCACGCTTCATAAACAAATTACAGCTGGTCCAAAATGCAGCAGCTAGAGTTCTTACCAGAACCAGGAAGTATATATACCATATTAAACCCATTGGCCTAGCATACACATAACACATTATAGACTTCTATAATTCAATGTTAGGCTGCATAGATTAGGTCAGATGGAACCGGGAACACTCCCCATAAATCCTGATGTACTTGTTACATCATAAGAAGGATGGCGTCTACGCTCTGTTTATCCGAGATTTACCGCAGTCCGCTGGATCCATGCCGTATACAGATCCGATGAAGGACCTGCACCTGGACACGATGACAATTAGGGGTGTAACGATACATCGATATGGATCGATGCATCGATATAACGTCTAACGATACGATGCATCGATTCCACACTTAAAATATCGATATACACCTTTATTTTATTTTGACACTCTCCACATTCTCACGTAACATCCTTCCGCCAAAGCGCACATTTTCGTTTACTCACCAACCGCCTGCCGGTTTGTAACGTTAATCTCCTCATCTGAAAAAGACGCGTGACAAGACTGACTAAACCATAAACAAGTTTTTTTCACAAAAGCCGGTATTGTCCGCTGTCAAGGCATCGCGAGTTCATGTTTTACAGCAGAAACAGACAAGCACTCGCACCCTTGTTGGTGAACACAACACGGTAAGTCCGTTTTAGCAACTCAGCGCGCAGTATTCAGGTCAGATGTCACTTTGAAAAGACGCGCTGGCTAAGAGGAGTTTCGTCAAATCTGACTAAAAGTGATCGAGGATGGATAATTTCAATGAACTCGTGATATCTTCTTCAGGGCGTAAAAGGAAAATAAAACCTGAAACATTTTCACGGAACCTTACTAAAGCAGCTCGTTTAGTGGTGAGGGAAAAGCTCCTTGTAATTGCGTGTACGTTATCACAACAACAAAGTTTGTCGGGCGTCTATGTCAGCTGAGGAGATTAACGTTATGAAGATTAACAGAGTGTTGTATTATTTATCATAGCAATTACTTGGTTTTGTTTGACATCAGAAATGTGAATGTATCTGCTCTGCTAAAAAAAAAAAAAAAAAAAAAATTAACATATTAAATACTTTCAATTAACTTTAATTTTGTAATTTACCTATATTTTTAAGTTATTATTATTATTATTATTATTATTAATAATCAAAACAACCCAGCTGCAGTTTGATTGATATTACTTGGAATGCACAATTATAATAAAAAACATGATTTATGAAAATGAACAAGAACGGAGTACTTGCAAATGACCACTTCTGTTATAAATGTCCCAATTGGGAGAGGGTGTGCAATTTTCAAAGAGTTTAATTAAACGTTCATGTTATATATTTTGGTTGCATTTGTGAGTTAATAAAAACGTAACTGGTTGTGTGAACATAATATCTAAATATCGATTAATCGATCGATATAGCCCTGAATCGAATCGAATCGAATCGTATCGTGGAATTTTTTGAAGTATCGGAAAATATCGTATCGCTGGCTGAGAGAATCGATATCGTATCGTATCGTGATGAACTGTCCGATTTACACCCCTAATGACAATGCAGTCCTGAAGTGTCAACCAGTCCCTTCCCTGTGAAGGCCTCCTTCCCTTTCCTTTTACCTCAGTACAGATAAAATGTTGTCGGGATAATTCCGGTTCGCATGACTACACAGATTTTTTTTTTTTTTAAGGCCAGACAAGTAGTTTATTGAGGGTTGATTTGTAAAGAAGGACTACACACCTGCGCACATATATATTCAAACGAGCATACCTTTGGACTGAACACATCTACGTTTTCGCGGGTTTGCGTTTTTGAGGTTTGTGCAGAGATAACGGATAATCGTTTGCACCTTCGAACCTATTTCAGGGACTGCATTCTCGAAATACCAGGCACTGTTTTGTGCGGATGGGTAGCTGGAGTGCGTTAAGGGTTTTCCTGTTAGAACGGTGTTGTGTTAGCGGCCCCTAAGTTAATAACTAATGATCTTCGCAACGGAAATGAATCAATCAATCAAAACTAACTTTAGCTGGACAATAACTTTATCTTAGAGCTGTTGTAAAGCCTAAACCAGTGTTCTTCAACCCTGCGCCTGAAGGACCCCCAACACTGCACGTTTTCTTTGTCTCCCTAATCAAACACACCTGATTCAACTCATCAGCTCATTAACCCATGTCATAATGAGCTGATGAATTGAATCAGGTGTGTTTGATTAGGGAGACAAAGAAAACGTGCAGTGTTGGGGGTCCTTCAGGAGCAGGGTTGAAGAACACTGGCCTAAACAGTCTGTTACCGTAATTTCCTATTATCACTGTAAAGCTGCTTTGAAAAAATCCATATTGTTAAAAGTGCTATATAAATGAAGGTGACTTGACTTGAAATGTATTCTCTGTTCTCATTGTTTCTGTACTCCTTTTTTTCTTCCTTCCCCACTTTTTTTTGTGCCTTTTTGCAATTAATGTTGTGCATGCATGTGGATTCACAGCACCCTTTACAATAATTTTACCTGCAGTGTGTTATAGTGTCAATATTACAAATTAATATATTCTATTTGTATATACAGTGCCCTCCACAATTATTGAACCCCCTGGTAAATATGATCAAAATTGGCTGTAAAAAATAAATCTGCATCGATTATCCTTGTGATCTTTCATTCAAAAAATGTGCAAAATTCTAACCTTTCATTGAAGTAAAAGAATTGAAAGTGGGGGGAAATCACATTATGAAATAAATGTTTTTCTCCAAAACACGTTGGCCACAATTATTGAAACCCTTTTATTAAATACTTTTTGCAATCTCCTTTTGCCAAGATAACAGCTCTGAGTCTTCTTCTATAATGCCTGATGAGTTTGGAGAATAACTGACAAGAGATCAGAGACCATTCCTCCATACAGAATCTCTCCAGATCCTTCAGATTCCCAGATCTATGTTGGTGCTTCTCCTCTTCAGTTCACTCCACTCATCAGGTCAGGGGACTGAGACGGTCATGGCAGAAGCTTCATTTTGTGCTCCACAACAAATTTTTGTTTTGATTTTGATGTTTGTTTTGGATCGTTGTCCTGATGGAAGATCCAACCACGGCATATTATAAGATTTCTAGCAGAAGGCATCAGGTTTTGATTTTTTATCTGTTGATATTTGATAGAATCCACAATGCCATGTATCTGAACAAGAAGTCCAGGACCTCCAGCAGAAAAATATGCCCACAACATTAAAGATCCAATGGTATATTAAATTGTACACATGGGGTACTTTTTATCCTTGTGTTCACCAAACCCATCTAGTGTGTTTGCTGCCAAAAAGCTCTGTTTTAGTCTCATCTGACCACAGAACCCTGTGTTGTTTGAAGATCCAGTCGTGTCTGACAATTAAATTTGCTGGAATTTGTTTTTGGATGAGCGAGGAGGTTTTTTTTTAAACCCTCCCAAACAACATGTGGGGATGTAGGGGTTGTTTGATAATTTTTTTTTTAGGCTTTCTGACCCTAAGACTCAACTAATCTCTGCAATTCTCCATCTGTGATCCTTGGAGAGTCTTTGGCCACTCAAACTTTCATACTCGCCGTGCATTAAGACAGTATAGACACACGTCCTTTTCCTGGCAGATTCATAACATCTTTAGTTGGTTATAACTTCTTAATTATTGCCCATGGTCAAAATGGGGATTTTCAATTCTTTAGCTATTGTCTTACAGCCACTTTCTAGTTTGTGATGCTCAACAATCTTTTGCTACGCATCAGAACTGTATTCTGTGGTTTTACTCATTGTGATGGATGATTAAGGGGATTTGGCCTTTGTGTTTCCTCATATTTAAACTTCTGTGAAACACGAAGTCATAGCTGGACAGTTTCATGTTCCTAGTCACCCTGGTGTACTAAAAAAGGTAAATATTAATGGGAATATACTTCAGAGATATTTTACTCGTAAAAAATTCTAGGGGTTTCAATAATTGTGGCCAACATGTTTTGGAGAAAAACATTTATTTCATAATGTGATTTCCCCCCACTTTCAATTCTTTTACTTCAATGAAAGGTTAGAATTTTGCACATTTTTTGAATGAAAGATCACAAGGATAATCGATGCAGATTTATTTTTTACAGCCAATTTTGATCATATTTACCAGGGGGTTCAATAATTGTGGAGGGCACTGTAAATATGCAAAATTTCAACTTCCATCATTAAAATTAATTACAGATATATTTAAACACATGACATACAAATTTGTTTCAATAAAAAAGTATTGTTCACAAAAAAAATCATTACAATTTAAATTAGTTAATTCAAAATGAATTAGTTTAGTTGGGTCAACACAATTTAGATGGTTTAGGGCAAATTTATTTACTCTAGTATGTTTAACTTTACATTTGTCAAACAACTGAAACAATTTTTCTATGGTTCAGGCAAATTCATTCATCATTACATACAATGTATAAAATAAACAAGGAAAGACTGGTGTCAGTACTGACAATAGTATAGATCACTATTGAGAGTGCACAATAGAGAGTGCCCACAGCATAACCACAAGATTTTTTATAGATTTAATTTTTATGGTAACCACAAAATTCTAAAACATAACAGTAACTAAAATATCCAACCTAACTGCATTAAACACTAACATGTATTTTCCTTTACTGAAAAACACATAAAATAGCACTTAACTCCTAAATTTGCTCTCCTAATAAAGTCCCTTGCAACGCATGCTGGGAACTACAGATCCACTGCCCAGTTAGTTATGTCATCAAAAAGGATTCATGTAGTTTTAACACAAATTAATTAAAGTGCCCCTATTGTGCTTTTTTTAACATTGCCTTTCATGCAGTGTGTAATATAGCTGTCTGTGAATGTAAATGGTCTGCAAAGTGTTCATCTTTTACATAAGAATAGGCTCATAGGCTTCAAGATTTGAATCTACCATGCATAAGCAGTCCATGTAGTCAGTATTTATGGATCAGCCAGCAGCACTAGTAGTCATGTACTGTACTCCTACACTCAGATCTGATGATCAGATTACAGCACTTTACTGCAGTCAAATCCATTAACCATCTCATTCACTTGCTCCTCTCCATCAGAAATAATGTTTCTCCCCTGTGGGACAATCTAAACCATCCCAGTCCAAACTCCCTCAATGTTTCCTAAAAACAAATACATTTCTTAGAACACATTGGACTTCATCAGAGAGCAAAGTCCAGTAAGTGTGATTTCTGGCTGAACTTATGGCTGGGTGGTGTAAAAAATTTTTGTATAGCTAAAACGGTAACACTTTAGAATAATTATCCGTAGTCAACAAGTAGCTATGCAGGAAGTGATAGGTAGTACTGCATTAACACCGAACTTAATACTAATAACTAATATGGAAGTAATATTAACTAAGCAGTAAGTAATAGCTAATTTAGTACAAAGGTAGTTCCTTGGTAGGTATTTGATTATTACTAAAGAAATATATCCTCATTGAGAACTACTTGTGAACTAAGAAAGAATAACCAATTAATTACTAATCACATAAGTAACATGTCTAAAAAGTGAACAATTGTTGTTGTTTTTTTACTCTTAACATGGTCATAACATTTCAGAAGCTTGTGCCTCAAATGGGTTCTTTGTAGAAACCAGTTTATGAATATTATATCCCCCCCCAAATACATTAGCTACAGGTTGAGATTGTGACTACTATTATTACTAGTGCCTCACAGAAATGTTTGCCTGTACAGTATGTGTCAAATATAAAATGAAATAACTTGTATTACTTGTGAAAAACATGTTAACTCCTCACTAATTACTCAAGCGTTACCTTGTCATCCCGCATATTTAATTTTTTATTTGACACATACTGTACAGGCAAACATTTCTGTGAGGCACTAGTAATATTCTAACAAACATTGTTATCTGGAATATGTGGTTTTGCGCTTATCACAACATAAATGCAGCCAATTTCTTCATTAAGGATGCAAACTGTTTTTGATAAGAGAACATCAATGTTTATATTCATATCCTAAAGAGAAGTCCTCCTCAGGTGGCTACTGTAACATAAAGGTAGGTCTTTGGAGTCTGAGACATACTGAACTGACACACAATAGAGCTCATAAAAGTGAAGTAATCCAATCATGAGTGTCAGCATCACTTCCTAATTATTTAAAATTTTAAACAAATTATCATTATTAGTATTATTCTATGTTTAAGTTTGAAATAAACAGAGAACATACGTCCATCCTTTGGCAAGAGTAGTGGTCACAATCTCAACCTGTAGCTAATGTATTTGGGGGGGATATAATATTCATAAACTGGTTTCTACAAAGAACCCATTTGAGGCACAAGCTTCTGAAATGACCATGTTAAGAGTAAAAAAACAACAATTGTTCACTTTTTATACATGTTACTTTTGTGATTAGTAATTAATTGGTTATTCTTTCTTAGTTCACAAGTAGTTCTCAATGAGGATATATTTCTTTAGTAATAATCAAATACCTACCAAGGAACTACCTTTGTACTAAATTAGCTATTACTTACTGCTTAGTTAATATTACTTCCATATTAGTTAATAGTAGTAAGTTCGGTGTTAATGCAGTACTACCTATTACTTTCTGCATAGCTACTTGTTAACTACGGACCATTATTCTAAAGTGTTACCGCTAAAACATGTATCTTAATATTTTTCAGTCTTATGACAACATCTGATAGATATATTTATCTATTTGTTCTGAAATGGGTTTCCAGTCTGAGGAACTACCAGTATGACAAACGTCTGAGCTAAATTTCAAGTGTCTGGCGAAGGATCTGAATACTTACAGTATGTCAATATGATATTTCAGGTTTTTTTTTTTGCATTATTAGCATAACTTAAATCATTATAGCATAAGGCTGCAACATACAATCTAAACAAAAATGAAGGGGTCTAAATACTTTGTGAATGTGCTATAGCAACAATAACATATGTTGGTAAGTATTGCTACTAAAACCTTTTATAACGTATTTAAATATATGTTTGACTAAATTAACAGAAACAATTTTACTGAAAAAAAGATAAATGATTCATGGAAAAGAAGCATATTCTAGAATCAAAGAATTCAAACTGTATTGGTAGTTTAACTCGAGGGTCAAACTAAATATTTCTGTTTAGCGCTGTCTTATAAGCGAGTGCAAAATTAGACCATGGACACAGACTTTATAGGAAACTTAACTAAAAGGCCAAATTAAAATCATTGTGATATTCACAAAGATTGATTCATTTATAAACAAAACAAAATCAGTGCAAATACACTATAAATATTTAATATATTGCTTGGTTTATAAGACAAGATAGACTGATTTCAATCTGTTGTATCTTGATGGCACTTCCTTTTTCCTTCTTCCTGTTTCCTTTTTCCACATTTGTTGTCATTTTCTTGGCTTGCTTAGTTGGGGACATTAAATTTAACATTTAATTTAATATTCAACAATAATATTGATCTGCCTGCATTGACACTATTATACAAGAACTGAACTGAGCTGGATGATGACATCACGGTTTACTCCAGAATGGTTATATATATATATATATATATATATATATATATATATATATATATATATATATATATATATATATATATATATATATACAGTACCAGTCAAAAGTTTGGAAACATTACTATTTTTAATGTTTTTGAAAGAAGTCTCTTATGCTCATCAAGCCTGCAGTAAAAAAAAAAAAAAAAAAAAAAAAAAAACAGTACTATTATGAAATATTATTACAATTTAAAATAATGGTTCTCTTTTTTAATATACTTCAAAATGTAATTTATTTTTGTGATGCAAAGCTGAATTTTCATCAGCAAGTACTCCAGTCTTTGGTGTCTTATGATCCTTCAGAAATCATTCTAATATGCTGATTTATGACCAATGTTGGAAACAGTTGTGCTGCTTAATATTTTTTTTATAACCTGAGATACTTTTTTCAGGATTATTTGATGAATAAAAAGTTAAAAAGAACTGTAATTATTTAGAATAGAAATCTTTTGTAACAATATACACTACCGTTCAAAAGTTTGGGAACAATAACTATTTTTTTTTAAAGAAATTAGTACTTTAATTCAACAAGGATGCGTTAAATTGATAAAAGGTGATGGTAACGATTTATAGTGTTAGAAATGTTTTTATTTTGAATAAATGCTGTTTTTATGAATAAATGCTGTTAACGTTTTACTCATCAATGAATCCTGAAAAAAGTATTCCAAAAAAATATATTAAACAGCACAACTGTTTCCATCATTGATAATAACTGAGTATCAAATCATCATATTAGAATGATTTCTGAAGGATCATAAGACACCAAAGACTGGAGTACTTGCTGATGAAAATTCAGCTTTGCATTACAAAAATAAATTACATTTTAAAATATATTAAAAAAGAGAACCATTATTTTAAATTGTAATAATATTTCATAATATTACTGTTTTTTATTTATTTTTTAACTGCAGGCTTGATGAGCATAAGAGACTTCTTTCAAAAACATTAAAAATAGTAATGTTTCCAAAATTTTGACTGGTACTGTATATATAAATATATATATATATATATATATATATATATATATATATATATATATATATATATATATATATATATATATATATATATATGTGTGTGTGTGTGACCATCCTGAATTTAGTTGGGTCACAGGGATATTGGATTGTTTGTATTTCTTTCTTTCTTTCTTTCTTTCTTTCTTTCTTTCTTTCTTTCTTTCTTTCTTTTATTACCTACACATGTCTATTTCAGTTTACTTGTATATATAAGTTTTATTACTGTAGTGAGTTTACATTGGGCAGCTCAGCTGCATCTTCCGAATTCTGGTTGGCAGTTGAGAGAGTGGAGTTGCCGTGACGACTGCGGTGCATCCTCAGACAACAAAGAGGACCTTTAAGCAACCACTAACTGTTGTCATTGTCATATTGTCTCTCTCTCTCTTAGGGGTGTTCGGTTCCGGGTTTTTTGGAGTCGACTCCGACTCCCGACTCCTAATTTTGGAGTCGGTGGAATCGACTCCTCGACTCCATTTACTTTGAATTAAAATAGGGTCAGGATTCAGAAGGTGCGTCTCAATATGCTTCCTCGTTTCCTCACTTCTCGCTCGTATGTCCTACGACGCTGAAACCGATCTAGCTCCGCTCTCATGTAGGACATCTAAATTCTTTAATTCCACCGGGAGGAGGGCGAGGAACGAGGAGGCTTCCTGAGGAGTCAATAGCGAGGATACAAATGTTTCCTATACTAAAATGTTTAATCAACTAAACCTTATAAATCCCCCTCCTTTTCACATCGCAGCTTCTTCAAATCATATTTAAGTGTGCAATATGTTAGTATTAATCATTAAACTTGTAAAAGCAGACTTGTTTTAGACAGTGTATTTATCTATTTATTTTGTATATTATTTTAATGTAGTGAAGCTATGAACTTTAACTTAAGCATGTTTAACTTTATTTTTTAACTTTTTTTGTTTAACATTGAAAAATATTAGTTATATTATTACCAATAATAACTGTTGTTTAATAATAGTTTTTAATGCACTTGTCATTTAATAATAGAAAATGAACTTCATATAGAGTGAGTACATGCCATTTCACTAATGTTAATGTTCCATCCTCGCATCCTAAGGGAATGGAGGTAAGAGGAAAGGAAACAAGGATGCATATATAAGAATTGACAAGCACACAAAGCATTACATAGTTTTTGTTATACACTTAATTTACTCCCTTCAGTTTTCAGAAGTACAACACTAAACACTATACTCTTATTTACACAGAACTTGTCTTTTAATGTCTTATTTAGGGATAACCTACATGATTACATACATTACCTGGAAATTATAGATATCAAAGCTCTTCTGTAGAAAACGTCTAATTTTGTATACAAATAAGTAAAGGTCATTATTAAAATGTTTAATATTGAAAAATTAATAATAATTTTGTTAATATTGAAACAAAAATCACCTCTAAGAATGCCTATATGAAATAAAAAAGTATATTTAATGACTGATTGCAACACATTACCAGTTTTATTGCCGTTTTTGCATTTCATAAACACAGCGTTGCTACACATACTATAATACATCATATATTTATTCATAAATATGCAAAACCTGCCAATGTATAACAGCATCAAATGTTTTGAAAATGAGAGGTGAATTACTTGCAGTATAAACATTTATTATTAATCTTAAGATCACAGATTTTCATTTACCTTCATTTTTACTCTCTGTAACAACTTATTTTAACCTAAAACTAAATTTTAATATACTAAAATATAATAAATATAATAAAATATACAAATCAGCTTGGCCGTTGAAGACTTGCGAGTTCTGTTCGATGAAACGCTTTCAAGTGTTTCCACATGCACGACGTTGAACTGTTGAATTTTAAACAATGTTTACAAATATCACAACGAACTTTAGTTTTGTCTTCGGTCTGGTTGAAATATTTCCACACGGTTGAGGTCGGGGTTGCCATTATAAGTTAACGTTACTGGATTCAAAAACAGTCATCACTTAACAGTATCACTCAATCAACCACCACTTACCAATTATGGGCATGTCCCACTCTCACCCTGAGGACTGGTACATGATTGGTTCGTAAAACCTACTGCAGTGTTTTGTGCCAATCACAACCAATTGACTGTATTGAACCACATCATGATTGATTGAGCCGCAAAACAGACCCAACAGAAAAAAACTATCTATACCCCTCTGGGCTTCTTCGCCCGAAAACGGGCGAAAACTTGAACGTTTCGAATTGTTTAATTTTTTTGCTTCATCGGATGGGGGTGAAACTTGGTGACTTTTGTTTTATTACCTATATGAACACACAAAAAAATCAAGGAGATGATTCTGATATGTTAAAGGGTCGTAAAAAAAAAAGTCACACTTAGCTTCCTCCCGCCCGAAAACGGGCGACATAGGAAATGAATGGGAAATACGAAAAAATAGGAAAACTCAGAGAAACTTTTGGTGGTACAAGCTACAGATCAGCCACTGTGCTGAAAAAAAGTGTACAGCAATGAAGGGGTGACACTCTAAAACATCAAGAGTGCAAATAAGACACCCCCCCCCCACACACACACACACACCCACACACACAAACACACACACACACAGAGAGAAATGAACTGGTAAGACTGAAACAGCAAATTTTGCCCCAAACTATATAAAAATTATATAATCATAATAACTCCAAAACTATAGCAAGGAGAGTCAAAAGGTAGGTATCGTTTGAAAGAACTCTTTTTAATTTTTTTGAAAATATAAATTACATTACATTTGGACATTGTCCTGCCAAGAAACAGCGGATAAAAGACAATATATGTATATCATTTTTATTATGATTTTGCATATCTTTCTTATTTGTCATGGAATAACTCAGGAAGGAAATAAGGTAGGAGGAAAATTATTTTTTAGTGAAGTCCCCCTACATGTTAGCTGCATCTGGATAAATTTTATATTTTATAAAATTTATATTTTTTGGATAAAGGAATCAAAAGTTACAGCATTTGGAAAAGAGACAGCCTTTTTGTACAGTCTTTGACACCCCCTCATGGGCAATTTTTTCTCCATGAAGAATATCTTGTCATAAAAGCAATAGATTATGTTAATTTTGGGCTCATTTTAATTGTAATAATATGCTGTAAAAAATGAAGTGCCATTTTCAATTATCTGAGAATGTTTCATGAGCTGTATGATGTTTTTGACACATTGCAGTACATTATTTTATAGATTATGAAAAAAAAAGAAATTCTATTTATCAGTAAATAACTCAGCAATACTTAAGAGTTTTTCAAAGTGGATACATTCACTGTAAAGTTCAGACTCTAAGCTTTCAAATGACATCAACTTTGTGTTAATCAAGGCAAGATTTGTTTAAAATATGGTAAAGAATATTTTCGCAGCTAGGTGGCGCCTACTGGCGGTACACTCGGTTTTAGAGGGATTACTCAGCACTCGTAAGGAGTTAATAAATGTAATTAGATGCATTAAAAAACTGAGATCCTAAGCTTTAAAATGATATATCATTTGTGTTGTTCCATTCAGTGGTTGCTTAGTAATAAAAAAAATTCTTTCCGAATGGGAATAAATCAAATAAATAAATAAAAAAGCTATAGGACGCCTATAGGCGGTTATAGGACATGACACAAATTAATACATTTTGAAGCCACTAGATGGCGCTCTTCTCACTTGAAAATTTTTTTTTTTTAGGCCTGCACTCTATTTTGATGTGAAATGTTGCATTTATTGAAAAATAAAATAAAATAAATAAAATAATAATATATATATTAATTCTAATGGAAAAAATAGCTCATAAAAATTATATAATTAATGCAAAGTATCATAAAAAATTCTAAAAATTCTAATATTCTAATAATCAGAAAACATTATAGAACAAAAATATATTTGATTGGTTATCCTGGGAAAAAGTAAAGTAAAATTTTAAGGCTTCGCCCATTTTCGGGCGGGAGGAAGCTAAGTGTGACTATTTTACGAAGAAGCCCAGAGGGATACATTATTGTTCTTTGTTTTCCTGGCATTACTTATTTTTTCCTCTCATTTCTTTATCTTTTTGTTTTAATTTCCGTATCTTTACATTCATTATAATCTTTTCGTTATAATGAACTGTTGCTGTGTTGAACTTGAAAAAAACACTCGACACTGGGAGTCGATTCCTGACCTGGAGTCGATTCCGACACTAGGGCTAGTGAGAGTCGAGGAATCGACTCTTTTGGAGTCGACTCCCCATCTCTACTCTCTCTCTCTCATTTTGTCACGAACTGCTCCGAGACACATGGGTAAGATCCAAATGCAGCTTTTATTGGCTGGGGCAATCCAGAGGCGTAATCCAGTGTACAGGCAAAAGGTCAAAACACAGGTAGGCAGTCCAAACAAACCAACAAAGAAACAAACAAAACAGGCAGGGACCAGAGGCAAAAGAGTAATCCAGGGAACGGGGCAAGAAATCCAAATAAACCAAAAGACAAGAAACCAGGGAAAACGCTCGGAAATGCAGACTAACAGTACAACAAGACTTCGCGGTGAGTGAATGAATGAACATGGTATAAATAGACTGAGACTAACAGGATGATGGGACACAGGTGAATGCAATCAGTGATAATGAGGTACAGGTGAATGTGATGAGTGATCAGAGATGATGAGTCCGGGCAGTGAGTATGGGAATTGTAGTCTGAGAGTGAACGTGAGTGTCTGATGTGGAGTGCCCTCTGGTGGCTCTCAAGGGCACTCCAGCTGGTGACCGTTACATAGCCCCCCCTTTAAGGAGCGGATTCCAGACGCTCCTAAATTGTCCAGGAGGGTGGTGGAGCGGAGGCGGACCCGGGGGCGGGATGGAGGGCCAGGCCCGTGCAGCGGAAGAGGACCTGAAGACTCCGACAGGGCGGAAGGCCAGGGCGGAGCAGGCTGTGCAGGCGACCAGGGCGGATCAGGCTGTGCAGGCGGCCAGGGCGGAGCAGGCTGTGCAGGCGGCCAGGGCGGAGCAGGCTGAGCAGGCGGCCAGGGCGGAGACGACCCTTCAGGCGGCCGGGGCGGAGACGACCCTTCAGGCGGATCCAACGGTTCAGGAACAGGAACGGGCTCAAGAACAGGAACGGGCTCAGGGGATGCGGTGGCCATCTTGTCCGAAGACAGAGGCGTGGAGTTGGCCATCTTGTCCGAAGACACAGGCGTGGAGTCGGCCATCTTGTCCGAAGACACAGGCGTGGAGTCGGCCATTTTGTCCGAAGACACAGGCGTGGAGTCGGCCATCTTGTCCGAAGACACAGGCGTGGAGTCGGCCATCTTGTCCGAAGACACAGGCGTGGAGTCGGCCATCTTGTCCGAAGACATAGGCGTGGAGTCGGCCATCTTGTCCGAGGACACAGGCGTGGAGTCGGCCAACTGTGTCCGAGGACACAGGCGTGGAGTCGGCCATCTTGTCCGAAGATACAGGCGTGGAGTCGGCCATCTTGTCCGAAGACACAGGCGTGGAGTCGGCCCTCTTGTCCGAGGACACAGGCGCAGAAAGAGGAAAAGGAACAGATTCAGGCTCAGGATCAGTATCAGGATCAGGCTCAGGAACAATTTCAGTCTCGGCGGGACGAGACTCTGGACGGGCAGACGTGATGTGAAGCTCTGGCTCTGCAGGACTGACGTGAAGCTCTGGCTCTGGCTCGGCAGGACTGACGTGAAGCTCTGGCTCTGGCTCGGCAGGACTGGCGTGAAGCTCTGGCTCTGGCTCGGCAGGACTGGCGTGAAGCTCTGGCTCTGGCTCGGCAGGACTGACGTGAAGCTCTGGCTCTGGCTCTGGCTCGGCAGGACTGATGTGAAGCTCAGTCTCTGGATCGGCAGAAGTGACGGGAAGCTCAGTCTCTGGATCGGAATCAGTGCGCTCTGAGCTTGACGGGACCAGCGGCGGTGAAGAGGACTCTGAGCTGGTTAGGACCAGCGATGAAGAGGGCTTTGAGCTGGAAAGGACCAGCGATGAAGAGGGCTCTGAACTGGACGGAACCAGCTGCGAAGAGGGCTCTGAGCTGGGCAGGACCAGCGGCGAAGAGGGCTCTGAGCTGGACGGAACCAGCGATGAAGAGGGCTCTGTGCTGGGCAGGACCAGCGGCGAAGAGGGCTCTGTGCTGGATGGGACCAGCAGTGAAGGCTCTGTGCTGGACGGGACCAGCGGTGAAGAAGGCTCTGTGCTGGACGGGACCAGCGGTGAAGAGGGCTCTGTGCTGGACAGGACCAGCGGTGAAGACTCTAGCTTGGCGGGCATGTCGCTTGCTGTCTCAGGCGCGGCGGGCATGACGCATACTGCCTTGGCTTCGGCAGATCTGGCGTGAAGTGCGGGCTCGGCTGGACTGGCGTGAAGAGCAGGCTCGGCTGGACTGGCGTGAAGTGCAGGCTCGGCTGGACTGGCGTGAAGTGACTCAGCCAGCAAAAGAGCCTGTATTATGTATTGTTGAAGGCTCCAGTCAGGGTGATGAAATGGCATAAGGGAGCTGAATGGCTCGGATAGTCCTCCACGGAAAAGTTCATTGAGGTGAGATGTGCCAGTTTAATAAAGTCCATGATATATTCCTCAAGGGGTCGGTCTCCCTGACGGAGACACATAATCTGTGCTGCTGGATTCATGGCGATATCGCTGCTGGATCTTGGTGTGGCGAAGTCTTCTGTCACGAACTGCTCCGAGACACATGGGTAAGATCCAAATGCAGCTTTTATTGGCTGGGGCAATCCAGAGGCGTAATCCAGTGTACAGGCAAAAGGTCAAAACACAGGTAGGCAGTCCAAACAAACCAACAAAGAAACAAACAAAACAGGCAGGGACCAGAGGCAAAAGAGTAATCCAGGGAACGGGGCAAGAAATCCAAATAAACCAAAAGACAAGAAACCAGGGAAAACGCTCGGAAATGCAGACTAACAGTACAACAAGACTTCGCGGTGAGTGAATGAATGAACATGGTATAAATAGACTGAGACTAACAGGATGATGGGACACAGGTGAATGCAATCAGTGATAATGAGGTACAGGTGAATGTGATGAGTGATCAGAGATGATGAGTCCGGGCAGTGAGTATGGGAATTGTAGTCTGAGAGTGAACGTGAGTGTCTGATGTGGAGTGCCCTCTGGTGGCTCTCAAGGGCACTCCAGCTGGTGACCGTTACACATTTACTGTTGAGGTTAGTTATTAAATTCATTTATTTTCATATCAAATATTTATTTACATGTTTTAATGTCATGTGTGTGTATATATATATATATATATATATATATATATATATATATATATATATATATATAGATATACATTATCATATACATACATGCTTTTGTCATAAAGAAGTCCATTCGTGTATACTTACGAGTTCAGCCAGTTGTGTGAATTAGGCTAGAGCATGTCTGTAGTTACATATGGTTAAGGTTCCTATCTTGATTTATTTATTTACTTATTTATTGTAATTTGATTTAAATATCTATATGTTATATGTATTTCAACTTATTTATGAATCCTGTGATTCAAAGTGTCTTAATTAGGGCTGTCAAAAGATTAATCGCGATTAATCGCAACCAAAATAAAAGTTTGTGTTTACATAATATATGTGTGTGTACTGTGTATAATTATTTTGTATATATAAATACACACACATGCATGTATTTATTTAAGAAATATTTGCATACATATACTGTATATATTTATATATAATTTATATTATATATAAATATAAAAAAATTTATATATAAATTCCACATTTTTCTTAAATATATCCAAGCATGTGTGTGTATTTATATATACAAATTTAATTATACACAGTACACACACATATATTATTTAAACACAAACTTTTATTTTGGATGCGATTAATCGCGATTAATCTTTTGACAGCCCTAGTCTTAATGACTCTGAAGTACAATATTGATTAAAAGACAACAAAGAGGACCTTTAAGCAACCACTAACTACGTTATTGTCTCTCTCTCTCTCTCATTTACTGTTAAGTTTTTTAACTGCTTACAGTCCTCCCGACTGCCCGGGACCTGTAACATATATATAAATTAACTAAATTAACAACTTTTTTTAAAACAAAAATGAAACATCACTGAACTTACTTAAGCTGGACTGTGACGCTATTTTCTTCTGGGAAACAAACTTTTTTGCATTATTTTCTTGTTATCTCTGTAAAGCTGCTTTGAAACAATCTGTATTGTAAAAAGCGCTATATAAATAAATGTGACTTCATTTCATTTCATTTCATTTATTTATTCCCTTTTCATGGTAATGCAACATGAAATGCCACAACAACAATCCAACAAACACAACAAAAATACATTCCATGACAAGAAGAACAGGAGTAGGATGAAGAAAAAAAAATCTTATAAACTCCTACCCCATTCTTATAATAAAAAAGTTACAAATTAGATGGCCTCACCGACATGAAAGAAAAAAGAAATAATAATAACAACGAAAAAAAATATAAATAAAAAATAATAAAATAAATGAAAAATAACCCAGACCAGATGTAATCTACTTTCAAGTTTAACAATTTTAAATTTTTTACTTTTAAATCTGCTTACACTACACCAAACAAACAAAAACAACATTAATGCAATAATGACAACTCTGACAAAGACAACGACGAGACCATGATCATTGATATTATAGTTTTAACAATTTTCACCATCATCTTTATACAAATTAAGTATCTTCTCTTTATACTTATATTTAAATTGAACTATATTTGAACAACATTTTAAATCATTCTCTAGACAATTCCATCTTTTCACACCAGAAACTGAAACACACATTTGTTTGAGGGTATTTCCAGCAAAAGGTTGTTTCAAATCATTATTTCTTCTGCTTGTCTCACTATTTACAGTAAAAAGGGTTTGCAGTCCATGTGGTAACAAGCAATGTTTTGCTTTATGAACAACTAATAAAGTTTGTAAAGAAACCAAGTCCTTCAGTTTGAGTAGTCCTGACCTCAGAAACAGTCCTGTAGTATGTTCTCTTGGAGCAACTCCATTAATTATCCTTATTGCCCTTTTTTGCAAAATAAATAAGGGCATTAAATTAGTAAAATATGAATTACCCCATACCTCCAAACAATACATCAAATAGGGCAAAATCAAGGAACAATAAAGGATTCTCATTGCTTTATAATTTAACATAAACTTTACTTTACTCAAAACAGCAATATTTTTACACATTTTATTTCTTACATAGGCTATGTGTGATTTCCATTTAAATTTTTCATCAACGAGTACTCCTAAAAACCTAAATTCTGACACTCTCTCAATAGTTATTCCATTTAGAATCAAACAAACATTATCAGGACATTTTTGATATGTAAACAACATAAATTTAGTTTTACTTAAATTTAACGACAGTTTATTTTTGTTAAACCATTTCTGAAGTAGGACCAATTCTTGTTCAATGGTTTGGAATAAGATTTTTAAGTTCTTCCCCGATACAAAAAAATTGGTATCGTCCGCAAAAAGAACAAAACGTAAGATCTTTGATTCATCACAGAGATCATTAATGTATAAAATAAATAATTTAGGCCCCAGCACAGAGCCTTGAGGGACTCCACACTGTATTGTTTCCAACTTAGATTCATGGCCTAAATACTCTACATATTGTTGTCTATTTTCTAAATAACTAATAATCCAATTTAATACTACACCTCTAATTCCATATGTCTGTAATTTAGATATCAATATTCCATGATCGAGAGTATCAAAGGCCTTTTTAAGGTCAATAAAAACTCCAACTGTGTGATTTTTATTCTCCAATTCTGTAGTAATGTCCTCTGTGATTTTCATCAAAGCCATAGCTGTTGAGCGGCTGCTACGAAACCCAAACTGATTATCGTTTATCAAAGAATGTTTTTCAAGAAAATAATCAAATTTTTTAACAAAAAGCTTCTCCAGAATTTTTGAAAATTGGGAAAGCAAAGATATAGGCCTATAATTTGTAAGACTGTGCCTATCACCAGTTTTAAAACAGGGAATAATTTTAGCCACCTTCATTTTATCTGGAAAAGAACCTGTATTAAAAGACAAATTAATTATATATTTTAATGGTCTAATAATGCAACGTATAGTTTCTTTAACAATATACATATCTAAGCCATCACTATCACATGAATTTTTACTTTTTAATTTAGAGACAGTAGAAATAATTTCACTCTCACTAACTTCGTCCAAAAAAATGGATTGCATGACTCTGCTTTCACCTATCCAGCTTTTATTTTCATTATGTAATGGTATAGTTTTGGCAAGATTCGGACCAACATTAACAAAAAATGAATTAAATTCATCAGCCATTTTTTCACCACTTATCTCGACATTCTGTTCATTCATTAAATATAATGGCTGACTATAATTCATTTTACTGCCTATAACCTCCCTTAAGACTTTCCACATATTTTTGATATTACTTTTGTTTTCCATCAACAAGTTTGTATAATAATCTTTCTTTGCACGTCTCATTATAGTAGTCAACTTATTTTTGTAAGCTTTATATTTATTTCCTGCATTTACCGTCCGATATTTTACAAAGTCCTGATAAAGCTTATTCTTCTTTTTACACGATTTCAATATACCTTTCGTTAACCAAGGTTTATTATTATTTCTTGCTTTATCATTCAATATTTTTATTGGGCAATTATTATTATATAACCATAAATACTTTTTAAAAAACAATTCATATGCCTTATTTACATTATTTGTACTATAAACATTATCCCAGTGTTCTTTCATTAGACCATCCCTAAATCTATTTAATCTTTCCTCAGTTCTTAACCTAATAACTTTACTATACTTTTCTTTATTTGTTTTTACTTCACAGAAGTGAGTTACAAATATCGGTAAATGATCCGTTGTATCATTTATCAAAAGACCACTTTTGACCGTTTTTTCAAATATATTTACAAAAATATTATCAATTAACGTGGCACAACTGGAAGTTATTCGGCTAGGCTTAGTAATAGTAGGATAAAGGCCTCTACTGTACATTAAATCTAGAAAATCTAAACTACTAGTATGATTTGACACATTCAAAAGATTTATATTGAAATCCCCACAAATTATAGACACTTTATTTTCATTCAACCCAACTAATAATTGCTCCAGCTTGTTATTAAATGCTGTAATACTAGATCCTGGAGTTCTATATCTATCCTGGACTTGACTTGGCTTAAACAACATTACTGAGAACAAACGACTGTCTTGTTTGAGACAGTAA
Organism: Vimba vimba; assembly: GCA_022828995.1. NCBI lineage: Eukaryota > Metazoa > Chordata > Actinopteri > Cypriniformes > Leuciscidae > Vimba > Vimba vimba. Next base: position 22,427,473 of record CM040824.1, on the reverse strand, counting down.
TAGGATAGAGATTACGCTTATTGTCAGTGGACGAAATTTATTCCTCAAGCAAAGAACAGAGTGTTGTGTAAGTGTGTGCAGATTAACAAGGGTACAATGTAAAAGTTGAATTAGCCTCAGGCTTTAGCTGGTTAATTTTCAGAGAGACTATGACCATGTAACGTTATATGTTTACATTTAATTCTGCAGTTTTGGGGGTATGAAGATCTTTTCTTTTAAAATGCACTTTATACTTGACAACCTGCAAAACAAACACTGTTCTTTCAGAAAACATATGTCTTTGGAGATATTTAACAGCATTTCATAAGTCTTTGTTTGAATGTTTTTACAGAAACTCAAACTTTCAACAGCACTAAAGATTAGGGATGTCAACTGTTGACAGGATGACCTGTTTGACTCCAAATGACCCTCCAAAAAACACTGCAGAATTTTAGTCTCTCCAGGACTATAGTGTACACCAGTCAGACAATTCCATAGCCCATACTGATGTTGTTCAATTCACACTGCACTGACAGATGGCAACAGACACTTCATCAGATTTTGTCAGATCAGTGTGTTACTACCCCTGTCGGCACATATTTTGTCATCTTTTGACAGTTGAAATGGCATTTGTCAGGTCGTGGAATGTCTGAGAAGGGGCATAATGTAATCCGGTGTTAATCTCTTTTAGCATACATGTTTTGTCACCCAACTTGTTCATATTGCCATCTGCCTGCCCTTACAAAAAAAGTCGTTTATTCAAGTGTGCTATTTGTGTACTCCTTCAACTAAAAATGAGAGAGTATACTTTTAGTCTACTTTTTAAGTACTAATCGGAGAGATACTAAAATTGTTCTATACTTGTACTTAATATTTTTAATTGAGATCTACATAAGAACATTTAATATTCCAAGTATAGGCTACTTGGTTTGAAAGTGCAGAAGATTTCAAAATATTTGTTATATAGCAATATTAACTACTTTTATGAAACGTTTTATTATTTAGTTTTTTTAGCATTAAAACTACTTACGGTATTACTGTATGTATGCTCATGGAAGATAAAATAAAACCATGAGAGTGCCTTTTATTGTCTATCACTATGCTCATCACTGATTTGAGGACTTTCAGTACATAAAATCCATTATTCTCCATGATTACAAAAAACTGTCATACTTGATATTAGGTGTCTTTAACTAAAAAAAACATTGCTGAATAATACTTTTGCTGTTACTGATGTGGGATATGGGACAGGCATCATGGAGTGTAATTACAGATGTAATTACAGAAAGAAATTATAGCTTTGGTCTCATGCAGGTATTTTTTAAATACAAGTACAATATAAAAACATGTATATACACAATAAGTGCATTGTATCAAATAATTAATTAAAATGTTAGTACATAAGACACTTAATATAAAGTGGGACCCAACGAACTCAAGAAATAATAATAATAAAAACATTTTTAATGAACCAGACAATAATCAGGACTCCAGCAACACATTTCCAGACATTTCATAGCTCTGAGTTCAGATGAACAGGGTAAATAAATCTCTATTTAAGCAGACATTCATTGTGTACGACTGAAGGCTCTCTCTGAGTGCTTGATCTGGTTGTTTGGATGAATGAACCTTAATGATCTCATATCTCACTCAAGTGACGCTCCTGTGAGGGAAGCCTGATTAAATTAATGAGTGCAGCCTGACATTTGTTTTCATTTAAGTCAAGACTATTAGTGCCGCAGCTTGTGGTAGAAAACAATGGTTTCCATCTAGAGAAGGGAGTCGCTGGTACTACCCATGTCAGTGCTCGCAACATTTGCTCTTCTGTTATTATCGTCCCAAAAACTAAAGTGTTACCTAATTGTTGAAGACCACAATAACCACTGATGTGTAATCTATTTGACATGGCATAAGGAGAGAGACTAGCTTAACATGCTTAATAGTAGGGGTGGGAATCTTTAGGCACCTCACGATCTGATTCCAAAATGATTCTTAATCTACTTTTTTTCTTATTAATTTTAGTTTACGTTTAATAATTTTAATTATTAAATTAACTTTACTTGACTTGAAAATCTTAAGATCTTTTTATTTTATTTAATTACATACGTAATTATAAGCACTTTTTAAAAATAATTACAAATTAAAAACTATAAAACAATTGTATGTTAAGAATTTTAAATATATAAACTATTATATGCTTCAAAACATAAAAGCAAGAAGTAAATAATAAAGAGGAACACATAAAACATTTTATTAAAGATTATTAAAGAATTACAAGCAATAAACAAAGAGTGCTTTCAGTATTTAAGAGTATCTGAACATTTTTCATTCAAAAGCTGTAAGGGATTTTTCTCTCAGCTTAACTGTTGTTTGATTATTACTGATGACATCATAGACAGCGGGAGATCTAATTAGCTGCATTCACACTAATGAACAGATATATTTTGAAATATAAGACGTGGTTTGTCTTGTCTGTTTAATCCCTTAAGACATCACTGACTGTATTTACATTCATTTCACGTCATAAAAGCATTTTGAGATGCAAGAACATTTAACCAGCACAGCCGCATGCGCGAGCGCTCTTCACAAAGTGCACGTTATCATTTGAAATTGAAAGCAGCCTTCTGTCAGTGAGTTTCTTGTTTTTAATATATAAGCCACCGCGCATCTGCGGTTAATATTCTGAAATTATCAAAATCGATCCAGAATCGTGGGAGAGAGAATCGCGATGCATCGATTTTTTTCTCCCACCCCTACTTAATAGGTACAATGAAGTATTTACAAGAGATCTCTAGTCCACAATCAAAATGGCAGACGGCCAAGTTTAAGGCATAAAACATCCTGCACACAACTACATGAATGTAGTGCTGCACATCTATCCATCTTAAATCTAAACTCCACAAATGCCTTTTGGCTCAGCCATGACTCAAACCTGGATCTTCCTGCTGTGAGACAACCCACTGAGCCACTGTGCCACCTTACGGCAGCACATTTATGACTAAATCATAATTGTAACACTATAGGCATTCTTCCATTATAACTCTGGGTCATTACACCAGAGAGAAGGAGAAAGATGATATCTGTAGAATATAAAAAACAATTCTTACATTTCACTCATTGCTGTTTATTTTGGGGTAGCGATGAGATGTTCAGGACACCTGCGGACACATGAGGCACATAAAGGCATTTCCATTTACTCTTTCTGCATTCACCACATGAGGTGTATAGGAACCTTTCTCCATTTTCTGGGTGATTAAATCTCATCTAAGTGGCCGGGTGACTTCCCGCATGCTAACATACACAGAGCAACCAATAGATGATAAAAGGACAATGACAGACAGGCCAAAAAGAGGTTGGCAAAAACGGTGAGCTGTGCTGTTAAAGAAAGTCTCATGTCTCACTGAACTCCTTACCCTCTGGCTGAACCCACTGCAGGGTCAAACAGGAAACTCTCACACCCATTCCAGGCCATTCACTCAGGAAAACAAACTAGAAACAGCACTACTGATGCACACAGTCAACCCAGGTTGCCACGGAAAGAGAGAGAATGGGAATGAAAATAACAATTCTGAAGGAATGTGGGTTTCACTTTATATTGATGGTCCCTTTAACACATTCTGTTGACTATAAGTAACTTTGCACCTACATGTCTACTAACTCTCAGAGTATTAGTAGAGTATTAGTAGACTGGTAGGGTTAGGGTTAGATTAAGTTGACATGTAGTTGCAAAATTACTTGTAGTCAGTATAATATCTGTTGGAGGACAATCACAATAAAGTGTTTGCAGATATAAAGCAGACAGTCTACTAATACTCTAATGAGAGTTAGCTGACAAATAGTTGCAAAGTTACTTATAGTCAACAGCATGTTCAAAAGGGACCATCAAAATAAAGTGTTACCGGAATGTGTACAGGATTCCTATTAGAACTTCTACCGACCAATCCTAAAGGGAATCTCAAAATGATCCAAATGGCAATTACAGCATAATACAAAACAAAAATGTATCTTTCATATAGTTCTTGGAAGGATTCCTGGTACCATACTGGTAACACTTTATAATAACGTTCAGTTTTAAGTCATTTATAAGTGCTTAGTTAATGATGAACTAATCGTTTACAAAACATTCATAAATGATTAGCAAGTGATATACTAACATTTTATGTATGTTTTGAAAATTTTGTTACAAGTAATTTACAAGTGATTAGTAAATGATTAACTAATTATTTACGAAACATGACTATGCGTTCATAAATGATTAATAAGTGATATGTTAATAATTGTATGTATGTTTTGTAGATTCAGTTCTAAGTCATTTACAATTGATTAGTTAATGATTAACTAATTTATAAAACTTGACTATGCGTTTCATAAATGTTTAATAAATTGTTATTTTTTTTGTATGTATGTACAAGTGTTGTAAATGATTTATTCATGCGTTTACACATCATTGTGTTGAGTAAACGCATGAATAAATCATTTACAACACTTTCTGCATCCCCTAATCTAGTGTAAACTATTCATCACTTGTAAATGTGTTACACATCATTCGTAGATTACCACTTCAATAATCAATAAGGCATAAGATCTACGAATCTTATCTATGAATGATGTGTAACATTTACAAGTGATGAATAGTTTACACTTTAGATTAGGGGATGCAGAAAGTGTTGTAAATTATTTATTCATGCGTTTACACATCTATAACAGGTGTTGAACACTGTAGTGTGTACTGCAGTGCAATTGCTGACTGGTGAGGGTATAGACAGCTGTCTTCTCTGAAACACATGGAGTCTTTAACCACTGTGCACCTGATGTGAGCAAAACATACAAAAAAAGTAACATAATTTATTAAACATTTATGAAACGCATAGTCATGTTTTGTAAATGATTAGTTAATCATTAACTAATTAATTGTAAATGACTTATAACTGAATCTACAAAACATACATAAAATAATGAACATATCACTTATTAATCATTTATGAATGCATAGTCATGTTTCGTAAATTATTAATTAATCATTTACAATTCACTTGTAAATGACGGAATTTACAAAACATACATAAAATGTTAGTATATCACTTGCTAATCATTTATGAATGTTTTGTAAATGATTAGTTCATCATTAACTAACCACTTATAAATGACTTACAACTGAATGTTATTATAAAGTATTACCAGTGATGAAATTAGAGCTTTACATTTTAGAAATATATTGGACATGAAACTGAAACACCCAATAGTGTTTGGCTGCAGACTTGCACTTGCATTCGCTGACTTGCACTCGCAGACTTGCAATCTCAGTATCCAGCACTTCCTCTGCAAGTGACGTCAGTAGCAATCGTGCCTGCGACATCGCCCTTGGATCATGTCCGATTCGGAATTACTTCCAAAGGAGTTCAAGAATCATTGTAGTATGTATATATTTTTTTGTCAATATATAATTATACACTATGTTTATCGCAGATTACGCCAACAACAATTCACTAGTTCACACTTACATATAATTAGATGGAGTAAAAATATTTGTCACAGGTTGTTTTGGTTCATGTTTCATGTCAGTCATGTTTCCTGTCTTGTCATGTGATTCCCTGGCCCTCATGTGATCCTGCCATGTGTTCTGTGCTGTCATGTTGTCATTGGTTCATTGTGCACAGGTGTGTCTTGTTCAGTCATTAGTCTTGTGTATTTAAGCCCTCATGTTTTCCATGTGTCCTTGTCAAGTATTGTTTCCCTGTAACCTCTGTTGGTAAGGCCATGTCCTTGTTTTGAGTTTTATGCCATGCCTTTGTTTTGAGTTTTATGCCATGCCTTTGTTTTATGTTTGATCTTGTTTTGAATAGATACTGCACTTGGGTACTTCAAACTTGCTATCAGTGGAACTTGATTACAGAGTGAATCAGCCTTTGGCGTGTTGGCTCTGGCTGTGGTGTGTAATGCGGGATTGTGGAACCCATCATCCACAATTCCCACAGTAAATGTGCAAAGTCAAGGTACTGAGTCAAAGTCCAGTGTGCGGTATTGTCCGTCTTTAGATAAACCAAGTGCTCATTTAATCCAGCTCGAAAAATGTCTTTGAGTGCAGTGTCATTAAAGCCCACCTGGTGGCAAAGTGCACAAAACTCCTCAACATAGTTCTCAATGGCCTGGTCGCCGTGACAGAGACGCAAGAGACAAACTGCTGGGTTCATGGGTGGTCAAGTATTCTGTAATCAAGTTCCACTGATGACAAGTTGGAAGAACCCAAGTGCAGTAATTATTCAAAACAAGATTAAACATAAAACAAAGGCATGGCATGAAACTCAAAACAAGGATATGGCCTTACCAACAGAGGTTACAGGGAAATAATACTTGACAAGGACACATGGCAAACTTGAGGGTTTAAATACACACAACACTAATGATTGAACAAGACACACCTGTGCACAATGAACCAATGACAACATGACAGCACAGAACACATGGCAGGATCACATGAGGGCCAGGGAATCTACCAAGAGCATCACAAATTAGCGTCTGGTTTAAGACATGCTTTTTTGGGGCGGTAAATAATGGCACAAATACCATTAAACTGACTAGCACAAACCTTAGTAAATCAACTTGTATGATTCTGTAACGGTCACCAGCTGGAGTGCCCTTGAGAGCCACCAGAGGGCACTCCACACCAGACTATCATGTTTCACTCACAAACTACATCTCCCATCATTATCTGCCTGGACTCATGAGCACTCATTATCACATTCACCTGTGTCTCATTATCTTGTTAGTTTCAGCCTATTTATTCCATGTTCTCTCATTTACTCTGCAAAGTTTTGTTTGTGTCACACTGCATCTCTGGGCATTTTCCCTGATTTCCTGTCTCTTGGTTTTTGGATTTCTTGCCTCATGGTTTTTGGATTTCTTGCCTGTTCCGTGGATTACTCTCTTGCCTCTAACCCCTGCCTGTTTTGTTTTGTTTGTTTGTTTGGACTGCCTTCCTGTGTTTTGACCCATTGCCTGTACTTTGGATTACGCCTTTGGATTGCCCATAATAAAAGCTGCATTTGGATCTCACCTTCAAGTCTCGGAGCAGTTCATGACAGATTCATTCAAATACTTTCCTCCCATAAATGTTGTGTCTAAAAGGGAACCTCCTACAAATGTATAGGCAATAAGGTCAGGTGCAAAAACAACTATGTCCATGCCTTTTCAGCGATAATGTTTCTGTAACGATCACCAGCTGGAGTTGCCCTTGAGAGCCACCAGAGGGCACTCCACATACAGTAAGACCATTATCACTCTCAAACTACATTTCCCAGAACTCACTGCCTGGACTCATTATCACTGATCACATTCGCCTGTACCTCATTCACTGATTGCATTCACCTTTGTCTTATCATCCTGTTCGTCTCAGTCTATATATACCTTGTTCATTCATTCACTCACGGCGAAGTCTTGTTAAGTGTTACACTGCATTTCTGAGCATTTCCCTGGTTTTCTTGTTTCTTGGTTTTTGATATCTTGCCCTGTTCCCTGGATTACTCTCTTGCCTCTGGTCCCTGCCTGTTTTGTTTGTTTTGTTTGTTTCTTTGTTTTGACTGCCTGCCTGTTAATGACCCTAGCCTGTACATTGGATTACGCCTCTGGATTGCCCCAGCCAATAAAGCTGCATTTGGATTAGGGCTGAACGATATATCGTTATCGTATCTATATCGAGATATGAACTTTCAAGATATTACTATCGAAAAAAGCAACGATATAGACGATATAGATTTCCCCTCTCCGCGCTCGCCCTGCATACAACTCTGGCAGTCACAACAAACATCAGTTTTACGAGTGCCCTTAAATGCACCGCTAAAGCCAGCGCGCACACACTACCAGGGACGTGGGAACTATATTGTGAGAGGGGAGGCAGCGTTTCCATGGTGACGCGTCATTGCTTGTCACGTGACACACCGCAGCAGCAACAGCGCTGAATGAATGATGATCTGCTTTTATGTCATTTTTCCTTTTTTATTCAGAATATTCACAAATGTGTTAGCTATGGCATGAAATATCTGATATTCCGATTGTCAAATACATGCAAGTGGAAGTATATTGTTGTTTAAACACCTTTATAACGATCGCGTTAGTTGAGCTGTATGCGCGATGAGCGCCGCCGTGTTAGTTTGTGCCGCAGATGCAGTTCAGAGAATCGGATCTGTTGGATTTACAACCTCTATGTTTACAACACATGAATTCATCCACTTCTCCCGAAATACTTAAAAGTAAGTGGCTGGTGAACTGGGAATAGAATAGAGTAAACATTGAAGTTACTTACACAATGTGTATCTGATATGAATAAAATGTGTCGAATTATAATGGAAAGGATTATTATTACCTCTTCCATAGACATCAGTGTGTATTTTACAAACTCTAAATGTATTGTTTTTTTAGTACTTACGTAGTCATATCGTATTGTATCGATATCGAGATATCTGGCATGAAAATCGAGATATGAAATTTTGTCCATATCGTTCAGCCCTAATTTGGATCTAACCTTTTGTGTCTCGGAGCGGTTCGTGACAGTTTCACTGCGTGTCATTAGCAAATCCTGGCAGTAGTTTTTTAACGCTAAAAGAGGGTTTCCGCTGGCACAAGCTTGGGTACATTTTATTTAATATTCAACAATATTTTTTATCTGCCTGCATTGACACCATTATATGAGAAATTAACTAAGCTGACGATGACATCACTGTTTTCTCCAGAGCGGCTATATATACGTATAAATTAACTAAATTAATAACTTTTTACAACAAAAATGAACCATCACTGAACTTACTTAAGCTGGACTGTGACGCTATTTTCTTCTAGAAACAAACTTTGTTGCAATATTTTCCTGTTATCTCTATAAAGCTGCTTTAAAACAATCTGTATTATAAAAAGCGCTATATAAATAAAGGTGACTTGACTTCACTTGACAAGCTGATGGCCCTATCAGTTTACAGGCAGAAGACTATTAAGGTCAGTTACAAAAACTTTGGACAGTAAAGATACCTTCCTACTGACTCCTGATAGTCCTGCTACAGGGAGGCATGAGGAGTGAAGATGTGGCCAGAGCAATAAACTAAAATGTCCGCAATGTAAGACGCCTAAAACAGTGCTACAACACACACTACAGGCTATGACTGATAATTATAATCCACATCCAGTCAGTACTGCTCATACATAGAGATGCAACTGTTTCCAAGAGCTTCTAAAAAATCCTGTGTGTGAACAATGCTAGATTTTTAGATGGCATTAAATCTTAATATAAAAAAAAAACACTTAAAAGTAGCAGTATTTTTGTATTTTAGAAAAGAGAATTTAAATAATTAACTTAACCAAGAACTTAAGTCTAAAATCTACATTTTTGTTATTGTGAAATGACAAGAAGGCTAAAAAAGATTTTAGGGCTTTATTCAAATTAACTCATTAACTTTCAGTGCAGAATGAGAAATAGTAATAGCAAGTCCAGCCATCAACTACATATTACATGCAGCTTCATCCCATTTCTAAGTTGTTTTAGAGCTTTTTTATTCCCAGCTGTCACATCACAGACCCACAAAATTAGCTTGCTGTGCACACTGTGCCTATGGCCTTTCAAGTTTGCCTGTGAAGCACTAAAGAGGAAGAAAGACAGAGAGCAAGCAAGCAATGGTTGTAATTAGCACATATCACGCTAGCGTAATGGAGGGAGCTGTATAAATATCTTGCTTTAATCTCCAAACTCCTCTTATGATGTTTTCACATGCTGAGGCTAAAGGGTTCAAACATAGCTAAGAGCTCTGATGACAGACTAGTGGTGTGGGGAATACTGTTGTTTTGATCCCAACACAAATTTGGTGTGTTGAACTGCTTAAATTAGATAAATAAAATAGTAGTCGATATATGTGACAGGCTTCTCAAATCTGGTTGACTTTATAAAACAGATATTCCAGATGCTGATACAATGGTCAATGCAGCATTCCGGCTATGCTAAAATACACAATACTGTAAAAAGTGACTGACAAGTGGTCAATAAATGTATATGATGACACTACTAGGCCAATATTTGCCAATTTTGAGTTTTACCACAAACGTTTACAACATTCACCACGTTGGCTTATCCTCTCATGTCCTACAAAAAAATAAAAGCATAAAAAGCAATAAAACTTTTATTTACTTTTTTTTTTACTTGTCATTTTTTTAAATTCTGGTACAAAGTAAAAAAAATAAAAAAAGCTCAGAGACATAATTGTTCTAATAGTATTAGTCTATATCAACATTCACCCACTGTCTAGTTATAAGTCGACCATTGAAAAAAATAATATCAGTTTACTACTACTAGTAACAGCTATGACATGAAACATCCGTTCACAAGTTATACTGTGTGCACAGTATATCACTACTTAACACTGATAGAGACCAACTAATAATCAGGGACTATATCTTCAAGATTAAGGATGCCATTTTATGAATTAACTTAAAAATATATTAATACTAATACTAATGTTATTACTATACCTTATTGCTTGAATAATACACCAATAAAACATGAATTCAATCAAAATGAATTTTGACAATCTCTTAGGTTTTTTTTTTTTAATCAATTAGTATTATTTCAAACACAGCCAACAAGAATCTCCACTAGATCTTTGTGCAAATTCTACCTTATTTTAGGAATGAAGTATAATGTAGATAGAGAGCTCTATTGTTTTCTATTTCTCATCATTGCAAAACATGATCAGAGAGGGGAGCTGTTTTTAGCAAACTCACATTTTCCATGTCCCTTATTAACATGGTAAAGTGTTCCATTACTCAAAATATGTCAATTAAAATACTCAGCTGACCCTGTTGAAAGGCTTTTCAATTCAAGCAGAATTAAATGGAATCTTTTTTGAACATAAATGAATATATATTATATATATATATATATATATATATATATATATATATATATATATATATATATATACAGTGAGGAAAATAAGTATTTGAACACCCTGCTATTTTGCCAGTTCTCCCACTTAGAAATCATGGAGGGGTCTGAAATTGTCATCGTAGGTGCATGTCCACTGTGAGAGACATAATCTAAAAAAAAACAAAAATCCAGAAATCACAATGTATGATTTTTTAACTATTTATTTTTATGATACAGCTGCAAATAAGTATTTGAACACCTGAGAAAATCAATGTTAATATTTGGTACAGTAGCCTTTGTTTGCAATTACAGAGGTCAAACATTTCCTGTAGTTTTTCACCAGGTTTGCACACACTGCTGGAGGGATTTTGGCCCACTCCTCCACACAGATCTTCTCTAGATCAGTCAGGTTTCTGGGCTGTCGCTGAGAAACACGGAGTTTGAGCTCCCTCCAAAGATTCTCTATTAGGTTTAGGTCTGGAGACTGGCTAGGCCACGCCAGAACCTTGATATGCTTCTTACAGAGCCACTCCTTGGTTATCCTGGCTGTGTGCTTTGGGTCATTGTCATGATGGAAGACCCAGCCTTGACCCATCTTCAATGCTCTAACTGAGGGAAGGAGGTTGTTCCCCAAAATCTCGCAATACATGGCCCCGGTCATCCTCGCCTTAATACAGTGCAGTCGCCCTGTCCCATGTGCAGAAAAACACCCCCAAAGCATGATGCTACCACCCCCATGCTTCACAGTAGGGATGGTGTTCTTGGGATGGTACTCATCATTCTTCTTCCTCCAAACACGTTTAGTGGAATTATGACCAAAAAGTTATATTTTGGTCTCATCTGACCACATGACTTTCTCCCATGACTCCTCTGGATCATCCAAATGGTCATTGGCAAACTTAAGACGGGCCTTGACATGTGCTGGTTTAAGCAGGGGAACCTTCCGTGCCATGCATGATTTCAAACCATGACGTCTTAGTGTATTACCAACAGTAACCTTGGAAACGGTGGTCCCAGCTCTTTTCAGGTCATTGACCAGCTCCTCCTGTGTAGTTCTGGGCTGATTTCTCACCTTTCTTAGGATCATTGAGACCCCACGAGGTGAGATCTTGCATGGAGCCCCAGTCCAAGGGAGATTGACAGTAGGCCTGTCGCGATAGTCGATAAGTCGATTAATCGCATGATAAAAAAAATGAGCTCAATAATTTTTCCGGCCGCGATAATTCTATTTGCATGCTTGTTTGTTTTCCTCGTCTCTCTCTCTCTCTCTCTCTCTCTACCAAAGAGACTGGATGACCACTCTCAGTTCTTTAGCGTATAGGAGGAGTGAACCCTCTTGTCAGTTGCATGATCTTTGTGTTGGGAGGCGGCGCCGCCGCGCTTGTCAGTCACATGGTCTTTGTATGGGAAAGTGCCGGCGGGACTGCTTGCGGCGACTGCCGGGAGAGAGAGAAGACGCTAGTTGTGAGTTGCGACAGCGAGCCCAATCACATGAAAATGCATATCTATACCACGAATGTTATTTCTCGTGCCATTTATACGCCAAAAATAGTTTTTGCGTGCAAATGATACGCTCTTTATAATTTGTAATACGCACGCACTCCTCACCCCTAATCCTAACCAAGTATTTTCAGTGCGTAACATACACGCAATAAAGTGCGTCTCCGTCTTCCCGACAGTACACAATCACTCGACAAAGTAACAGGAGGACAAAGTAATAGGAGTAACAGTGCAAAATGGTGCGATACGGCTTGTTGAGGCTTTTTTTTATTTGTTTACAAAGGTCCTAACTGTCAGTTTTGCCTGTTATGGAATGTATCACTATTTATGCCTAATGACTAAAGCCTAATGTTTAATATTTTTTGAAGTGCAATTTTGTTTACATCCATTTTATTTATTAACATTTATTTTGTTAACAGACACTAAGAGTCCATTGCTTTTTGTCATCTTGTTTTTGGTTGTTTTGTTAATTTTTTTTTTTTGGATATTTAAAATGTTTTCCGTTTTCAATGTTTAATATTCTTTAGAAATAAAAGTTTATAGATCGTTGAAAATGTGTACCTGCATTATTATGCCATTATAATTATATTAGATGAAAATGGTCTCAGAACGATAATATTATCGTTTATCGCAATAATTTCTTGGACAATTTATCGTCCAGCAAAATTTGTTATCGTGACAGGCCTAATTGACAGTCATGTTTAGCTTCTTCCATTTTCTAATGATTGCTCCAACAGTGGACCTTTTTTCACCAAGCTGCTTGGCAATTTCCCCGTAGCCCTTTCCAGCCTTGTGGAGGTGTACAATTTTGTCTCTAGTGTCTTTGGACAGCTCTTTGGTCTTGGCCATGTTAGTAGTTGGATTCTTACTGATTGTATGGGGTGGACAGGTGTCTTTATGCAGCTAACGACCTCAAACAGGTGCATCTAATTTAGGATAATAAATGGAGTGGAGGTGGACATTTTAAAGGCAGACTAACAGGTCTTTGAGGGTCAGAATTCTAGCTGATAGACAGGTGTTCAAATACTTATTTGCAGTTGTATCATACAAATAAATAGTTAAAAAATCATATATAGTGATTTTGGGATTTTTTTTTTTTTAGATTATGTCTCTCACAGTGGACATGCACCTACGATGACAATTTCAGACCCCTCCATGATTTACAAGTGGGAGAACTTACAAAATAGCAGGGTGTTCAAATACTTATTTTCCTCACTGTATATATATATATATATATATATATATTACTATAAAAAGTATAAAATAAAGAACAAAATAGCAAATTCATCCTTATTATCTTGTTGTAAATTCATTGCACCACAGATGAACACAAGCTGTGTTATCAGAGCAAATGTAATACACACTAATGACGACCATTTTCTAATTCTATGAGATGCAAAAAAAGGTTGAGTGATTACTAAAGAATCTGTTGGCCTATACAAAATTATTCAATTACTCATAGCTGCTCAACCAAATGACACACTACATAAGATATGATTTGTGAAAATTATTCTGAATTCTGTTACATGATCCTGTAGTACAGATTTTGCTTTATTTAAATACAGTTGCATTTTTAACCTTTGGTGAGATCAAGCAGGTCTGGGGAAAGTTCAAGATAGAGCTCATATAGAGAAGATATTCAGTCACATTGAGTGAATGGGTTGTGGTAATCGCTTCAGTACAGCACGAACGCGGGCATCTCAGGGAGCTTGAGTGGGCTGTTGACACTGTCAGACGGCTGCCATCTGATCAGTGCCACTTTGCTTTGATTTGTGTCCACTGAGCAAACATGGATGGGGAAATGACAGTGAACATGCACTCAGTGCTATCTTTGTGAGGGTCATTAGGACGTAAAAATAAATAATGCTTTTGACGGTAAAGGACCAAACAGACATTTGGATGACTTGCATGGAGGACATGCTTTCACAATAAATGAGCACTCAAGCAAACTCATATATATATATATATATATATATATATATATATATATATATATATATATATATATATATGTTATGAAGTTAGCCATGTTTAAAAGTTGTTTTTGTGTATATCTGTCTGTCTGAGTGTGGGTTGGAGCCAGTGAGTGTCAAAATCATGTATGTTTACAGAGCGCATTCCTAAACCATAACCATCATAGAGGGGAAACAGCTTCCAGTCCACACCGTGCAGATATGTAGTGTTTGGCTGTATCTAAAAATTTGGTGGCTGTTTTTGGACATCATAGGCATATTCCAGGTATTTAGATTTTGGCTACACAGCAGATAATATGAGTGGAAAATATAGTATCTCAGGCTTGGAGAAAGTGAGAAGCTTTATGACATGTACTTAGAGCAAGAACATTTAATTGAATAACATTCTGCTATATGCACCTAATATTTCATTATTAATTAGACCATAAACATTAACTGATCACTAAAATGTTTGGTAACACTTTACTAAACATTATCCATGCAACAAATACTAGTAATTATAATATTTTTTTATTATATTATATAATGTTTTTTTTGTAATAATTTTAAACAATAACAATTTTTAACTACAAGCTGCACCATAACATAATTAGATGTAAAGTACATGTTATTCATTAGTTTTATGGTTACTTCAATTATATTGAATTAATTGCCAAATGCACTGTATGTGCCAACATTTTAGAATTGCATTGTACTACATATAAAGTTATTGTCCAAAAAGAAAACATAGTAATACTGTGGCAATACTTTTAATACTTTAGATGAATATGTATTGCTGTTATCAGTATTGTATGGTATAATTTTTAATTGTATCATAATTTTTATCATAGTAAACTGTTTGTCAGGTGTGTGTGTATAGAGCAGACCTTTCCAAAAAAGGACCAGGATTTTACCATGGTACAGTGATGTATCAGATGCCAATTTCATGGAACTTATACAATGCTATCAGATAAATACCATGTTACTGAATGATTACCATTATTATAAACCATGGTATTTACATGTTTTTTTAAAAATGCCATGGTACGTCTAACATATTACCATGGTAAGTGATCAACATAACATAGTGTATTACCTTGGTACTCTGATATAATACAACTGAACTACCGTGGTAGATAGTCTTACCATGGTATTTTTTGTTATGTTTAATTAATACTTTATTAAAAATTAATTTTTGCAAACGGGAATAAAAGGCTGATTTTTCATTAATTAAGCGTCATTCATATGAATCATTATAAAACATTGATAGTTAAAAGAATGAAAGTATAGACATACAGTGTTTGTTGCGTCGGTGTTGCCAGCTGAAGCACGCTTTGAACGCTTTCTCCTGCAACATGCATGACGAGGAACTGGACGAGTAAAACTCCAGCATGTGTCCCGATAACACATCCATACAGTCAAACATCATGCACTTTATTTCACTGAAGAATAAAAGAATAAGATAACAATCTGGTTGTCCTTCAATTGTTCACATAAACTCCATCAAACTCTCACTATGGTTTGGTACGCGCGAATCTCTTTCTGTTTCCACACAGTCACCAGACAACAAAATAATCCGATCCATCCCGATAAATATGGTTCCGCTCGGTGTTGTGACCGGTCCCGTTCCGGTTAGCGACAGAGGTTCTCTGTAATGCTAAATTATTTTATAAATGTATCGCGTTTAAACACGCAATGACGGATTTCGGCTCCTGCATGCATGCAGCTCATTTCCTACTTGTTCATTCCGACACAATGAAAGATTGAGTTGCCTAATATATGCGAGTGAACTTTCTATGAACCCTTCCGAGGCTGCTAACCTTCAAATGACCCACACAAGTGTGACATCACTCACACACACACACACACACACACACACACACACCAGCAGCTCTGCAACACAGGAGAGGCTGAGAACAGAAGCACAACTCACACAGCATTTTGAAAGGATTATTCCTTACACATTCATATTTTCCTGAGTTACAACTTCACAGCATTGCATAAAGAGTAGGCTACAGAACAGAAAATTAGTTTAGCAGCCCTTGTGAAAAACAAGTAGCCTACACTTTAGCCAGCTTATTACAGAATAAAAAAAAGAAGAACAATATACTTCAAAAGACTAGCCTACTTCCCAGACAGCAACATAGTGTCTGCCCAGATCCGGCCCACATCTGGGCCATGTGGAATTCACCTGTACCAGATGTGGGCCAGATCTGTGCAGACACTATGTTGCTGTCTGGGTTATTTCGGAAATAATATACTTTAAAATAATTTACTTAAAAAGACTATACTTATTACAGAAATAATAATTTAAAAGAATATACTTAAAGGTAGGGTAGGCAATTTTGGAGAGGCAAGCAATAGCAAGCTAGCTTTGAAAGCATGAGATCCCACCCTCCCTTCACAGCGCTTTCCAAAGTCAAAACACATGAACGCACACAGCAGAGTTTGCAAGGCATCACGAGATGAGAGATGGCATTAAATTATCTCATGTCTCAAAGCACATAACATTACAATAATAATAAATATAAACAACTTACTGTGCTTTTACTTGTACCATCTGACTATTGCAGATTAATTTCGCCATTGATTTTGTTGACATAAAAATGCATAAATCCAGCTCTGGGTAGAACCAGTGTTACGGAGTCCAGTCTCCCTGGTTTCCCCATCTCTCAGTCACGAGCGCCCTCTCCCGAGTTCTAGCGCAGTGCATACTTCCCCATTAGTATGCATCATTTGTGCAGTTATTGCCTTCACCTGTTCTGCATCAGTGCTCATTTGCTCAGCCTTTATATGCCTCGTTCACGGAGTGTTCCTTGCGAAGTATTGCCTCTCTACAGCTGTGTCCCAAAGTGAAGGCTGCGTCCTTCGAAGGACATGTCCTTCTAAGGACCCAGCCTACCCAGCCTTCCCAGCCGTCGAAGGACCCAGCCTACCCAGCCTTCCCAGCCGTCGAAGGACGCTCCGAGTCTAGCCTTCGTAGGATTGTAATTGCCACCAGGTGTTCCTCATTATGCTTTCGCCTAGCAACGCTGCGATAGGAGAGCTGCCATCCTACGCGGCATCAATTAAAAATAAAAATGGAGCAAGACTGCATAATTTTATTTTTCTTATTTTATGTTTTACTGGAGGAGATGGTGGGATGTTTCATCCCAGGCGGCGCCGCCGGGTGATGTATCTCTGGCTTTGTCAAGACCGTGGCCAGGTAAAGTAAACTGGTTTGCTGCATCCCAATTCAGAAGTTGCGTCCTTAATTGCTGGAGTACACAAGTTGAGACTGTACTTGAGTCATGTTATGATAGGCTACTTATGAAAATACAAAATACACATAAAGCTGTTCAAATGTTTAGTTATAGGCTAAGTTACCTTACGAAGATGCGATTTTTATGTATTTTTATTCTCTTGTTTATGGTAATCTTATTCAGGCATGTTTCCAGCGTGCTTTGTTTTAACGCAGTCGAAGCATAAAACACAAAACAATAAATAAACACAGTGAAATATACTTCTTAAATAAATACAGTGAAATATACCTCTTTAATATATATATATATATAGGTAGGCTACTCCCGCTCGCCTTCGGATGCAGCCTTTTATATGGCATGCATCTGTATAGCAACAATTCCTTAAAATTGTGCTCGTTTCATTTTCAAAATAACCTGTGGTTGACTGTAAGCAAGTACATTCGTTAAGTATTCACATACAAATGTGAAGTAATGAGGGTTTTTTTCTCTTTCACAGGACAGCAACACTACAAAACCATGGTATTTTGCAATATGATAACTTGTTCTATAGTAAACTATTCAACAGTAAATTAAAATATAACTACCTTCAACATATTCAGAATTAAAATACAACATACACATAGCCAAGCAGT
Source organism: Vimba vimba (assembly GCA_022828995.1). Taxonomy (NCBI): domain Eukaryota; kingdom Metazoa; phylum Chordata; class Actinopteri; order Cypriniformes; family Leuciscidae; genus Vimba; species Vimba vimba. Next base: position 22,409,268 of record CM040824.1, on the reverse strand, counting down.
AATATGAATGCAACAAAATATATAAAAACCCTGACAAACAGTTTTTTATGCAGAATACTTAACTGTACATTTACTGTTCATATCTTAAGTATATTAAATACAAGTATGCAAGATAACACTTGTACATAAGTAAGGTTTTAAATATAACTACTAAAATTTCCCCAATGTGCCATTAATACTTACTAAAAGTAGTTTAAGTATCACTATATCTTCCAACAATTACTTTGTCACAACTTTAAACAATCTCTCTTTGTTTGTTTCCCTAAATCAGACCACACCCCTGTACTGCAGGATAAACCTGAGCATCCCAGTGCTGGACGGGTTTTTTAATGACCGTGACACTCGACCTGATTTTCGGCTGAGCAGGGAGGCCCTGAGAGTGCTGCTGGACCTGTTGAGAAGTGACCGGCAACACGGATGGGGTTCCACAATAGAGACCCTGGTATTTCTTTTCTGGCTGGCATGTGGTACATCCTATAGGGTCGTCTCCAGAGCATTTGATATGCCTCGTTCCACTGTCCACCGCATTGTCCACTGGGTCGCTGAGGAGGTGGTGGCCATCCGCCACCAGGTCATTCGGTTCCCCAACACCCCAGAAGACCTGGAGGCAGTTTGCCGTGGGTTTGCAGGGCTGGCCAGACACAGGGCTTTCTTGAAAGCTGCTGGAGCAATCGACGGCTGCCATGTCCGCATCAAGCCTCCAAGCGGCCCTGATGGTCAATGCTACAGGAACAGGAAACTGTTCCCTTCCATCATCCTGCAGGCTGTTTGTGACCATCAGGGCCGCTTCATTGACACCTACGTGGGCTGGCCGGGGTCAGTGCATGACGCACGAGTGCTCTGGTACAGCCCACTGTACAGGAGGTCAGTGTACCCTCCTCCAGGGCACTTCATCCTCGCAGACGGAGGGTACCCATGTCTCCAACACCCACTCCCCCTCATCACTCCCTACAAGAGGCCAGTACGAGGTGTGGGAGCCCAGCGCTTTAATCTTCATCATTCCAGGGCACGCTCCATTATAGAGCGTGCTTTTGGGATGATGAAGACCAGGTTCCGATCCATCTTCCTGAAAGCGCTGGAGGTGCACCACACCTTTGTACCTCATGTAAGTTAAATGAAAAATACATTTGCTAAAAACATAATTAACCTCTTTCTTCCAGACCATATCATTTTTTGTTTTGTTTTTTCATTTCAGGTCATCACAGCCTGTGCCATCCTCCACAACATCTGCCTTAGGGTTGGTGACATCATGGCCCTGGAGGATGAGCATGAGGAGGATGATGCGGAGGATGAGGGGGAGCATGTTTTGGAGACAGTCAGTGGGGCTCCCTGGCATGACCAGCTGTCTGCAGAGGTGTCTGCCCTGGAGGAGGTTCCCATTGACCATGATTACTTGTAACAGGCAAGTCAGAGAACTTTAAAGCTATAATGGCCAAAACCAAAAATTAATGTCCATAGAATGGGCTTACATGTTGAAATTTTTGATGCTTTGATTTGTGGATGAGAATTTATTTTATTCTTCCCTCTTTTTGAAATGATCTCAGTGAGATGGCAGCCGTCGATTGAGTCAGCCCTGCAAACCTGTTGTTAGACAATGCAGTGGACAGTGGAAATTATGCAGTCAAACACTCTGGAGACCATCCTAGATGATGTCCCACTCACCGGCAGAGAGGCCTTACCAGCGTCTCTATTCACTAGTTCACACTTACAAATAAGTCAGATAGAATAAATGCATATTTGGTGTGCTGTCCGAGGAGAGGGCTCCGGGGCTCGGTATTCGGCCCGAACCCAGAGTACTCCCCCCGTATTCCTGGCTGTAAAAGATTGAGCCAAGAGTGAGGAGTCGGGGTGGTGGAGGGATGCTGGAAAACTGTCAAGGAATATTAGGTGAGTTGACAGAGTGGATATATATATACTTCTTGTCATGCTGATTAGGGTAGACATAATTGTTTGATGACGAGTAGATTGGATTGATTATTTGAACGTGCTCCTCCCGAACTTTGTTTATAAAACATCATTTGTGGAGCCCACCGGGGTCCAGCGGCACCACCAGAGTGTCTCCCTGCTCAGCTGAAATCTTGTTTTATGTACTGTTCATTTAAATTATGTTGTCAGATGATATTTAAGTTATGTTGTAAATGGTCATTTATTATTTATAAAAAACGTTATTTATCTATATAATTATTTATTTTTTCCAAATGATAAAATATTGCCTGTCAAACCTGTCATTAAAAAAAATAAGCAATGTCAAGAACTGTTCCTTTTTATTTCATATCCCAACACATCAAGTTACTTAAAAAATAAACAATGCACAAAAATGGAACAAAAGTAATGTTTATTATTCATTTTAAATAAATTGTTAAACAAGTTAAACAATAAACAAGTTTGGAAAAAAATACATCATTTAATATAACTTAGATTACAAAAATAAACTGTACAAAACTTAAGTTTCCTCTTTCCATTTAATTTAAATAAAAAATCCTCTTTTATATATACATAAAAAAAAATTAAAAAAACTATTTCTCCACCATGTGCTCAAGAACCGCAAACAGCCTGTCCATCCTCTCCCTGCTCTCTCGAGCTCTCCTCTCCTCTGCCTCCCTTTGCAGAGCCATGTCCTCTCTCATGAGGTCCAGCATCTCCTCCTCATAGTCCCGCTTTCTCCGTGCTCGTGGTGGTGGTGGTGCGGGTGCTGCGGGTGCTGGTGCTGCTGGTGCAGGTGCTTCTGCTGGTGGTGGTGCTGGTGCTGCTGCTACGGGTGCTGGTGGTGCTGTGGCGGGTGCTGGTGCTGGCTCCTCCTCACTGTGGCCACCCACTGCTGAACTTGGCCCTGGTGTGTCCTCACGGATTGAGGCGATGAGGACAGGGGGATTGACAGAATGCCTCTGCCCCAACACCTCATCCATGAGGACAAACCAGGGCCACGTTTCAGCAGTGGGTTTCCCACCCACTCCCTCTCCTGTCCCAGGACACTTGCAATCCTAAGGCAGGGCAAATGAACCATAGCTTGTTAACAACAACAGCACAATACATTTCAGCAAAGATGTGTGTATTAACTTTCTTACTTTGTATTTTGTTTTTAAGTTGTCCCATTTTTTTTTTGCCTGCATGGGGGTTACCTTCCCCAGCAGGCCCATTTTCTCCAGAATTGCTCTAAAAAAGCATAAAAGGGTACTTATGAAAAATTATAACACAGGGGTGCAAATGAAATATTAACATTAGTGCATTGTTAAAACTGAAAAAAGACACATCAGGACATGCATTCAAAATAGTTTAGAAATCATATTTCTGGATACTCAAATGTGGTTAAAACCTTTGTAAACATAACTTGCATGACAGCACTACAAAAACACATAAAAGTGAAAACCATTGCATCATCTACTGCTTTTCTTATTGTCGTGGGTTTTCTAGGGTGAATGATATTTATTATAATACACAAGTGAGACAGATTACTGCAAATTTTACAAGTATGTGTTGTCTTACCTCCAAGCCACGCTGGCGGAGTTTTTCACCCCGGTGAATAAATGGTCGTTTTCAGACCGCAGTTTAATAAACTGAGCGGTCTGCTCCTTGCTCCCTGAAAATTATTAAAGTAATTAGCAGTAATTATAAAGTTTTGCGTCTAACCACCTGACAAATAAAGCCACCCAATGGTAACAAATGAGTTGAGATGAAGTTTATAAGAAATAAAAACTTGTGGCTTTTGACTGTGGTTTCGCTAGCTATTTAAGTAAATGAAAACATAATACTTACATTTAAAAGTGAATTTTCCCTCACCCACCGAACTCGAGGACGCCATTTTTTCAAATGAAAATGCTTTCGTCACCGGCGCGCAATGACTTATGGGGTAGGATAGGCCACTAAGGATCCGTTTTTGTATCCTTCCCTTCACGGGGAAAGAAGGGTGCATTTGGCGTCGCTTTTAGCCTTCGTCGCGGTGCGATGACGCAACCGTCCTTCGAATACGGCCTTCGAAGGATGCATAACTGAATTGGGACAGCCTTCATCGAGCCGCGGTGACGCAATCGGCCTTCAAATACGGCCATCCGGCCTTCAAATACGGCCTTCGAAGGACGCAGCCTTCACTTTGGGTCACAGCTTACATGTGCATGTCCGACCAGTTTATGAGTACCTTGTCTTCCTGTGTTACTGACCCTCGCTAATATCACCTTCTCTGATTGTCTGCAGCCTGCCTCTCAACCCAGTGCCTGATCCTGACCTTGTTTCTCAGCCGCCTGCCTCGACCTCTTGCCTGTCCCTGGATTCTGTTTGCTTGCCGCCTGCCCTCGACTTCCAGCCTCACTCTCCTTTCGGCGTGTCCCACTCAAGAATTCCCAAAGTTTCTCTTTACCTGCCTTTGTTAATAAAAGTTGTTGCATATGGATCTGCCTACTGACTTGTTACAACCAGGTTGCCATCTCGTAATTACATGGGATGAATGCAGCATAAACTCGTTGGTTTGGTTCAGTAGGAACTGTAAAAGTTGGCTGCTGTTTGTTGGCGCTCAGTGATAGGGTGACCACCTGGCTATTGCTCTGTTACAGGTCAGCAGCAGGGACTGATTTTGCGGGACAATGCGGGACACGAGGGAGAGAACTTACTATTATTATACTAGGTGAATAAATATTTATTTTATATTAGATGTCTTTTTGCAGTGATGTTAACATGTTTTAAACTGCTAATAGGCTTTATAAAAATGTTAATGATGGCACTGACCGGCGCTGTGAACGTCACTAATAATATAAAACTCATTTTAACAGCACATGTCTATTCAATCTAAATAATTAAGTGAAAATAATAATCCAAGTTTCCAAATAAGCACATCAATTCCATTAGGAAAGACTAGAAAGATTAAATGCGTTCTTACCGGATTCAGTGCATCTTGAATTTATATTTTTTGTCTGATCTGGCAGCTTCAAGTAGGGCCTTCTCATTCATTATGTGTCTGTAGAACTCCTGGCAGGTGTAGCTGTAGTTCACTTTCCCCCTGGAGTTCACTTTTTATGAGGTCCACAGTTGCGCGGTTCCTTGTCTCTGTCCACGCAGCAGTCATCAGAGAAAACACCCTCTCCACGAACGCATTGGTGACAGGAATGCTCAAAGCCAAAGATACCAGAGCTGTTATGTTTGGGGCACGGACGTGCTTCAATAGAGCTGTCCACTTAGATGCAACAGGATTTGTTGTAGTTGCGATTTCCTTTACATGCGGCATAAGAACACAGAATTCATCATACAACTGGTTCATGTCCAGTTTAAAGCTCATTTTTAATGCTTCAGCTGCTCCACGGAGGTCTTTGGAAGCTAAATTCTCTCTTGATAGCCAGGCATGAGATGTGCTTTAGGTAGTTGCCATCAGTGAAATCAAACCACTTGTGTAGGTAAGCAAGCGCTCTTTCATAGAACATAAGAAAGTCCTTCTCTATAACAGCAACCTGTGCGGTGGGAAACTGTTGCAGGAGAGTACTGGTCTCGAATCCAAAGAATCGATCCTTTTCCCTTTGCGCTAGCTTCAGTTTGAGATTGGTCATCACTTCGAAAAGTTCACACACAGTTGTCTCGTCTCCCTCAACTTTAAAGGAACACTCCACCGTTTTTTGAAATAGGGCTTATTCACCTTCTTTCCTACATTTAGATAGGTGGGCAAATGCATTTTTGTCTTAGTGCATGCATTGTTTTAGTTTGACAGGGTCGGCGCTAGCTTAGCTTAGCATAATGAATGGAATCCTTTGTTGCCAGCTAGCATGTCCTGAGTAAAAGTGATATAAAAAATAAAAAACTCCACCTAATTACTTCTTGTGGCCTGCGTATTCACAACGAGTACAAATAGTGATGCAGATTAACACTAGGCGATGTCCTAGGCAGATATTGACTTATATATTAAGGACTATATTAGGGGGAAGCACAGGCGAAGCACTGCTACTTGGGCGTGATATCTCTGCGCCCAAGTAGCAGTGCTTCGCCTGTGCTTCCCCCTAATATAGTCCCAAGTCAATATCTTATCTGCATAGGAAATCGCCTAGTGTTAATCTGCATCACTATTTGTACCTGTTGTGAATACGCAGGCCACAAGAAGTAATTAGGTGGGTTTTTTTTTTTTTTATATTACTTTTACTCAGGACATGCTAGCTGGCAACAAAGGATTCCATTCATTATGCTAAGCTAAGCTAGCGCCGACCCTGTCAAACTAAAACAATGCATGCACTGAGACAAAAATGCATTTGCCCACCTATCTAAATGTAGGAAAGAAGGTGAATAAGCCCTATTTCAAAAAACGGTGGAGTGTTCCTTTAAGCACTGTGTCGAAAAAAACTTTGAGGCTATTTTGCAAAAACAACAAGTATGCCTGGAGTTCACAGGGCACGTCTTCGCCATCCTCACAATTTGCGAGCAATTTCCAAAGTGCTGATGGACAGCGCTCTTCTCCAAGAGATAAAAAATAGCTTTTGACAGCTGGCCAGGAGTCGTGCAGACGTTTGACAGCAGGCCACAAACTTAGCCAACATGTCGGCACATTCTTGTAAAGAGTAAATTATATTTTTACAGAGAACACTGCTTTTATTATTACATAATTAAAATATTATACTTTAAAGTTTCGTAAGAGTAGTCACACTAGGAAAAAGAAAACAACATTTTCTGGGTTTTAAAACATTTATTTTGGTTAAAAGCAAAGATCAGAAAATTGCCTTCTGTGAACATGTTGGCTGAATTTTTTTAAACAAAATTCAATTTTAACACTTAACAACAAACAGGTAACACTTAGCACTTAATTAAAGGGATAGTTCACCCAAAAATTTAAATTAGCACATGATTTACTCGCCCTCAAGTCATCCTAGGTGTATATGACATTCTTCTTTCAGGCGAATGCAATCAGAGTTATATTAAAAAAAAATGTCCTGGCTCTTCTAAGCTGAAAGCACTCTAAGCTTCTAAGCACTCAAAGATGGTGGTTTATTGAAACACAGCAGGTTAATGGAGAGATGGATGATAAATTAATAATAGTCCTTAACAGACGTGCAGCAGTGTGTGATAGTTGGAGTGGAAGTGGAGTGCACACACCTCGGGTTGGTGGAGATAGCGTTCGTAGACACAGATGATACAGGAAACACACAGACACACCAGGAGTAGACTGGGGAGACGCAGGAGATCAGGAACGAAGGCAAGCAGTATAACTTCGGTCTTGAATAGGCTGTAAAACAGGAAAGCAGTCTTTACTCAAAACGAGACCAGACAATGAAGCTCGAGGCGTGTGCTTAAATGCTGTGGTTGATGAATGACTAGACTGGTTTCAGGTGTGAGTGATCAGTACTCTGGGGATGGTGCTCTTTGTGATTGGCTGCTGATTGAATCTGGTACGTCTGTTACAGTACCACCCCCCCTCCACGGCCTGCTCCAGAGGGCCGAGGACCCCGACGTTGAGGTGGCCAACCTCTACCACGAGGTGCAGGACGATCTGGATGAGACTCATGGAAGGCTGTGAGAAGTGTGGGGTCTAAGATGTCACCTCTAGGAACCCAGGATCGTTCTTCTGGTCCATGACCTTCCCAATCTACCAGGTACTCTAGCTGACCACCACGACGTCGGGAGTCCAGAATCTCACGGACAGCGTAAATGGTCCCATCCTCCTGGATCAGTGGAAGGGGGGTTTCTTCTGTTGGGCCAGGTTCTGTTGTGGGAACAGAAACAGGTGGGTAATATGGTTTTAGTAGTGACACATGAAAAGTGGAATGGATCTGTCACAGTGTCTGGTTTGTGTTTCCCCGGGTGTCCACTAGAGGTCTCTTTCCCTTCCTGTCACCATTCACTCTAGAACCGCAATTCCCATAATCCTTTGTCTGTTCTCATCACTCATCATTGCACGCAGTTGTTTCCCATTACATTGTTTAGTTTCTGTGTATAAATACCCTGTCTGTTTTAGTCCTTGTCACGGAGTCATTGTTAATCGTCACTACACTTCTGGTCTGCGTTCTTGCCTGTTTCTTGTTTTGTTTATTTGTATTTTGGATTGCTATCATGGATTTTGAACCTTGCCTGGATGACTACGAGATGGATTACACTTTATTAAACAACTACTGCCATACTGCATTTGGATCTACGTACTTTCCTGTGTGTCCCCGTGACAGGATCTTGTATTGTGGAGGTAGTAGTAACTGGTAACTGACTTGATTGACCTGCCGCCTGATGGTGAAGGGACCACTGAACCTGGGACTTTTTGCAAGGCAGGCGCATTCTGATGTCTCGTGTTGATAACCAGACTTTTTGTCCAGGATGGAAGGTGGGAGTGTCGGCCTTCAACAACGAAAGCCTTGGTGGGATCGGGATGAATGAGGAGCGGTGCACTGGTAAAGGTCATCTTAAGCTTCTTGAAGGCTTACGTGGCAACTGGTGACCAGGACAGAGACTTGGGCTTGCCTTTAAGGAGATTGGTCAATGGGAAGACGATGGAGCTGAAATTCTTGATAAATCGGCGATAGAAATTGGAGAATCCTAGAAAATGCTGGAGTTCCTTGATGGTTGTTGGAATGTACCAGTTGCGGACAGCCTCAACCTTCCCCCCGTCCATCTGGATACCGTGTTCACCGATATGGTAGCCAAGGAACTGGACTGATGACAGATGGAATGAACATTTCTCAGCTTTGAGAAATAGTTGATGGTTTCTCAGGCGTTGTAGGACCTCCGCAACATGCTGGCGATGTTCGGCCATGCTCCGGGAGTACACCAATATGTCGTTGTAACGAGGTTCGTTGATACGGGAAGAAGGAGGCGGGAACCGGCGAACATTTAAAGATTTTAATAAATAAATAAACAAATACAAAAATGAAAGTAAAAGCCAGCAGCCCCTCACGGACGACTGCTGGCAACACAAACAGAAACAACACATGAACTAAAAATCAGGCCTGTCCTCTCTTCCTCTTCACTGTCGTCGCTCCTCCTTTATGCCTCCGCTCCTCCGTGAGAGATGCGAGACCGGTGCGTCTCACAGGTGTGGCTCATCATAATTACGCCACCGGTCTCGCGCCGTCCTCCCACGGCCCTCGACCTCGTCCTGCTCGCCACATACCCCCATCGCCCCTCGCAGGCCGGGGGGTACTCCCGAGGCTGCGCCTACTCCCCCCCCCCCCCCCCCTCCCCGGGGGGACCGATCATGGCGGCTGCGGTACCTGGGGGTATGGACAGACGAGGCGAGAGGAAAGGAGACGGAAGCATGAGGAGCGACAGAGAGGAGAGAGGGGAGAGAGGAAAAAAAAAAAAATTCTTGATCCGGTTCCCGGACACACTGCCGCTCGGTCCTCAAACAGCTGAGAGTCACTCGCGGTGCCATGCGATGGTACTGGACATTCGTTGGGGGACGGCTCGACGCCCTTCCGCCTCCTGGCGGCCGGCGGTGACTCCTCTCGAGGGCAGCCGGCAGCGAGTTTCCCGTTCCCTGCTCCGCCCCCATCATGGCCGACGGCAACAGGCTCCGGCCCACGGCGAACGGGAGCGACTCCTCCGCTCCCTCTTGACGGCACCCACCCCTCCTCGATCCAGGAGCACGGTGTCGAGCTCTCCGTCCCACCAGATCTTCCATCGCTCCAGCACCATCGCCTCGGGCAGCAATCGGCGGCCGACGCTCCCTCGTGCTGCCCGACCTCCTCAGCACCGCGATTCCTCCCAGCAGCGAGGGCTCTCCGACAGCGTGTCCCTCCCTCTTCCCGGGTTTCGGCACCAGTGTAACGAGGTTCGTTGATACGGGAAGAAGGAGGCGGGAACCGGCGAACATTTAAAGATTTTAATAAATAAATAAACAAATACAAAAATGAAAGTAAAAGCCAGCAGCCCCTCACGGACGACTGCTGGCAACACAAACAGAAACAACACATGAACTAAAAATCAGGCCTGTCCTCTCTTCCTCTTCACTGTCGTCGCTCCTCCTTTATGCCTCCGCTCCTCCGTGAGAGATGCGAGACCGGTGCGTCTCACAGGTGTGGCTCATCATAATTACGCCACCGGTCTCGCGCCGTCCTCCCACGGCCCTCGACCTCGTCCTGCTCGCCACAGTCGTCGATGTAAACCAGTACAAACTTATGAAGAAACTCCCGGAGTACCTCGTACATAAAATCCTGGAATACGGAGGGGGCGTTTACCAGTCCATAGGGCCTGACCAGATATTCATAGTGACCCGTAGGGGTTACAAACGCTGTTTTCCACTAGTCCCCCTCACATATCCGGATAAGGTTATAGGCGCTGTGGAGGTCCAGCTTGGTGAACACGGTAGCACCACGAAGTTGCTCCAAGGCTGCAGGGACGAGGGGAAGTGGATACCGGAATTTTACTGTGATCTTGTTGAGGGAACAGTAGTCTATGCAAGGCCGCAAGCCTCCGTCTTTCTTGGCCACGAAGAAGAAGCTCGAAGCAGCTGGGGACGTAGATGGATGAATGTAACCTTGCCGTAAAGCTTCCTCAATATACTCCTCCATGGCCTTCTGCTCGGAAATGGAGAGTGGGTAGATCTTACCACGGGGCACTGGTTCACCCGGCAGCAGGTCAATAGCACAGTCCCATGGCCGATGCAAAGGTAATTGGGTTGCTCTCAATGGACAGAATGTCGCTGAAGGGGGCGTAGCAGGTGGCAATGTTCACAGACTGCTTCTCCACCGGGCTTTCGATGGAGGTGGAATGGATAGATAAGATCTCTGGAGCCACAGGAACTGGGAGAGGAAGGAGAGGAAAACAGTCTGGAAAACAGCTTTCACCCCATTTCAGGATTTCTCCAGATGTCCAGGAGATATGAGGGTGATGTTGCATCAACCACTGTCGCCCTAGAATGATGTCCGCAGTGAAGCGCTCCAGAACCAGAAAACTGATGGATTCTATATGACATAGACCAACTTGTAATTGGATGGATTCAACATAAAAGCATATCTTACGTTTGCAGAGAGGTTTGCCAATCACGGAGTGAACTTGGTAACTGGATTTCGTACATCTCTTCTTGAGCTTGAGCTGACGGCAGAGTTCCCCGGAGATGAAGTTCCCGGCCGATCCAGAGTCAATGAGGGCTGGTACGGACACAGAAACATTTTGTGCAGTTACTACTACAATGGTGGTGAGTGGTTTCACTGCAATCGAGGGAGTGTACATAGAACTCACCACAGGCCTGGGAGGACGAACAGGACAGTTTGACTTGACGTGACCAGAACCTCCACAGTATAGACAAAGACCCTGGGTCAGCCATCTCTGCCGTTCAGCGAATGATAGACGTGAATTACCAAGTTGCATGGGTTCCGGATCAGATTCTGGAGTGCTGGAGAATACCATACACTGTTGAACACGGCGTGTGACCTGAATAGACAGCTGGATGAACTTTTCTAGACCCATCACGTCGCTATACACTAGATGTTGCAAGGGTACGAAACTTTACAGAATAACCGGTTAATGACATTCTTCCCTGCCGAAGATGGTATAGTTGTTCACAGATGGATGAATCTCCTTCTGGTCTACTGAAAACCTCACGGAAGTGGTAAATGAAATCATCCAATGATTGAGTTACCGGGGATGATTGAGTCCACAGTGGTTCGGCCCATTGCAGCGCGCGTCCGGACAGCAAGGATATAATGAACGCGACTTTGGATCGCTCTGTGATGAATCTCTGCGGCTGCATCTCCAGAGCCAGTGAACATTGCAGAAGGAATCCGTCGCAATCCTCCTCCGATCCAGAGTAGGGCGCCGGGTTGGCCACGGGACTGGCAGAGGTTACCAGAGAAGGAGATGTCATGGCGGATGTTGTGACTGCGCTGAAAGCGTGTTTGAGTCCGTCCACGATCTCCTGGAAGGGATACGGATAACTCGTGTTGTGTTGAAGGTCTGGTCTTCTGTTATGGAATGATACAGACAGATGGTTAAAGTGAAAGATGGTGGTTTATTGAAACACAGCAGGTTAATGGAGAGATGGATGATAAATTAATAATAGTCCTTAAACCTCTGGGGACCACAAACGCGCCCGCGCGTTTTGCTCGTTTTTTTTTTTTTAGCAATGAAAATAAACACTAAATGCTCTGTTAATTTTGATCTTTCATTTTCGTGTAATACATCAATCGATCCTGTTCAGTTTCTATTTTTTTTCTGTATACTCACAATAAAAATAAAGTGTTTTGCTTTTTGACAAATAAAGAAAAATTAACATGATGCGATTTCTGCCTTCTCTCTGTCAGTGAACTCCCATTTGAAACGCGTTCGAAAATGATCTATAACTCCGCGAAAATTCAGTCAAACAGGCAAACAGACCCACGGGCATAAAGCTTGAGATCGCATCTGTTAAATGAAGTCATTTATATAAAAAACAAATATTCTCAGCTTCTGTAATCTGTATAAAAAGAGAGCGACTCCAGTCGAGCTCATTAACAGTAATGTGACCACTCCCCGGAGAGCGCGTGCTATTCAAACGCAAATTCTGAGAACTATTGAAGATCTGAAGATCTATTGAAGATTGAAGAAACGCCCACATTAGCTGTAAACAAAGCGCGTCGCGATCGAGTGAGGCATAATATAGCCTACCTTATGGAGAAAAGATTCCTCAGAACAGTGCTGATATGAGGAGCAGATTCCACTGAGGAGTGAGGTAGGCTGTTTTCTTTTCTCACGTGTGGAATAACGTTATGGAATAACGTTAGTGTAGGCCTATGCAAACCGCAAAAAGATGAATCGCATTTCTATAATATGACTCGCCTTTCTGTGAGATGAATGAAGGGTACATATTTGTAAAGACTGTTTAGCCTAAATATAAATCGCGCGTCTGTGTGTGAAAGAATAAACTGCTTGGCTATAGCCTACTGAGATGAGTAAAAATCGACTGGAATATTGAAATAAAATGTATTTGTATAAGCAACGTATTAAACTGCAAATTAGCATTTATATACCCTAATATTTCATAAAAACAACGTTACAGTCAGTCACTTGTTGACTAGATTTGGGTACAGTTTTTAGGCTACTGTAGAATATACTGCCACATCAAATAAGCTTTTGTTTAGCAATTTCTGCTCATATCTAACGTTATATTTCTATCTATATATATATATATTTGTCAAAAATAAAGTCATAGACTAAGATGTTAGATGTTCCAATGTTGGCTATATTCAAACTAATGAATACATATGATAAAATGTAGGCCTATAATCTTTTTTTTTTTCTTTTTTACAAAGAAAGAGTACACTTGAAATATTGTTGAAATTGTAATTATTGTTGTAATTGTAACATTTTTAATAAAATAGCAAAACATATTTACAAGAGAGATGTAAGCGAAATCTTAAATGGTCAATATAAGTCTTCTAAATACATCTTTTGTCCTTGTATTGTGGCTCAGTCAGTGTCACACCTGAATGAATGGCTAATTATGCAGAGTCATTATGCAGAGTGGGTGGGACATTGTAATCTAAGGTGTAAACTACTCCTCCCCCTCGCATATTGGCTTTCCAAGCAAAACCTGTTTTACACCATTTAAATCAATGTACTGTATTTTTTTTTGTGAACGATAAAGCAAAACTATTTTCACATAATTTTGAAGCTAGAAGTCAAAGGGACAACATCCATTAGTCAAAAGTCTTGTGGACACATATTTAATATGTGTTTTGTGGTCTTAATTCAGCAACTTTCATTTTAATTTTTTCCAATAACCACGCATAAACATTATTCTCTTAAAAATACAAACATCTACATACACGTTGCTCGCATATTATGGTAGCCCTGTTTGTGCTATATAGAGTGAATTTACACCTTTTCCATTAACATGTTTATAAATAACTGAAAAAAGCACAAATGTCAAGGCATGTCAGAACATCTCAAAGGCCCCAAAAACACCTTGGTCCCCTGAGGGTTAACAGACGTGCAGCAGTGTGTGATAGTTGGAATGGAAGTGGAGTGCACACGCCTCGGGTTGGTGGAGATAGCGTTCGTAGACACAGATGATACAGGAAACACACAGACACACCAGGAGTAGACTGGGGAGACGCAGGAGATCAGGAACGAAGGCAAGCGGTATAACTTCGGTCTTGAATAGGCTGTAAAACAGGAAAGCAGTCTTTACTCAAAACGAGACCAGACAATAATGAAGCTCGAGGCGTGTGCTTAAATGCTGTGGTTGATGAATGACTACACTGGTTTCAGGTGTGAGTGATCAGTACTCTGGGGATGGTGCTCTTTGTGATTGGCTGCTGATTGAACCTGGTACGTCTGTAACACAAGCTTTATAATGGCAGTGAATTGCTGTTTCTGTTTTGAAGTCCATTAAAGTGCAAACGAAATCCCATTCAAAATCTGCAAGTTTTTGCAGAAGTGAGGAAACCTTTTTTTGCACAACTTGGCCAGTTTTCTTTGAAGTTACTTGTCCTTTCTTTGTTTTTGATCCACGTTCAGGATTGATGTCAAGAAAGCGGCTAAAAGGTAGAAAAGAAAGAAAAAAAAACCTAATGAAATATTATGGACTGAGTGTATATATTTTGACACAAAAGATGTGTAAATAGAAACCAGATATCGGTTTTAACGACTAGTTTGTTTGGATAAAACTGAACAACATGAAAAAAATGCAATGTTGGATGTTGTGATCAATAACTGATATTTTTTCTGCCCTGGTTAAAATACATCAACTCAATGTGTCTGTTTACAAGCGCACTGTCATAATAAATACTACTAACTAAACTTTTGGAAGTAGGGTTGCCAGATTTAAAGTTTTATTCTACAACTTTTGTCTCCTCATCACCCAGCTCATTAACAATATCATCCCCTCATCAGGTCCCATCAGAGTATCAGTGGAAAGGCAGCCATAGACTCTCAGTTTATATAGAGCACACATTGCCAGAATCCAGCCCAAACCTTTGCGACAGAAATAATTTAACTCAATTGCAAGCCTTGCAATGTTTATTGCATGACTACATGATAATGTTAAACATGACATTTACCAGACTAAAATGCATGTTTGCACCCAAAAATGATCATCATCTGTCATTATTACTCACCCTCAAGACTTTCGTTCATCTTCGGAACACAAATTAACCCTCATGTGGTGTTCAAAACCCTATAACACCTGTGGTCTTCCCGGGTCAAAATGACCCGCCTATAAAAAATAGCTTATAAATCACTCATTATACCATATTTTCACCCAATCTTGGAATCAATCTTTTTGTCAACTTGTTCTCTTTCAATTAGGACTGGTTTTATATTTCTATTTGCATCTAATTAATCGTAGGCCTCATTTATTTGACAGTAGGGATCTAATTTTTTGAGTAAAAAAAACATTATTTTTGAATATTTTTGAATAATTTTGGAAATATTAAATGAAATCTGAAGAAAATTGGCACTGTTTATCACACTAGTCTACTTTAATTTTTCACCAGGAATTTTGTTTTGAAAAACTTTTATTTTGTACAAAATGGCACATTGTCACACTTGTGGTCTTCCCGGGTCAAAATGACCCGCCTATAAAAAATAGCTTATAAATCACTCATTATACCAAATTTTCACCCAATCTTGGATTCAATCTTTTTGTCAACTTGTTCTCTTTCAATTAGGACTGGTTTTATATTTCTATTTGCATCTAATTAATTGTAGGCCTCATTTATTTGACAGTAGGGATCTCATTTTTTGAGTAAAAAAAACATTATTTTTGATTAATTTTGGAAATATTAATTGAAATCTGAAGAAAATTGGCACTGTTTATCACACTAGTCTACTTTAATTTTTCACCAGGAATTTTGTTTTGAAAAACTTTTATTTTGTACAAAATGGCACATTGTCACACTTGTGGTCTTCCCGGGTCAAAATGACCCGCCTATAAAAAATAGCTTATAAATCACTCATTATACCATATTTTCACCCAATCTTGGATTCAATCTTTTTGTCAACTTGTTCTCTTTCAATTAGGACTGGTTTTATATTTCTATTTGCATCTAATTAATTGTAGGCCTCATTTATTTGACAGTAGGGATCTCATTTTTTGAGTAAAAAAAACATTATTTTTGATTAATTTTGGAAATATTAAATGAAATCTGAAGAAAATTGGCACTGTTGATCACACTAGTCTACTTTAATATTTCACCAGGAATTTTGTTTTGAAAAACTTTTATTTTGTACAAAATGGCACATTGTCACACTTGTGGTCTTCCCGGGTCAAAATGACCCGCCTATTAAAAATAGCTTATAAATCACTCATTATACCATATTTTCACCCAATCTTGGATTCAATCTTTTTGTCAACTTGTTCTGTTTCAATTAGGACTGGTTTTATATTTCTATTTGCATCTGATTAACCGTAGGCCTCATTTATTTGAGAGTAGGCATCTCATTTTTTGAGTAAAAAAAAACTTATTTTTGAATAATTTTGGAAATATTAAATAAAATCTGAAGAAAATTGGCACTGTTGATCACACTAGTCTACTTTAATTTTTCACCAGGAATTTTGTTTTGAAAAACTTTTATTTTGTACAAAATGGCACAGAATTACACTTGCGGTGTTCCACTGGGCCATTGAGGGCCATTGTTTCAATGGGCCATTGAAAGTGAATGGGAGAGACTGAAACATTTTCAGGAGCATCTTCATTGTTTATGTACACATATGAGCATGTGATGGATTATGGTGAGTTTGGGCTCTTTTTAATCTTAACAATCTCATGTAAATAATGATGTGCCATTTTCCACAATTTATGCATGCTTCATTGAGTTAAAACGCGACATAAGTGCTAGGCTACATCTATATTCAAGGCTCTGTGAGCGCCTGTGGGGGTTTGTGTGTTACAACTCCATTAGGAATATCTTTAGATCTGAGTGATGGATTATGCTGAGTTTGGGCTCTTTTTAATTGTGATAGTCTACTGAAAATAATGATGTACATTTTTCTACGATCTGTGCATGCTTCGTGAAGTTATGAGCAAAAACCAAACGTGAGAGCTTCATGAGTATATACTTGGCTAGGTACGTCTGTGGTATTTTTTGTGTTAGAGCGCCATGAGGAATATCTTTAGATCTTATTGATGGAATATATTGAGTTTGGGCTCTTTTTAATCGTGAGCTCCTGCTGTAAATAACGATGAGTCATTTTCCATGATCGATGTATGTTTCATGAAGTTACGAGTAAAAAGGCCAAGTCTAAGCTACCTTGCTTGGCTATGTGAGTCTGTGTGTCTGTAGTATTTTTTGTGTTAGAACTCCATGAGGAATATCTTTAGTTCTGAGTGATGGATTATGTTGAGTTTGGACTCATTTTAATTGTAAGCATCTGCTGTAAATAAAGATGTGTCATTTTCCACAATCGGAGCAGGTTTCATGAAGATACGAGCGGAAATGTGTCTAAAATTGTACCATCCATGTATGGTTTACACATGGGTCTCTTGAAGGGCTTCTTTTACAAAAATCTCACTCAAGTTTAGTAAAAAGCCTGAAACAATTATGCTTGCTGTATTCTACAAATTGAGACCTTTCAAATGACATATGACACAGGACTATATGAGCTGTATGATGTATTTGACATATTGCTGAATGTAGTACAAAAAAGTAGTTTATAAATTATGAATTTGTTTTTTTTCTATTTATCAGCAAATAACTCAGCACTACTTAGGAGTTTATCAAATTGGCTACATTCATTGTAAATTTCAGACTCTAAGCTTTCAAATGACACCTATTTTAAGTTGATCAAGGTAATAGTTTTGAAAAATATTATGATTATTTATTTCGCAGCTAGGTGGCGCCTGCGGGGGAACACTCTGTTTTAGAGTGATAACTCAGCTCTCGTTAGGAATTGATCAAAGTGATTAGGTGCATTAAAAAGCTGAGATTCTAAGCTTTAAAATGATACCTATTTTGTGTTGTTCCATTCATTTTTTGCATTGGTCTCTCCCATTCACTTTCAATGGCCCATTGAAACAATGGCCCACAATGGCCCTCAATGGCCCAGTGGAACACCACAAGTGTAACTCTGTGCCATATTGTACAAAATAAAAGTTTTTCAAAACAAAATTCCTGGTGAAAAATTAAAGTACACTAGTGTGATCAACAGTGCCAATTTTCTTCAGATTTTATTTTATTTTTCCAAAAATTATTCAAAAATAAAAAAATTTTACTCAAAAAATGAGATGCCTACTCTCAGATAAATGAGGCCCACGATTAATCAGATGCAAATGGAAATACAAAACCAGTCCTAATTGAAAGAGAACAAGTTGACAAAAAGATTGAATCCAAGATTGAGTGAAAATATGGTATAATGAGTGCTTTATAAGCTATTTTTTATAGGCGGGTCATTTTGACCCGGGAAGACCACAAGTGTGACTATGTACCATTTTTACAAAATAAAAGTTTTTCAAAACAAACTTCCCATTGAAACATTAAAGTAGACTAGTGTGATCAACAGTACCAATTTAAAAAAAAAAAAAAAAAAAAAATCCAAAATTATTAAAAAATTACGTTTTTTTTACTCAAAAAATTAGATGCCTACTCTCAGATAAATGAGGCCCACAATTAATCAGATGCAAATGAAAATACAAAACCAGTCCTAACTGAACGAGAACAAGTTGACAAAAAGATTGAATCCAAGATTTGGTAAAAATATGGTATAATGAGTGATTTATAAGCTATTTTTTATGGGCGGGTCATTTTGACCTGGGAAGACCACAAGTGTAACAAGGTAACAAAACCACCCCTAAAAAAGTAAGAAAATTTTCAAAAAACATTTGAGAAGTAGTTATACCCTTTGGGAACAGAGTCACTAAGTTTCAGTCCAATGCGATAACATTAACTAGTATTTTGGGGAAAAAGAAAATCTTCTCCGGGTCAAAATGACCCGAAGACCACATGAGGGTTAAGATATTTTTGATGAAAATATTGATTTTGATTTTTGATGTCCCTCCATTGACAGCAACGTCATTGCAACTGTCAAAGCCCAGAAAGGTGGTAAAAACATTGGTAAATAGTACATATAACCAGTGGTGTAGTGCAGGGTATACGCAGATATACGGCGTATACCCACTTCTTGTTCAGTCGGCATTGCGTATACCCACTCCTAAACCCCCTCTGATGTGGGTGTGAAAACACCCAGACTGGGCCGTACACACCATTGAGGTCCCCGAGGTCCGGACCTCGGTAATGTTTTTGAGTGTAGCCTATAGCCTATAATGAAAGTTGTGAAATAATTGCCTAATATTAACATTAATTTGGTGCTGCAATGATTCGCCCATCGCGACGATAACCGACCTTCTCATCTGAGCTGCTTCAGCACTCAAACACCCGCTCGTCAATGTCAAAATGTTTGAGACCAATCAAAGCAAGCGGGATTTATGTTCACAGAAGCGCGAATCCCAACGCGACGCTTCACGCTTCAGTTAACGATAATACAAGTAGCTAAACTGATTTTTATTCTGGAAAAAAATGATTGTTCTCTCCTCTTACACTAAACCTATACTCTAAACCTACAATATTTGTATAATATTGACAGCGAGGGGTCAAACAGCTGTTTTTCGATAGAAGTTTTAAATGACCGACAGAAATAATTTATAATAAAATAATAATAATCAAAGACACTGGAAACTATAAGCTCAATTTAACAACACAAGCACCCTATTAAATATATTTTGCCATTATTATATAATGTATAAATGTATTTGTATAACGTTACCTCGAATGTGTTAGAATATTTCCCCAGTATCAGCACTGAGACTGTGTGCATCACTGTTTGTATAACTCCGCTTGTCTGTGTTTGCGCAACTTGCATCATTAAGCCAGAAGGTGGCGACAAGTGACTGTCTTTATGAATGAGCAATTGAACCATTGATTAAATGAACAGATTAGTCCAAAAACATTGATTAATTTAGGAAAGAAAGTAGCTGAAACTGATCTTTGATGCTCATACTAATTACTCGTATGCCTCTGGACACAGCAGGATTGCATTGGCATTTGTTTGAAATGTAACATCTATGCAAAATAATCCATGAATCATTTCCATTCACGTTTCGAATATGTGATTGTGTACTGTCAACAATAAGCATAAACATTCTGAATTTCCATTTTGTAGTGTGGATCATTCATTGCGACATTTAAACTGATTCTCATGTTTAAACATATCTGATAAAATACTTCATGCTACTGCCAACTGACATGCTTTTGAAGATACTGTTGTCCATTTTTTTTGGCCTTCAAAACACCTTAAAATGCACATGTCGAGATCAGGAAAATCTATATTCAAAAAATCCCTAGCAAGATAATCTTTGGGACCTCGGCATTTATAAAACCCTGCGTATGCCCCTGCACCCAGTAAAGACAGTGATGCAGTGATCCCTTGAATAGTTATCCAATTTTCATATGTGGATGGACTAAGGAGTAGTCACTCAAAATTCATAATTATTTTGTATTAGAAAAGGGGCAGTTTTTGCTATTAATACTGGCTTTTAATTATTTATTGTGGCTAATATTAATTTCATAATGATCCTTTATCTGTGAAGTCAAGCAGCAAAAGTTAAGTGATAATGTGTAAATACTACTGGCCCATTTTGGGGTAAACTAATATGCAAGACTAGTATTACATGTCACTGTTTATAACACACAGCATTCATCCTTTGCTGGGACGCTTAAAAAAATATTGGGGGCATAAATTAAGAGTATACCCACTTCTCCAGGCACCACTACATCACTGCATATAACTACCGTGGTTCAACCTTAATATTATGAAGTGACGAGAATACTTTTGTGCGCAAAAAACCCCCAAAATAATGACTGAATAATCTCTTCTTTTCCATGTCATTCTCCTACACTGTTGACGTAGTGTAAACAGTGCAGCGCTTCTGGGTTCAACATCAGAACGTAGGCTCACTATTGGCTAGCTCCTGGGTCATCACACACGACCAGAGTCGGCCAATAATAAGCCTACGTTCTGACGTTGAACCCAGAAGCGCTGCACTGGCTTTTTTTCAAAGCTTGCACCTTGAAATCTATAACAGGGTTTGCATTCTCGAGCCACCAGGCACTGTTTTGTGTGGATGAGTGGGCCGGAGCGCATTAAAGGGTAACTCTCGCCAAAATGCAACCTAGCATTAACCTTTTTGTTAATCTACCCGAGGCAAACTTTTGTTTAAAAACATAATTAGAATGGAAACGCCACTTTTAAGTTTGACAGCATTTTCGTTTTTGGTCAAATTGCCTTTTGAATGGGAGTGCTTGGGGCACTTCTATGATAACATAAAAAAATCGCTATTTTTAAAACACTAAGAAGGCTCGACACAACATGAAACTTTGCTCGAAGTATCACCAGGGGTTCTACACATGAACTCGAGCATTGAGAACATTGTTTGTGTACACAGAGTTTACTAAAGAGAAAGATTTTGAACAACTCACTGAAGCTGTGTCCGTCGGCATTTTGACAGTCAAAAATAGTCGATCTAATAACTTTATTCTAGAGCTGCTGTAAAGCCTAAACAATCTATGTTACTGTAATTTCCTATTATCACTGTAAAGCTGCTTTGAAACAATCTATATTGTTAAAAGCGCTATATAAATGAAGGTGACTTGACACTGTTTACACTAAGAGAAGAGATTGTTGAATAATGTCGTTATTTTGGGTGGGTGGGGGGGGGGGGGGGGGGGGGAATATTAGAGAATATTATTCTCGTCGCTTCATAATATTAAGGTTGAACCACTGTAGTTACATGGATTATTTAAACAATGTTTTTACCACCTTTCTGGGCCTTGAAAGCTGCAAAGACGTTGCTGTCTATGGGTGGTTCAGAAACCTCTCAGATTTCATCAAAAATATCTTAATTTGTGTTCTGAAGATGAACGAAGGTCTTATAGGTTTGGAACGACATCAGGGTGAGTAATTAATGACAGAATTTTCACTAATCCTTTAACTGAAAACAACTTGCACTGACATAACTTAAAATATTTGACTGCCACTGTTTTGTCTCGAGATGCACACCAGTAATGTTTTATTTTTTTTATTTTTTTATGAGACATTTTTATAAAAGCTGCTTAAATACCCTTATTTTATTAAGGCCTAGACCTGGCTCAAGCTAAGCCCTGTATGGAAACCAGGGCCATATTGTTTATACCAATAGTCAGCTTAATAAATACTGTCAAGACAAGGTTAGTGACACAATTCAGCCTAATATACAGTGGGGAGAACAAGTATTTGATACACTGCCGATTTTGCAGGTTTTCCCACTTACAAAGCATGTAGAAGTCTGTAATTTTTATCATAGGTACTCTTCAACTGTGAGTGACGGAATCTAAAAACAAAAATCTCTGGTCTTGGCCATTGTGGAGAGGTTGGAGTCTGTTTGATTGAGTGTGGGGACATGTGTCTTTTATACAGGTAACGAGTTCAAACAGGTGCAGTTAATACAGGTAATGAGTGGAGAACAGGAGGGCTTCTTAAAGAAAAACTAACAGGTCTGTGAGAGCAAGAATTCTTACTGGTTGGTAGGTGATCAAATACTTATGTCATGCAATAAAATGCAAATTAATTATTTAAAAATCATACAATGTGATTTTCTGGATTTTTGTTTTAGATTCCGTCTCTCACAGTTTAAGTGTACCTATGATACAAATTACAGACCTCTACATGCTTTATAAGTAGGAAAACCTGCAAAATCGGCAGTGTATCAAATACTTGTTCTCCCCACTGTATATGAATGGCAAATATGCTAATTACTAACCTCTGAACAAACTCAAGGGTGCATGCTGCCTCTTCCTAGTACTGCAAGCTGAAGTTATAGGAGGAGGCAAACAGCCCTGCCAGGCCAGTGAAGTTAGGCTGTGATCCTTTCACACACACCTTGACCTTCCAAACTTAATATCCAGCACTGGTTGCTTAGAGATTGACCTGTAATTGAATAAAAAAAAAAAAAAAAAAATATATATATATATATATATAAATAAATAATATTAATAATTAAAATAACAGTGTTTCGATGTAGTTGTCTATTCATAGTTCTATGAATTACATTTTTCACCTAAAAATTTTAATTGGTTAGGGTTAGAATGCTAAAACGCACTGGCATATTATTTTGCTTGTTTTAAGCATAAACTCACTTAATTTTTACTTATTCTTTCAGAAAATAAGACAATTTTTACTTGTCTATTAAATGCTTCTTCATGTAAGAATTTTAGATATCTGGACAAGAAAAAAACAAGAAAAAAACACATTTTGCAGTGGGGTGAGTAAATGATGGCTTTTAATTTTAGGGTAAAACTAGCCTACCCCTTTAATGTTTACATACCAAGAAATATAAGGCGTGGACTCTCTGGCAAATGTAGATTGCTGGACATCAGAGTTGCAAATTCCTGAAACAATTTTTAAAAAGGACAGCACAACCATGATCAACAGAAACAAAACATAAAACATATTACAGATAAATGAGATTTGTTGAATAATCTGTACTTATCTGCTTGAAGGATAACACCGTCTAACTTCTATTTGAAGTGTGCGAGCAGTTGTATGACCATGGCATGGCAATCAGGAATACTACATTTGAAAACAGCATTAGGAACATGGATTTTCATGTGCTGGCAAAATTCTGACAACGATTCAAAAGCACGATCACAGAACTGACACCATAGCATTTTTGTTACCACATACACTCACCTAAAGGATTATTAGGAACACCATACTAATACTGTGTTTGACCCCCTTTCGCCTTTAGAACTGCCTTAATTCTACGTGGCATTGATTCAACAAGGTGCTGAAAGCATTCTTTAGAAATGTTGGCCCATATTGATAGGATGTAAAAACTTGACCCATCATTGTGAATTATATTCCAGAGTGGGATGGCCATCGTTGTCCAACAGGAGATCAGGGCACTGGCATATTTTTATCTATAAGGCCATGCTTGGTCTGTTGCCATCCTACATCTGTAGTTTAATCACATGGAGAAGTTTTGGTTCTTATTCATTGCGATCAAATGATCACTTGCTGCTCTTTGTTCCATTTGCCCGTACAGAACTGGGAAAAAGGGCTTTTGTCTACTCCGCTCCTTCTGCATGGAACTTTTTGCAAAAAGACTTGAAATTATCTGAACTTATTTCCTTAAATGCTTTTAAGTCCAGATTGAGAGAACCTGAAATGAACCTGAATTGTAAATGTTTTTAATTATTTGTATTGTATTTATAAATGTAATTTGACTGTGTTTTTGCTGCCTCTTGGCCAGGACTCCCTTGAAAAAGAGGTTTTTAACCTCAATGGGACTTTCCTGGTTAAATAAAGGTTAAAAAAATAAATAAATAAAAAATAGCATCTTGCAGTTGATGGAGATTTGTGGGATGCACATCCAGGGCACGAAGCTCCCGTTCCACCACATCCCAAAGATGCTCTATTGGGTTGAGATCTGGTGACTGTGGGGGGCATTTTAGTACAGTGAACTCATTGTCATGTTCAAGAAACCAATTTGAAATGATTCAAGCTTTGTGACATGGTGCATTATCCTGCTGGAAGTAGCCATCAGAGGATGGGTACATGGTAGGGGTGTAACGGTACGCAAAAATCACGGTTCGGTACGTACCTCGGTTTTAAAGTCACGGTTCGGTTTATTTTCGGTACAGTAAAGGAAAGAAATGCAAACATTAAACTGCAGGTTGTTTATTACTATAAACTTTTTTTAACAATTTGTTTACACTTTTTTTAAACACTTTTTAATAAAATATAATAATATATATATAAAATAAAAAAAAGAATAAGAAATAAAATACTGCTGCAAAGTTCTCCACTTAATAAAATACTCTCAGTCTCAAACCAATATCACATAATAAATTTAATGAAAAATATAAATAAATAACTATGATTACAGTGCAGCATTACCAATCCCAGCTTGTAGGCCTGCTCATATTTAAAAATTAAGAAAAATTAAGGAAAAAAATGAACTTTAATTGCACAATTTGCTGTAATTAATTGCAATTCCTCCAAGCTTGTAATCATCAATAATTAAACTTAGAATCACCTAATTAAATGAAACACCGGGAAAAAAAGGAACAGAAAATAGCCCTATATTAAAATAATATTAAACATATATATCAATGTATTATTCTTTTTCAATAATCAATCAACAATCAATTTAAGATTTTTTTCCCCATTTTTTTACTAATTATCAAAATAAAATATATTCCTACAAAGCTATTATTACCAGAGCATGTGATCAGAGCAGGTCATTTTACCATTGCCAGCGTGACTATACCAGCTCAGCAAACAGAAGTGTACTACTGAGAAATGTCACCTTATTTGAGCGGACTTTGCTTTTCCAGTGCGTGATCGGTACATGATTGGAGTGTTTGGGCCGTTGACGACAGAGCAGAACGTGCAGCGCAAACACGGAGTCGAACATTGAGCAGAGAGCGCAGCGCGCAGACACACACACACACACACACACACACACACGGAACGGAGAGTGCGGCGGCGCACACGGAGGCGGAGTGGAAAAGCTTTTTTTCGCCCTGCAGTCGATTTCATTGGTTTAGGTTACAGTGACGACGGCTAAAACTAAAACCAGACGGGCTCTGGTAAAACTTTAGAATCAGCTGCAGGGCGGGATTTGCGCTGAACGCGAAGGCCTCCGCCACTTAATATGTTCGTGTGGAAACACGAAAATGTACCTATGTTCCGCACACAAAATATTGCATTCAGTCATTCGGTACACACGTGCACCGAACCGAAAGCCCTGTACCGAAACGGTCCGGTACGAATACACGTACCGTTACACCCCTAGTACATGGTGGTCATAAAGGGATGGACATGGTCAGAAACAATGCTCAGGTAGGCCGTGGCATTTAAACGATGCCCAATTGGCACTAAGGGGCCTAAAGTGTGCCAAGAAAACATCCCCCACACCATTACACCACCACCAGCAGCCTGCACAGTGGTAACAAGGCATGATGGATCCATGTTCTCATTCTGTTTACGCCAAATTCTGACTCTACCATCTGAATGTCTCAACAGAAATCGAGACTCATCAGACCAGGCAACATTTTTCCAGTCTTCAACTGTCCAATTTTGGTGAGCTCGTGCAAATTGTAGCCTCTTTTTCCTATTTGTAGTGGAGATGAGTGGTACCTGGTGGGGTCTTCTGCTGTTGTAGCCCATCCGCCTCAAGGTTGTGCGTGTTGTGGCTTCACAAATGCTTTGCAGCATACCTCGGTTGTAACGAGTGGTTATTTCAGTCAAAGTTGCTCTTCAATCAGCTTGAATCAGTCGGCCCATTCTCCTCTGACCTCTAGCATCAACAAGGCATTTTCACCCACAGGACTGCCGCATACTGGATGTTTTTCCCTTTTCACACCATTCTTTGTGTAGCATATATGGGCTATGAATCATTCGTTCGTTCGTTCTGAATTAACAAATTCGGACTCTCTGTGTTTTCTAAGCACATTCCTTCCCAAAACGTTCTTTGCTAAGCTTACAAAAGCTTGTAACCTCCTTACTCCCAAATACAAATCATACGCCGGCTCCAGAGAGACTGGAGCAAATGGACTTTTACGACTCTAATTGCACCTCAGAGACACTCCAGAACCTGAAACTAACATTCCTCTCTGCACCAAAGAGATAACGAAACTTTCTCCTGCTATGTGACATCACACCCCCCCACACACATACATCCCTTTGTGTTTAAATTAGGGTAGAATATCCTTTAATATAAGTACAATTACATTATGCATGTGTGATTAGTTTTTGCTTTATAATAGAGGTGTAATTTTCTAATGCGTAGCCTTGAATCATAAATGTTCTGGTTTAAGAATGTTCACTAACTTTCTCTGGCAACTGCCTTCCTTCCCCCCCACTTTGGTTAGGTTGATAAAGATTTTTATGGCCCTAACGGAATGTCCGCAAGCCAGGAATCTCACTGAGATTCTAGGAGAGGAGTAGGAATAAAGTGTTCACCCTACATTTTATATATTTATAACCACTTGAGAAATGTGTAAACATGGATGGAATTTCCCATCTCATCATTTTCCATCATTTTACGTGGTGTAGTTTGTGTATTCTTGTAAACTCTGGTAATAAGGTTAGACCAATCAGGTGTGTACCGTGTTTAGTCCTTCAAGCTTAATCTCCATGTGTAGCCTAGTGTACATCACAGTTTGGGTAAACCTTATTTCTAGCCATGTAACAAACTTTAAAATGCTTATGTATATCTTATGTAACTTTGTGTATTCCTATAATCTTTCATATGACATGTTTTATATCATTTTAAATCTTGAGACTTAACAGAGTTGAATCTCGATAATAGATTGCAATGATATGATTATTACTATATGAATCGTCTTACTAGAGTATAAAGGCTCAAATTCTGACAACACCATAACTCCCTCGAGTGGGTGTCTCCCCCAGAGACAAAGGAACTTTTTCCCGCTTCAGATCTTTGGACGTTCATTGGTTGTTCGTGCGAACAGAGGCGTGAACCCATCCTCTCCATAAGAGACCGACACCGAAGTCTCCCCGAGAGCACTTTTACGAACCCTCTTCGTCAGCGAGAAGATCCATATGGCTCCCTTTTTGGGAGCGTTCTCCGTTTTTCTTTTTCTTTAAGTCTTTTCTTTATTTTCGTCTTCGGACTCTCCCTACGTTCAGCGAAGCAAACGTAGCCGGCAACCTCAACTTTAAAGATACTTGAACATCCCGCCGCCGCGCTCACCGAAGCAAGCCCTGCTTTCTTAAAGAGACACACGCACGCTGCTCTTAACTATGCACGCACGACTCTGCGTTCTTCAGCAACAAAGAGAACCATTTTGCAAGATAAGTTTATTGAACTTTTAATGTAATCTGATTTCTTGTTGTCTCTCAAAGGTTACCTGGTCTGTGATTTTGCCTAACTGTGATCTTTCTTTGATCGCACGTTAGTTTCACTTTCTCTCATCTCTCTCATTTTCCGGTCTCATCACTCTCATTGTCCGATCTCTCTCTCTCTCATTTTCGTTATTCGTTTAGTCTTGTATTTGTTTACGTGTCCTGTACATACATATTTACTCGTGTAAATTGTAGTATTTTGTATTCCTTAGTTCAATGTATTAGTCCAATTATTAAAATTCCATATATCCTTGATTGCATCTGTCTTAAATGCTCATAATTATAAAGTCAATGATTTGTTGATCTTAAGCTACAAAGCTGATTTGTTACTCTTAAGTAACCTAATTTTATAAGAACAGGAGAGTTGTTTTCATGGCCAGAAAATAGCTTTCTTTGAATTATAAGAAAGAGATCATTTTTGTTGAGAAATTGTTAAGTTAATCTTACGGCCGTTTTGCTTGACAAACAACCGTTTGATGATTACATTAATTTCCATTAAGGGTTATCTCATAATCGATCTGAAATAGGATTATATATGAATGATGAATTCTAATTCGTTGTGATTGATTATTCATATATATAAATCGATCTATTTTCAACTTCGAATAAATTAATGTAACTGTAATATGCAAAATATTAATCATATTCATGATTAATTATTAAAATTCCCTATAGATCATTTGAGCTAAATGTGCTACCCAGTGCGGTTACATTTGTAAACCCTAGAAATGGTTGTGCGTGAAAATCCCAGTAACTGAGCAGATTGGCACCAACAACCATGCCATGGCTCAAAATTGCTTAAATCACCTTTCTTTCCCATTCTGACATTCAGTTTGGAGTTCAGGAGATTGTCTTGACCAGGACCACACCCCTAAATGCATTGAAGCAACTGCCATGTGATTGGTTGATTAGATAATTGCATTAACCCTCTGGGGACCAAAAACGCGCCCGCGCGTTTTGCTCGTTTTTTTTTTTTTAGCAATGAAAATAAACACTAAATGCTCTGTTAATTTTGAGCTTTCATTTTCGTGTAATACATCAATCGATCCTGTTCAGTTTCTATTTTTTTTCTGTATACTCACAATAAAAATAAAGTGTTTTGCTTTTTGACAAATAAAGAAAAATTAACATGATGCGATTTCTGCCTTCTCTCTGTCAGTAAACTCCCATTTGAAACGTGTTCGAAAATGATCTATAACTCCGCGAAAATTCAGTCAAACAGGCAAACAGACCCACGGGCATAAAGCTTGAGATCACATCTTTTAAATGAAGTAATTTATATAAAAAACAAATATTCTCAGATTCTGTAATCTGTATAAAAAGAGAGCGACTCCAGTCGAGCTCATTACGAGCTAATTCACAAGTAATGTGACCACTCCCCGGAGAGCGCGTGCTATTCAAACGCAAATTCTGAGAACTATTTCAGACCTGTAAAACGCCCACATCAGCTGTAAACAAAGCGCGTCGCGATCGAGTGAGGCATAATATAGCCTACCTTATGGAGAAAAGATTCCTCAGAACAGTGCTGATATGAGGAGCAATATCTCCTGATATGAGGAGCAGATCCCGCTGAGGAGTGAGGTAGGCTGTTTTCTTTTCTCAAGTGTGGAATAACGTTATGGAATAACGTTAGTGTAGGCCTATGCAAACCGCAAAAAGATGAATCGCATTTCTATAATATGACTCGCCTTTCTGTGAGATGAATGAAGGGTACATATTTGTAAAGACTGTTTAGCCTAAATATGAATCGCGCGTCTGTGTGTGAAAGAATAAACTGCTTTGCTATAGCCTACTGAGATGAGTAAAAATCGACTGGAATATGTTGAAATAAAATGTATTTGTATAAGCAACGTATTAAACTGCATATTAGCATTTATATGCCCTAATATTTCATAAAAACAACGTTACAGTCAGTCACTTGTTGACTAGATTTGGGTACAGTTTTTAGGCTACTGTAGAATATACTGCCACATCAAATAAGCTTTTGTTTAGCAATTTCTGCTCATATCTAACGTTATATATATATATATATATATATATATATATATATATATATATATATATATATATATATATATTAGGGGTGTAACGGTACGTGTATTCGTACCGGACCGTTTCGGTACAGGGCTTTCGGTTCGGTGCACGTGTGTACCGAATGACTGAATGCAATATTTTGTGTGCGGAACATAGGTACATTTTCGTGTTTCCACACGAACATATTAAGTGGCGGAAGCCTTCGCGTTCAGCGCAAATCCCGCCCTGCAGCTGATTCTAAAGTTTTACCAGAACCCGTCTGGTTTTAGTTTTACCCGTCGTCACTGTAACCTAAACCAATGAAATCGACTGCAGGGCGAAAAAAAGCTTTTCCGCTCCGCCTCCGTGTGCGCCGCCGCACTCTCCGTTCCGTGTGTGTGTGTGTGTGTGTGTGTGTGTGTGCGTGTGTGTCTGCACGCTGCGCTCTCTGCTCAATGTTCGACTCCGTGTTTGCGCTGCGCGTTCTGCTCTGTCGTTAACGGCCCAAACACTCCAATCATGTACCGATCACGCACTGGAAAAGCAAAGTCCGCTCAAATAAGGTGAAATTTCTCAGTAGTAAACTTCTGTTTGCTGAGCTGGTATAGTCACGCTAGCAACAATGGTAAAATGACCTGCTCTGATCACATGCTCTGGTAATAATAGCTTTGTAGGAATAAATTTTATTTTGATAATTAGTAAAACAATGGGAAAAAAAATCTTAAATTGATTGTTGATTGATTATTGAAAAAGAATAATACATTGATATATATGTTTAATATTATTTTAACATAGGGCTATTTTCTGTTCCTTTTTTTCCCCGGTGTTTCATTTAATTAGGTGATTCTAAGTTTAATTATTGATGATTACAAGCTTGGAGGAATTGCAATTAATTACAGCAAATTGTGCAATTAAAGTTCATTTTTTGTCTTAATTTTTAAATATGAGCAGGCCTACAAGCTGGGATTGGTAATGCTGCACTGTAATCATAGTTATTTATTTATATTTTTCATTAAATTTATTATGTGATATTGGTTTGAGACAGAGTATTTTATTAAGTGGAGAACTTTGCAGCAGTATTTTATTTCTTATTCTTTTTTTTATTTTATATATATTTTATTATATTTTATTAAAAAGTGTTTAAAAAAGTGTAAACAAATTGTTAAAAAAAAGTTTATAGTAATAAACAACCTGCAGTTTAATGTTTGCATTTCTTTCCCTTACTGTACCGAAAATAAACCGAACCGTGACTTTAAAACCGAGGTACGTACCGAACCGTGATTTTTGCGTACCGTTACACCCCTAATAAATATATATATATATATATATATATATATATATATATATATATATATATATATATATATATATACAAAATACTATTTTTGTCAAAAATAAAGTCATAGACTAAGATGTTAGATGTTCCAATGTTGGCTATTTTCAAACTAATGAATACATATGATAAAATGTAGGCCTATAATCTTTTTTCTTTTTCTTTTTTACAAAGAAAGAGTACACTTGAAATATTGTTGAAATTGTAATTATTGTTGTAATTGTAACATTTTTTATAAAATAGCAAAACATATTTACAAGAGAGATGTAAGCGAAATCTTAAATGGTCAATTTAAGTCTTCTTCTAAATACATCTTTTGTCCTTGCATTGTGGCTCAGTCAGTGTCACACCTGAATGAATGGCTCATTAGGCAGAGTCATTATGCAGAGTGGGTGGGACATTGTAATCTAAGGTGTAAACTACTCCTCCCCCTCGCATATTGGCTTTCCAAGCAAAACCTGTTTTACACCATTTAAATCAATGTATTTTTTTTTTGTGAACGATAAAGCAAGACTATTTTCACATCATTTTGAAGCTAGAACTCAAAGGGACAACATCCATTAGTCAAAAGTCTTGTGGACACATATTTAATATGTGTTTTGTGGTCTTAATTCAGCAACTTTCATTTTAATTTTTTCCAATAACCATGCATAAACATTATTCTCTTAAAAATACAAACATCTACATACACGTTGCTCGCATATTATGGTAGCCCCGTTTGTGCTATATAGAGTGAATTTACACCTTTGCCATTAACATGTTTATAAATAACTGAAAAAAGCACAAATGTCAAGGCATGTCAGAACATCTCAAGGGCCCCAAAAACACCTTGGTCCCCAGAGGGTTAATGAGAAATTGAACAGGTGTTCCTAATAAACCTTTAGGTGAGTGTAGGTAGATTTTGGGCCCTATCTTGCACCTAGCGCAATTGACTTTGTACACCGACGCATGTATCATTCCTATTCTGCACCCACGCACAGCGGACTTTTCCCTCCACAGACGCACATCGGTAAATTAGGAAATGAACTTGCACTCCCAGGGGCGGTTCAGCGCAAAGAGGCGTCGTGTTCCGGCGCAAACGTTCCCTGGTGCTATTTTGCAGGTTTAGAAAACAATTCCATTGCGCATGTTATTCATTATGCTATTTTAAGGGCGCATGCTTATAATCAATGTAGCGTGTGCACAACGCACATACACTTTGCTTATCTCATCTACACACAGATACAGCAGTTCTCATTTTTAGGAAACCATACATTATTACAAGGAAAAATATTAACACATGAGGGAAACCATTGTTGTATCCATGAAGATGTGAAAAAATAGGCATAAATCTAGAAAAAATTATTATACGCCTGTTTAACCCCCTGAGGTCGGCTGTCGCGCCGGCGCGATAGGCTCGTTTTTTTCCTTATCAGTGCAACAGAGACGAAAAATACTTACATACATACTTACATTGATCTTACATACTTGTGTTTTACATCACTCGATCCTGTTAAGTGTGTATTATTTTTGTGTATACTCACAATAAAAACAAAGTGTTGTGCTTTTTGCCAAATAAATAAACATGATGCGAGTTCTGCTTTCTCTCTGTCAGTGTAGTCCATTCTGAAACGCGCCCGAAAATGAACTAACTCAGCGAATTCTCAGTCAAACAGGCATACAGACACACAGGCATGAAGCTTGAATTCTCTTCTTTTAAATGAAGTAATTTTTATATAAAAAAATATTCTCAGTTTATGTAATATGTATGAAAAGAGAGAGATGTCAGTCGTTCTCATCTCAGCTCATTAAGTTTTAATGTGACTCCGCCCATGGAGAGCACGCGCTATTCAAACGCAAATAATCTGAGGTGATCCAGGCAAACCCGTGAACGCCCACATCAACTGGATAACACACACAGCGAGTTCACTTTCAGACTCATGTACTTTACGACGCTGTGAGGAATAATACTATCTTGATAATAATCCTGGAAAATTTACCTCAGAAGTGCTGGAAGTTTCATTTCGAGGAGCAAAGGGATCCAGCTGAGGAATAGGTCAGTTCTATATCTGCTTTGTTCTAATCACAAGTGTCTGTACACGCTGAATGAATGAACGCACAGATGCATGCTGTTATGTAGCTACAGCTGGCAAAAAGACTGTTTAAATATGAATTGCGTTTCTATGTATGAATGAATGAATGCACAGATGCGCGCTGTTATGTAGCTACAGCTGGCAAAAATACTGTTTAAAAATGAATCGCGTTTCTGTGTGTGAATGAATGAACAGCTTTTACCAAACTCTATTGCTATACTGAGATGAGTAAAAATCGGAGAGATTATAAAGTTTTTACTGTAAAATACTGCCACATCAAATAAGCTTATAATGTTGCCAATTTCTGCTCATATGAATTGAATTACGTATGATAAAATGTATACTTTAGTTTTTACAAAGAAAGATTACACTGGAAATATTGTTACAATATTAATTGTTGTTGTAATTGTATAACCTTTTTAATAAAATAGCACAAAAAAAAATATATATATATATAATAATAATAATAATAATAATATATATATATATATATATATATATATATATATATATATATATATATATATATATATATATATATATATATATACATACATACAAGGATAGATGTAAACAAAATCTTAAAAGGTCAATATAAGCCTTCTCTTTAAATAATTTTATTATGCTTTATTAGTGACACATTTGGGTAGAGAATATATTCCAAATCTGAAAATACAGTATGAGAATTAACTGCACAATTACTAGAAATGTTTACCTTGGATATTATACAATTTGCAAGCACAATTTGTGGAAAAAACAACAACAACTGTGAACCAATTATATATATATATTGTCCTTGCATTCTTTCTTGTGGCTCAGTCACACACCTGAATGAAAGGCTCATTACGTATGCAGCCTCATTGGTGTGAATCACGCCCACCCGCATATTGCCTTTCCAAACAAAAAGTGTCGTACAAAATTTAAATCAATATATTGTTTTATGTGAATGATTAGGAAGGATGATTTTCACATCATTTTGAAGAAAAAACTCTAGGCGACAAAATGCATTATTCAGAAGTCTTATTGACACATATTTAGTATGTGTTTTGTGGCCTTATTTCAGACATTTTCATTTTTTGTTTTTTCAATAACCATGCATAAACATTATTTTCTCAAAAATATAAACATGTACATACATGTTACTCACATATTATGGTAGCCCTGTTCGTGCTAAATAGAGTGTAATTACACCTTTGCCATTAATATGTTTATAAGCAACTGAAAAAAGCACAAATGTAAGAGCATGTCAGAACATCTCAAGGACCCCAAAAACACCTTAGACCCCAGAGGGTTAACCGAAGCTAATTTGGGTGGGTTTCTCCCATCCTCAATGTCACTTCTCTGTCTTTTACGGCCCTGACGAGAACGTTGCTCTCCTCGGCTGTGAACCGCTCCTGGCGTGCGCCTGGCTCTTAAAGGGAATGTGAGATGTCGCTCTGATTGGTTTAATTCACGTTACGCCCAAACCACACCTATGAATAATGAAGCTACTTCAGACCAACCCATTTTAGATTTGCGTCGGGCACAAGAGTCATTTATCCCGCCGGTATAATAGCAACAGCGCCCAAGACCCGCCCACAAAGTTACTTGCGTTTCGCGCTTGATACTTGCGTTTCAGATCGTTAAAATAGGGCCCTATAACTGTAACACTACTTAAATTAGCACTGGACCGTCATCAAATTACAAAGCCTGAAACGAAAAAATATATATCAAAAGCAGGTCATGCAAATAACATGGTAAATGTTGCCTATTATGTGAAATATCGAAGTTACTTGGTAAACAGGTGGAACAGAGTGAATTGCTTGCGCGGCCGTGGTAGTAAACCGCGTTCACAAAATCAAACCAAATATGTGGAAACAATGTAGTATATATATATATATATATATATATATATATATATATATATATATATATATATATATTGGCTTACCGTATCACTCAGTTGAACAATTCAACAAAACAACTCAAACTCTAAATCCCACTTATCGTCACAGGCGCAAGTTAGATTATTCAGATGACAAATTCTTCCATCCGTCTTCATGTAACGTTAACGTCGTCCATTTTCTGCTGCGTCACAGGCAACTAATGTTTGAAACACGAACCGAAGCTCACAAAAGCTTAAAAATTGCTCAGAAATTCACAGACTCTGTTTATCTTGATAACAGGAATGATTATTCTGTTCAGTTAAATCCCGCTGACAAATTAAGTTTGCCTGTAGTAGCTACTGTCTGCTCGCGTCACATTTGATCTGAATTGAGTGCGAAAGAAATCAATCCCACAATGCAATGCCTTTACAGTTTGATACTGTATTACGAATTTATCGGGATGAAAACAGAAATGTGCTGTATATTTACAGCTGTTCTGTAAAAGATAAAGCCTAATACTGTATCATGGAAATACAGTACAATTCTGTAAGAAATTCCCTGTAAATTTACAGTAAAGGTGTCTTGTTCTTGGCCCCTCCTTGAACTGCCACCTTACCGTGGTGGAGAGGTTTGAGTACCCGAACGACCCTAGGAGCTATGTTGTCTGGGGCTATATGCCCCTGGTAGGGTCTCCCAAGGCAAACAGGTCCTAGGCGACGGGTCAGACTAAGAGCGGTTCAAAAACCCTTATGATGCCTATAAATTTGAGGACCGTAACGTCGCCCGGCATGGCGCAGCCGGGGCCCCACCCTGGAGCCAGGCCCGGGGTTGGGGCTCGTATGCGAGCGCCTGGTGGTCGGGCCTCCCCCCATGGGGTCTGGCCGGGCTCAGCCCGAAGGAGCAATGTGGGACCACCCTCCCGTGGACCAACCACCTGCAGGAGGGACCGTAAGGGGCCGGTGCTTAGTGGATCGGGCGGCAGTCGAAGGCGGGGGCCTCGACAACCCGATCCATGGACGCGGAATCTAGCTCTAGGGACATGGAATGTCACCTCTCTGGCAGGGAAGGAGCCTGAGATTGTGCGTGAGGTTCAGAGATTCCGACTAGAGATAGTTGGGATCACCTCTACGCACGGCTTGGGCTCTGGAACCTCACTCCTCGAGAGAGGATGGACTCTTTACGAGAGGGTCGCTTCCCTGCGCCTTCGGGTCGAGGATAGGTCTCTCACTGTCGTTTGTGCCTACGAGCCAAACGGCAGTGCAGAGTACCCGGCCTTCTTGGAGACTCTGGGAGGGGTGTTGGAAAGTGCTCCGACTGGGGACTCCGTCGTTCTACTGGGGGACTTCAACGCCCACGTGGGCAGTGACAGTGACACCTGGAGGGGCGTGATTGGGAGGAACGGCCCCCCTGATCTGAAGTTCTCCACTTCCATTGTCAACGCGGCCAATCGTAGCTGTGGCCGTAAGGTCTCCGGTGCCTGTGGAGGCGGCCATCCCCGAACCCGGTGGTGGAGTCAAGTCAAGTCATCTTCATTTACCCACTGCGCAATGTGTCGTCGGAGTGACGTGATTTTCATGTAATTTTTGGATGTCCAAATTCTGTCCATTGAAGGGGTTGTTTTGTGACGCCAGGCGACGTCTTTTTTCGACGTCTTCCGCACGTCTAATGTTGAGGTCCGTCCACAAAAGTTCGTTTGTGGGAAGAAGGAAGGAGACGGGATCGGCTTGCTGTGGATCGTGTGTTTTATTAGATAAGTCTTTTCCAAACAATAATCAGTGCGCTCAAACAAAACAGCGGCTTCTTTAGGCTTCTCCTCATGAGACCATACACACACACACACCTTGCTTTCCCTGGGAATCGAACTCATGATCTTAGTGTTACAAGCGCCAACGCTCTACTGTTCTACTGTTTGAGCTACAGCACCACACCTTTGTACGCGTCTCCAGTTATCACCTGATGCTGAGACGATCAAATGGAGTTTTGGGAAAATTATCTTAAATAATTATAAATAATCTGTATTCATATGTATTAATCATGTTGATAATAACAATGTTGATATTTGTAAATAAAAAAAATATCACATAGTAATCATGTAAATTTCCTGCACCTGTCATAGACGTCCAAATGACGTCCAAAAAAATTACCCAGTTCAAAGGTCCAATGTTGAACGTCAATATGACGTCCAAGTTGGGTCATGGTTGGACGTCCAAATAGTGGACCTAGTTTGGACGTCGAATAGATGTCCAGAATTGGTCATGGACCGACGGACCCAATATAGACATGATCTGCATGTCTATCCAACGTCCAATGTTTAGTGGGTATATAGCGCTTTTAACAATGTGGATTGTTTCAAAGCAGCTTTACAGAGATAAATGTATAAGTTAAGATTGTTTTGGCTTTATAGCGGTTCTTTAATAAAGTTATTTTCCAGCTAAAGTTAGTTTTGATTGATTCACTTCCGTCGCAACGATCATTTGTTATTAAATTAGGGTCCGCTAAGACGACACCATTCTCTCTACGCAAACTTTAAACGCGAACCTGTGATAAACGTTGATGGCGTTCACATGCGCATTAAGAATTGGTTCTATAGTTATGTGCGTTTGAATATATGTGCACAGGTTTGTAATTCCCTACAGACCAAGCCTAAACAAAGTACTGGTGTTTCCTTATAATTTTAATACAGAATTTTATTTTATCAATTCGGGGTAGATACGCGAATTGAGTTTTCCCGACAACGCTTTATCTGTAGAGTGGTAAAGGGATCCTGCATAGAGAGAGACTAGTTAGCACTTCAGCACTGCGTTGTCATCGGGTCCAGGCGAAGGTCCTTCATCAGATCTGGATACGGCCTGGATCCGGCAGGCTGCGGGAAAATCTCGGGATAAACAAAGACACTAAAATTAGCGTAGATGCCATTCTTCTCACGATGTAACAAGTACATCAGGATTTATGGGAAGTGTTCCCGGTTCCAGCTGACCTAATCTATGCAGCCTAACATTGAATTATATAGAAGTCTATAATGTATTATGTGAATGCTAGGTCAAAGAGATGTGTCTTTAATCTAGCTTTGAACTGACAGAGTGTGTCTGCTTCCCGGACAATGGTAGGAAGATTGTTCCAAAGTTTTGGTGCTAAATAGGAAAAGGATCTACCGCCAGCAGTCGATTTTGATATTCTAGGTATTATTAACTGGCCGGAATTTTGAGATCACAATAGACGTGAAGGACTATAATGCGTTAAGAGCTCGCTTAAGTACTGCAGAGCTAAACCATTTAGTGCGTTGTAAGTAATCAGCAATGTTTTAAAATGTATGTGATGTTTAATAGGCAGCCAATGTAGTGTTGACAGAACCGGGCTAATATGGTCACACTTCCTGGTTCTGGTAAGAACTCGAGCTGCTGCATTTTGAACTAGCTGTAGTTTGTTTATTAAGCGTGCAGGGCAACCACCCAGTAGAGCATTACAATAATCTAGCCTTGAGGTCATGAATGCATGAACTAATTGTTCCGAATTTGTCAATGAGAGCATATGGCGTAATTTAGATATATTTTTAAGATGGAAAAATGCGGTTTTACAGATACTAGACACGTGACTTTCAAATGAAAGATTGGTATCAAAAAGCACACCCAGGTTCCTAACCGACGACGAAGACTTAACAGAGCAGCCATCAAGAGTTTTTTGTCCAATAATTAGAATCTCTGTTTTTTCAGAATTTAGAAGTAGGAAATTACGAGTCATCTATTTTTTATATCAGCTATGCATTCCGTTAGTTTTGTGAATTTGGAAGTTTCGTTAGGTTTTGAAGAAATATACAGCTGAGTATCGTCAGCATAACAGTGAAAGCTAATTCCATGTTTCCTAATGATATCTCCTAAGGGTAGCATGTACAGAGTGAACAGCAACGGTCCTAGTACTGAGCCTTGTGGTACGCCATACTGAACTTGTGATCGATAAGACATCTCTTCATTTACTGCTACAAACTGATAACGGTCAGATAAGTATGATTTAAACCATGCTAGTGCAATTCCACTAATGCCAACATAGTTTTCTAGTCTATTTAAAAGAATGTTGTGGTCAATGGTGTTAAATGCAGCACTAAGATTGTGGTCAATGGTGTTAAATAAGCACTAAGTGGTCTTAGTGGCACTAAGACCACTAATAGCGAGATACAACCACGATCGGATGATAA
The DNA here is from genome assembly GCA_022828995.1 of Vimba vimba. Classification (NCBI taxonomy): domain Eukaryota; kingdom Metazoa; phylum Chordata; class Actinopteri; order Cypriniformes; family Leuciscidae; genus Vimba; species Vimba vimba. The sequence goes on along the minus strand of CM040824.1, from coordinate 22,370,024 downwards.
GAGCAAATCATTTGTGACTCTAATGAGAGCTGTCTCAGTACTATAGTACGGTCTAAATCCGGACTGAAAATCCTCGCAGATATCATTTCTTTCAAGAAAGGAACACAGTTGTGAGGATATTGCTTTTTCTAATATCTTTGACAGAAAAGGCAGATTCGAGATTGGCCTGTAATTGACTAATTCTGTAGGATCAAGTTGCGTTTTTTTTTAACAAGCGGTTCAGTAGTTCAGTTCTCTTTCAGTAGCTTAGTCGGTATAGGGTCTAACATACATGAATTAACGAGTTTGCAAAATTCTTCCTCTCCTATAGCAATAAATGAATCAAATTTTTCCTCAGGGAGACTACAATGCACTGCCTGATGCGATACTGTAGTAGACGGTAGCATAGTTATAATTTTGTCCCTGATATTATCAATCTTATAAGTGAAGTAGTTCATAAAGTCATTACTGCTGTGCTGCTTGGAAACTTCTGGGTTTGAAGCTTTCTTTTTTGTTAGTTTAGCCACTGTTTCAAATAAATACCTAGGATTATGTTTATTTTCTTCTAATAGGGTTGAAAAATAAGCGGATCTAGCAGCTTTTAAAGCCTCTCTGTACTTGATCGAGCTCTCTTTCCATGAAATCCAAAATACGTCTAGTTTTGTTTTCTTCCAGTTGCGCTCCATTTTTCTGGCTGCTCTCTTAAGGGCCCCGAGTGTGCTCGTTGTACCACGGCGTTGGACTATTTTCTTTAATCTTCTTTAAGCGCAACGGAGCAACTGTGTCTAAAGTGCTGGAAAAGAGAGAGTTAACCCTCTGGGGTCTAAGGTGTTTTTGGGGCCCTTGGGATGTTTTGACATGCCCTGACATTTGTGCTTTTTTCAGTTATTTATAAACATGATAATGGCAAAGGTGTAAATTCACGCTATATAGCACAAACAGGGCTACCATAATATGTGAGCATCATGTATGTAGATGTTTGTATTTTTAAGAGAATAATGTTTATGCGTGGTTATTGAAAAAAATAAAAATGAAAGTTGCTGAAATAAGACCACAAAACTCATACTAAATATGTGTCCACAAGACTTTTGACTAATGGATGTTGTCGCTTCGAGTTCTGTCTTCAAAATTATGTGAAAATAGTCTTGCTTTATCGTTCACATAAAACAATACATTGATTTAAATTGTGTAAGACAGGTTTTGCTTGGAAAGCCAATATGCGAGGGGGGGCGTGAACGAGGAGTGGTTTACACCTGAGAATACAATGTCCCACCCATTATGCGTAATGACTCTGCATAATGAGCCATTCATTCAGGTGTGACACTGACTGAGCCAAGAATGAATGCAAGGACAAAAGATATATTTGGGTCAGTGACGTGCCGCACTGATTTTGCACTTCCAGGAGCAATAAATATTATATATTTATATAAAATAGGTTTAAAATTATATATATGCTTTAATCTCACATCATTTGTCCTCCTCACTGTTCATAATTGTGTGAAAATTTCAAAAATAGGTAACTTTTAGACTATTAATGTGGTCAAATGTCATACGGTCAAACGGAATTCACTTAAAGTTATTTAAGACAATTGCATTTAAAATGATTAAAAATGTTTAAAAATTATCCAATTTTTCATTTGGCATATTTTTTCAAGTCTTAAGATAAGCATATTAAAGTATCAGTTAGATAGACCTTTAAGAAATGTCATTAGTATCTAAAACAAATTGTTCCGCAAAGACACATTTTCTCTATGTCATACGGTAAAACAAAGTTTGGAAGCCATTTTGGAACTGAATATTAATGATTTAAGTCATGTGACATGTGATGACATCACTCAGAGGACCCATGAAGACCAGCCAAGTTGAAGTTGAGTTTAAGATTTTGCTCCTAAATTTCAGGTAATTCCACCTTTTCCAAGTGTGTTACCATGTGTCACAGATTTGGGTGTCATATGGTCAAACGTCAAAAAAGGGTTTAATACATTTTAAATTTGAACAAATATTGATTTACAGGTGAAATATAAAGTTTAAAAATCAAGGTCAAGGGTAAAGGTGGAAGGAGGTGGCCAAGCAACTGCCTGTTATAAATGACAAAGCATGAAACTGTCATAAGGGCAAACAAAAAATGTCATACGGACAAATGATTTTACCGTATGACATGTTGTTATACCATATGACACAGAGCATTTCACTGAATTATTTAGTTATTTCTTAATTGTTTTATCACATATATAGTTTGTACAACTACTATGAATTAATATTAACATATATAATATATTTCTGCCTATTTCAAGCATTTTTTCACATTATTACAGATGCCTTTTTCTAGTAAGGAGAGGGGTGCAGGTTTCCGTGCAAAGCTAAGGGCAGATCCTGCAGCTAGAGAGGAGAACCTAGCCAAGAGGAGGGAAAAGTATAACTGTGAGAGTATATGTGTCTCAGATATACTCGTCTCAGATGTACTCGTCTCAGAAATAATTGTCTGGCATACTCGTCTCAGACATACTCGTCTCAGATGTACCTGTCTCAGATGTACTCGTCTCAGAAATAATTGTCTGGCATACTCGTCTCAGAAATACTCGTCTCAGAAATACTCGTCTCAGAAATAATTGTCTGGCATACTCGTCTCAGATATACTCATCTCAGAAATAATCACCTCAGATGTACTTGTCTCCGAAATAATTGTCTGGCATACTCGTCTCAGACATACTCGTCTGAGATATACTCGTATCAGAAATACTCGTCTCAGAAATACTCGTCTGAGATATACTCGTCTGAGATATACTCGTATCAGAAATACTTGTCTCAGAAATACTCGTCTCAGATATACTTGTCTAGATATACTCGTCTCAGATATACTCGTCTCAGAAATACTCGTCTGAGATATACTCGTCTCAGATATACTCGTATCAGAAATACTCGTCTCAGAAGTACTCGTCACAGATGTACTCGTCTCAGAAATAATTGTTTGGCGTACTCGTCTCAGACATACTCGTCTGAGATATACTCGTCTGAGATATACTCATATCAGAAATACTCGTCTCAGAAATACTCGTCTCAGATGTACTCGTCTCAGAAATACTCGTCTGAGATATACTCGTCTGAGATATACTCGTATCAGAAATACTCATCTCAGAAATACTCGTCTCAGATATACTTGTCTAGATATACTAGTCTCAGATATACTTGTCTAGATATACTCGTCTCAGATATACTCATCTCAGATATACTCGTCTCAGATATACTCGTCTCAGAAATACTCGTCTGAGATATACTCGTCTCAGATATACTCGTATCAGAAATACTAGTCTCAGAAGTACTCGTCACAGATGTACTCGTCTCAGAAATAATTGTTTGGCATACTCGTATCAGAAATACTCGTCTCGGAAATACTCGTCTCAGAAATAATTGTCTGGCATACTCGTCTCAGACATACTCGTCTGAGATATACTCGTATCAGAAATACTCGTCTCAGAAATACTCGTCTCAGATGTACTCGTCTCAGAAATACTCGTCTGAGATATACTCGTCTGAGATATACTCGTATCAGAAATACTCATCTCAGAAATACTCGTCTCAGATATACTCGTCTAGATATACTCGTCTGAGATATACTCGTCTCAGATATACTCGTCTCAGAAATACTCGTCTAAATATACTCGTCTCAGATATACTCGTCTCAGATATACTCGTATCAGAAATACTCGTATCAGAAATACTCGTCTCAGAAGTACTCGTCACAGATGTACTCGTCTCAGAAATAATTGTCTGGCGTACTCGTCTCAGACATACTCGTCTGAGATATACTCGTATCAGAAATACTCGTCTCGGAAATACTCGTCTCAGAAATAATTGTCTGGCATACTCGTCTCAGACATACTCATCTGAGATATACTCGTCTCAGACATACTCGTCTGTTTGTCTCCACAATGTTACTGTTATTTGTTATACGTTTTTCGTGAAAAAGTGATGAATCTTTTGATATGAGCTATTACTGTAAATGATATGAGATTAGGTTGTTCATAACCTTTTGATAGCAGATATGAATGTTACTGTTC
>CM040824.1:22235987-22360987 GCA_022828995.1 Vimba vimba | reverse complement strand
TAGATAACGAAATGCTTTGGATGTATTGTTGGACCTCTCTTCTAAAAACAATGAATAAGGGATTCTGCTGAGTGAATTTACGGTGAATGTGAAATTTTGCAAGGAACAATAATAGATTAATAATAAAATACTCATTAAATTTAGCTTTTTGTAAAGAAAACAAACAGTACATCCTTAAAAAGCATACACTTTAAGCGAAGAGGAGAGATTCGCGACTGCACTGATTGAACACGTTTTAAGTGCAGGCATATTCTCTGAGCGAGCCCAGAGAAAATTCTTACAAGAGCAGCATGTATCTGAGAGCGCGCGCCCAGTTCTCGCGCGCGAGCAGAGAGATTCGCACTCGGCACATTATATTCTGTGCGCGAGCAGAGAGATTTGCGCTCGCGCATTATATTAATGTACTTTAGCGCTACAATAATGCGCTCTCGACATTTGACAGGAAAATAACGCCATAAACACTTTGTTTTTATTGTGAGTATACACAAAAATAATACACATTTAACAGAATCGATTGATGTATGAAACTTGTTTGTAAAATCAAAGTCAAAAGAGTATTTCGGGTCTCAATTCAACTGATAAGGAAAAAAGCGAGCAGATCACGCCGGCGTGATTGCCGACCTCAGAGGGTTAAAAGTTTCGGTTGCAATATCAAGTTCTTCTAAGCTATCCGAGATGCTGAGATGTTGAAACTGATTAGGAAGATTATTGATAAAGCAATCTTTAGTGGCAGAAGTGATAGGTCTAACATATTTATAACACGGAGTCGGCTTTGCAGCCTTGGCTAAATGTAATTTACATGAGACTAGATAATGATCTGAGATGTCATTGCTCTGCTGCAGAATTTCAATCTCAATCAACATCTATTCCATGTGATAATATTAGATCTAGAGTATGATTACGACAATGAGTAGGTCCTGACACGTGTTGTCTAACTCCAATAGAGTTTAAAATGTCTTTAAATGCCAATCTCAATGCATCTTTTTCATTATCTATGTGTATATTAAAATCACCAACAATTAGTACTTTATCTGCAGTAAATATTAATTCTGATAGAAAGTTCTTTGATAAAATCTTTATGGTGCCCTGGTGGCCTGTATACAGTAGCCAGCACAAATCTCAAACATGATATATCGTTTACACTATATATTTTTACATTAAGCACCAGCACTTCAAAAGAAGTATATTTAAAACTTGATTTCTTAGTGGTTTTGAAAATATTACTATAAATTACAGCAACACCTCCCCCTTTGCCTTTCAGACAAGGTTTATGTTTATAACAGTAATCTTGCGGGGTGGTCTCATTTAAAGTAATGTAATCATTAGGTTTTAGGCAGGTTTCTGTCAAACACAGCACATCTAGGTTATTATCTAAAATCATATCATTAACAATGAGTGCTTTTGGAGTAAGGGATCGAATATTCAGCAACCCAAGCTTTAGCATTTGCTCATCTGCATTATATCTGTTTTTTATTTGTTGAACATCAATTACATTTTTAACCTTAGATGGGCTTGGACGTTTTTTGGATTTCCAAATTCGGGGGAACAGACACAGTCTCTATATGATGATATCTAGGTGAAAGAGGCTCTATGTGATGGGATTTATCTGACCTTGGTGACGTGAGGCCACTAGCAGACAGTCGGTTAAACCAGTCTGTCTGCTTCCTGACCTGGTGCCCAATTTGTCATTTTTTATCTCTAAGATACGGTGGCCGAGAGAGCTCAACGCGCTGCAACTGAAGAAAACACATGCAAATAGAAAAACACCTGCAAATTAACCTGTTAAGCTGCAACCCCACTTTTGAAAAATCCCCAGAAATGACATACTCAAACTGAAACAGATACAGTCCATGAACCCTTTGTACTAAAAGCACAAGTATGATCTCATTTGAAAGCTGACACCTGGCAGTTTATTGTAAATGTAGAATTAATTATTGTCATAATGAAAAAGATAGTTATAAATAGCTTCAAAATTTTGTAAAGTTATTAGAAATTTATTTTTATGAAACATTTTCATGAAAATAAAATTGAAGTTGGCACTGTAGCAATCTAGAAATGCACTGCAGCTAAAGCCACATGTCTGACCATGTTATATGTACAATATGAAGATAATAAGTCTAAAACTCTGTATTTAGTTAAATGTTTTTCAAGATCATGTCATGACTTTATTTTGATTTTACTCTAAAATGCTGCTGATGATTATAGTTATCTTCTAAGTCATCTATTCAGTCTTTTGTCTCTATTGTTTTGTGGTGCAAACGAGCCCCATTCAGTCTCAGTCTCCCCCTGCACACATTCACACCTCTCCAGCCTGGTTATGGCTCTAAATATGCATTTCTTTTGTCTGCATTATAGTTACTAACGACTGGCTATTCACAGGCTATTCATAGGGTTTCAATCCCTAAATTCTTTTATCAAAGTTCTCACTGTATCTAACTGTATCAAATGCCCTTCTGGAATAAAGAAGCATTTCAGCAAGCATTCCTATTTAGAAACAAAATCATAAAAGATAACTTCTAGGTTGCAGGTGCACCTAAAGCTAGCTAGCATGTTAGCTTAGCACACCATCAATACATGACAATTGATGAGATTAAAACCATGTTTGTGCTCCAAACTTACTTTATAACACTTTATAAGTGTTTTAAATAATCTTCTGTGATCTAATTTGGCTTCAGATAAAACAATCAGACAGAAAATATACTATTGTATGGTATTCTGCACAATGAGTCTATAATATAGATTAGCATTACATTATAAATATAATCTATTATTATGAAAATACCTGGCATGGCTTGAAAAACACAGGTAACTCAAATATCATTGCAATCATGTTTATTGTCTTCAAAACATCTGTATCTGCATGTTACAGCGCGATCTCTGTTAGCTTTGTGTGTCTCAGTGACGTCCTGGAATGTCACATGATCATGGCTTTTCTTCATGTTCCATATATGGATTATAATTGTGAATGTAGCGCCCTCAGGCTATTGGTATGAATTGAAAACACAGTATCAGAGTATCCAATCGCTCATAATGATTACATCGACGCAGTTGGGTATAAATTCAATAAATATTATTCCTGTCTATAGAAATCTGATGTAAACCTATGAGAATATATCAATATTTCTCCAAATCTGCACATTTTTGAGCTAAAGCCCTGAGGGACGTTGTTTTGTGTATCGCTGTCATGACGACAGCACGGGAGTTTTTTTATGAATGAAATCGGCTGACGCGCATAATTCATATTAAAGGTATCGACTCATTTTTTCATTTCATAACTCCTGACACAAATTAAGAAATAACTGTCGCTATAAGTTTTTCAGAATACAATAGTGGTCAAATACATAAACTTGAGTCTTATATCTTTTTAATGATGTATAGTTTGTCAAGGTATAACATTAAATTTGATAGTAACTTTTAACTATATATATTAAAAAAAAACGCTTCAGTGCGCCCGCGCACTGGCAACGGTTAACAGGTTAAGAAAACATCTTCATCTGTTTCACAACACATGTGTGCTCCAAATACTCACAACACAACCAAATACAGAAACGCACTGCAAAAGTTCACAACACAACCAAATACAGAAACGCGCTGCAAAAGTTAACAACACAAACAAATACCGAAAAGCGCTGCAAAAGTTCACAACACAACCAAATACAGAAACGCGCTGCAAATAGAACAGAAAACAACGGAAATGTTTCCGGGGAACCCAATAAGTGACGGACCCGACTAGGACGTGCTTACAGCTGTCTACTTTTATTATTTAATTTTTTTGCAAAACATACAGAGATGATACGTTTATGACATACAACTTTGTATACAATATACAAAATGTATTTACAATATGTTCAATGTCATAAGTAGAATGTCAAAGAATACTAAAAAGAACAATGAGCTGAAGACTAAAATAAATAAATAAATAAATAAATAAATAAATAAATAAATAAAGAGAGAGAAAAAGAACATGAGGGAAAGACATTAATCTATACATCAGTTACATTGTACACATTTTGTCATGTTATGTTAAAATAAGTTTCATAAGAAATGTTAGAATGCAGCTAGGGTCCAAATATGAGACGGCAAGTTTTAAAGTTGAGACACTCACACACAGATATAACGCATATTTTAAAAACTTTGTTGTATAAAATGTATATTTATTTGTAACAGTTATGTTAACAGCAATAATACTATATTTCTGGTAAGAACAGCTATTCAGCTGATGGACACGCGCTGCGTTGTCATGGGAACATCCCAGGTGAAAATAATGAGGAAATTACGTTCATTGTCTTTCGTTGCTCCCTTCATCAACATAATGGCACACAAGTGCCCCGCTCCCTCCAAAGTTCCCAATTCAAGGGCTCTGCCGTCTGCCCTTTTAAGAGAGTAGGGCATAGGTAAAGCTCACGAGCAATAAGCACGTCCCAGCCGTCCGTCCGTCACTTATTGGGTTCCCCGGAAACATTTTCGTTGTGTTCTGTCCTATTTGCAGCGCGTTTCTGTATTTGTTTGTGTTGTGAACTTTTGCAGCACGTTTCTGTATTTGGTTGTGTTGTGAACTTTTGCAGCGCATTTCTGTATTTGGTTGTGTTGTGAGTATTTGGAGCACACATGTGTTGTGAAACTGATGAAGATGTTTTCTTAATTTGCGGGTGTTTTTTCTATTTGCATGTGTTTTCTTCAGTTGCAGCGCGTTGAGCTCTCTCGGCCACCGTACTAAGACTATGAGCCAAATTACTAGAGAGAAGAGCAGTACCATCACAGGACAAATTAATACCATCTCTTTTCAACAGGTCAGGTTTGCCCCAAAAACTTTTCCACTTTTTGTTGTATGCCTACAATGAAAAAATAAATGTCTTATGACTAGTAATATTATCATGCTGTCTCCTTCCCATTTCCTAACATATCTATATTTATTCTTAGGGAGCCATTAGACCTGTTTCCCAGGCCAGTACCTCCCGGAGTATTGCTTGCCAGACTGACCCCCTTCCAAAAAGATCTGTTGGAACCCACCTATCCAAGGACACTCTTAAGACTCGCGTCAGAAGCAGAGGTTTGTGAAATTGAATTTTTATGTTAGTTTACCTGCAAAGTTGTATTGTTTACATTTCTGTTTCTGTTTACATTTCAATTGAAAGAGGGGAAAAAAGAGAAAACAAATATGGGAACCTTATCAATGAGAAAGTACGTAATGTGGGCAGACATTTAACATTGATCTTAGAGGGCCCTATCTTGCACCCAGCGCAATTGACTTTGTACACCGACGCATGTATCATTCCTATTTTGCAAAGCGCGCTTTTCCCTCCACAGAAGCACGTCGCTAAACTAGGGAATGAACTTGCGCTCCCGGGGCGGTTCAGCGCAAAAAAGGAGGCGTGTTCCGGCGCAAATGTTCCTTCATGCTATTTTGCAGGTTTAGAAAACAATTGCGCCACTAACCAGGAAAAAATAGTTTAAAGTCAGTGGCGCGTTGCGCATGTTATTCATATGCTATTTTAAGGGCGCATGCTTGGCCATAATCAATGTACGTGTGCACAACGCGCACTTTGATTCTCTCATCTACACAGAAGCAGCAGTTTTCATTTTTGCAAATCATACATTATTACGATAGATAGATAGATAGATAGATAGATAGATAGATAGATAGATAGATAGATAGACAATTTATTATAAAAGCATACATCTAGCTTACACATTTACCCAAATTATCATTATCATACGCCTTTTTAATCGAAGTTAATTTGGGTTGGTTTCTCCATCCCCAACGTCCCTGACGAGAACGTTGCTCTCCTTGGCTGTGAACCGCTCCTGGCGCGCGTCTGGCAAATCCGCCGTTATAATAGGAATCCGCTTTAGAACAAGCGCGCCTGCTCTTAAAGGGAATGTGAGATGACGCTCTGATTGGTTTATTTCACGTTACGCCCAAACCACACCTATGAATAATGAAGCTCTTCAGACCAACCCATTTTAGATTTGCGCCTGGCGCAAGAGTCATTTATCCCGCCGGGAAACTAGCAACAGCGCCAAGACCCGCCCACAAAGTTACTTGCGCTTTGCGCTTTGACACTTGCGTTTCAGATCGTTAAAATAGGGCCCAGAGACTGTATACAGATATCTTGTCCTATGCACTACATGATAGGTATTTATGTATCATGAAAGTATTTTATGTTTGTTATTACAGCTATTTCAAATGAGCCAGTCTACATTGTTTGACAAAGGCATATTTTCCAAATAGCTTCTCAGACAAGTGTGGTCTGTGAGAATGTGCGGTCTCCCCAACTTCTCACCTCAACACCCTTGAAGCCCCTTCCACCCAATAAGAGGCCACGACTGGAACTAGAGGAGGACGACAATGAATGGGAGGCCTCCATTGAGGCTACTGACCCTAATGACTCCACTTTCATTCAAAGTGTATCAATGACAACAGAGTCATCGACTGTATCGTAAGTTCTCAAAGAAAGCTCCAATAGCCATTTATCTTTGATGTGTCTCAATTCTGATGTGAATAATTCTTATGTTTGTCTGTTGTGCTACTTTTCTTCTTTTTTTCCACTTTCACAGACAAGCCTCACCAACATATGATGCACCTAAATATATTGTATATGCCTCCTCGAGTTGTTTGAGTTATGTCCAGTATGCAGCTCCATGTGTGATGTCCGGAAGACAATATGTGGGACTTTTCTTGCTGTTAATCAGACGTGCCACTGTTGTGAGTTCAACAGACAGTGGAAGAGTCAACCGTTCATTGGAAGTACACCTGCAGGGAACATTCATCTCTCTGTGACTGTATATTTTATATCCAAATGAAAAAGGTATTTAGGTAATCTTTTGTACAAATTCATTTTTTGATATATGCATATAAACTTGCGATTTAAATGTTTTCATGATTTTCAATGCATTTGGTGTGAAGAGCATGCGATACCAAGCTTTCCGTAAACATGCCAAAACCTGCCATTGTTTGGAAATGGAAAAGGGCCCAGCAGGTTGAGCTTCAAAGTTTAAGCCAGCAGAGCAAGGTCATCATTGGAAGAGATATGCGGGCAGATTCTCCAGGTCAGTAGCAGAAACACCATCATTTTGAGTTGAAAACTATTTTCTGGTAGCACTTTCACTGTATCACCCTGTAGGTTGAATATGGGACCGGAGCGCCACTGTGTAGTGCTACAGCTGAAATAGTTGCACCATTTTCTTTTTAAACTGCCTTAATATCGCTTTACTTTATTACATGTACTGTGCTACAATGTTTTACTGCAATAAAATTGTGCACTGTTACACTACTAAGTAGTGTAAATGCAATTGCACAGCATCCCTAACATAGTAATCTAACATGACGTTTACTCCAGCTATGTCATATTGTGTCCTCTTCCATCAATCTACCCTGTTTTCTATCAACAGAGCAATGAGGTTGGAGGGAGTTACTACATGGAGAAGTAAGGTCTGAAGCGAAGCCTTGCTCTTCTGGAGGCAAGTGGTGTCACATTGGACTGCATAGTCACAGAAAAGAGCATCACACAGTACTATGACGTCTGGCATATTGATACACAACTGTATGACATATTAATCTATTATGCTTTTGACACCTTGTTCTGCCTGAATTTGTAATTTACATTTAGCTCTGACATGGAATTAAAATTTTACTCAGTAGTTTTTAATATTTTTTTTAATCCAAGTGATGTCTAAGAACATCGACAAACTTGCCAAGGAAAAGAATTGTGAGATGGTAAAAAAGTGGCAACAGAGTATTAGGAACCATCTCTACTGGACTGCATCATCATCCAAGACAGGCCCAGAGAAGGTGGCAAAGTGGACCTTTGTCATCAGTCACATCCACAACATTCACACACACGAAGACCCCCTTTTTCAAAAAAAAAAAAAAATTAAATAAACTTGCCTTGCCTTGCCACAGTGATGTCATAGATAAGAGGAGGTGGTTGAAGCCAGGTATACATTTATTATTAATTTATTCCTTTAAAATATATGAATAATGGTCATATAAAACCATTACATTTGGCATCCAAAGGCATTTTCTAAACAGTTTTAAAATAATTTCGTAGGATCAAAGGTTTCCTACAGACTAGAGAAGGTCCTTACAAACAAGAGGTTCATCAATGGTGTGGAGAAACTAAGCCCTCACCGCCAAACAAGTCAAGTAAAGTCATCTTCATTTATATAGCGCTTTTAACAATGTAGACTGTTTAAAAGCAGCTTTACAGAGATAAACGTATAATTTATGGTAACAGAGATTGTTTTGGCTTTATAGCGGTTCTTTAGTAAAGTTATTTTCCAGCTAAGGTTAGTTATGATTGATTCGCTTCCGTCGCAACAATCATTTGTTATTAAATTAGGGGTCGCTAAGACGACACAATTCTCTCTACATAGACTTTAAACGCGAACCTGTGAGAAACGCTGATGGCGTTCACATGCGAATTAAGAATTGGTTCTATAGTTATGTGCGTTTGAATATATGTACGCAGGTTTGTAATTCCCTACAAACCAAGCCTAAACAAAGTACTGGTGTTTCCTTATAATTTTTGATACAGAATTTTATTTTATTTTATCAATTCGGGGTAGATACGCGAATTGAGTTTCCCGACAACGCTTTATCTGTAGAGTGGTAAAGGGATCCTCCATAGGGAGAGACTAGTTGGCACTTCAGCACTGCGTTGTCATCGGGTCCAGGCGAAGGTCCTTCATCAGATCTGGATACGGCCTGGATCCGGCAGGCTGCGGGAAAACCTCGGGATAAAGAAAGACACTAAAATTAGCGTAGATGCCATTCTTCTTATGATGTAACGAGTACATCAGGATTTATGGGAAGTGTTCCCGGTTCCAGCTGACCTAATCTATGCAGCCTAATATTGAATTATAGAAGTCTATAATGTATTATGTGAAAGCTAGGTCAAAGAGATGTGTTTTTAGTCTAGCTTTGAACTGACAGAGTGTGTCTGCTTCCCGGACAATGGTAGGAAGGCTGTTCCAAAGTTTTGGTGCTAAATAGGAGAAGGATCTACCGCCAGCAGTCGATTTTGATATTCTAGGTATTATCAACTGGCCAGAATTTTGAGATCGCAATAGACGTGAAGGACTATAATGCGTTAAGAGCTCGCTCAAGTACTGCGGAGCTAAACCATTTAGTGCTTTGTACGTGATCAGCAATATTTTAAAATTGATGCGATGTTTAATAGGGAGCCAGTGCAGTTTTGACAGAACCGGGCTAATATGGTCATACTTCCTGGTTCTGGTAAGAACTCGAGCTGCTGCGTTTTGAACTAGCTGTAGTTTGTTTATTAAGCATGCAGGGCAACCACCCAGTAGAGCATTACAATAATCTAGCCTTGAGGTCATGAACGCATTAACTAATTGTTCCGCATTTGTCAATGAGAGCATATGACGTAATTTAGATATATTTTTAAGATGGAAAAATGCAGTTTTACAGATACTAGACACATGACTTTCAAATGAAAAATTGGTATCAAAGAGCACACCCAGGTTCCTAACCGACGACGAAGACTTAACAGAGCAGCCATCAAGTGTTAGACAGTATTCTAGGTTATTACGTGAGGAAGTTTTTTGTCCAATAATTAGAAACTCTGTTTTTTCAGAATTTAGAAGTAGGAAATTACGAGTCATCCAATTTTTTATATCCGCTATGCATTCCGTTAATTTTGTGAATTGGTAAGTTTCGTTAGGTTTTGAAGAAATATAGAGCTGAGTATCGTCGGCATAACAGTGAAAGCTAATGCCATGTTTCCTAATGATATCTCCTAATGGTAGCATGTACAGAGTGAACAGCAGCGGTCCTAGTACTGAGCCTTGTGGTACGCCATATTGAACTTGTGATCGATGAGACATCTCTTCATTTACTGCTACAAACTGATAACGGTCAGATAAGTATGATTTAAACCATGCTAGTGCAATTCCACCAATGCCAACATAATTTTCGAGTCTATTTAAAAGAATGTTGTGGTCGATAGTATCAAATGCAGCACTAAGATCGAGTAACACTAATAGAGAGACACAACCACGATCGGATGATAAGAGCAAATCATTTGTGACTCTAACGAGAGCAGTCTCAGTACTATGGTACGGTCTAAATCCTGACTGAAAATCCTCGCAGATGTCATTTCTTTCAAGAAAGGAACACAGTTGTGAAGATACTGCTTTTTCTAATATCTTTGACAGAAAAGGTAGATTCGAGATCGGCCTGTAATTGACTAATTCTGTAGGATCAAGTTGCGTTTTTTTAACAAGCGGTTTAATCATAGCCAGCTTAAAGGTTTTTGGTACGTATCCTAGAGACAAAGATGAATTAATGATATTAAGAAGAGGATCTATAACCTCTGGAAGCATCTCTTTCAGTAGCTTAGTCAGTATAGGGTCTAACATACATGTTGTAGATTTAGATGATTTAACGAGTTTAATAAATTCTTCCTCTTCTATAGCAACGAACGAATCAAATTTTTCCTCCAGGAGACTACAATGCACTGCCTGATGCGATACTGTAGTAGACGGTTGCATAGTTATAATTTTCTCCCTGATATTATCAATCTTATAAGTGAAGAAGTTCATAAAGTCATTACTGCTGTGTTGCTTGGAGCTTCGGTGCTTGAAGCTTTCTTTTTCGTTAGTTTAGCCACCGTTTCAAAAAAATAACTAGGATTATGTTTATTTTCTTCTAATAGGTTTGAAAAATAAGCAGATCTAGCAGCTTTTAAGGCCTCTCTGTAAGCAATCGAGCTCTCTTTCCATGAAATGCGAAATACCTCTAGTTTTGTTTTCTTCCAGTTGCGCTCCGTTTTTCTGGCTGCTCTCTTAAGGGCCCGAGTGTGCTCGTTGTACCACGGCGTTGGACTATTTTCTTTAATCTTCTTTAAGCGCAACGGAGCAACTGTGTCTAAAGTGCTGGAAAAGAGAGAGTTAAAAGTTTCTGTTGCAATATCGAGTTCTTCTAAGCTATCTGGGATGCTGAGATGATGAAACTGATCAGGAAGATTATTGATAAAGCAATCTTTAGTGGCAGAAGTGATAGGTCTAACACATTTGAAACACGGAGTCGGCTTTGCAGCCTTGGTTAAATGAAGTTTACACGAGACTAGATAATGATCTGAGATGTCATCGCTCTGCTGCAGAATTTCAACGGCATCAACATCTATTCCGTGTGATAATATTAGATCTAGAGTATGATTACGACGATGAGTAGGTCCTGACACGTGTTGTCTAACTCCAATTGAGTTTACAATGTCTTTAAATGCCAATCCCAATGCATCTTTTTCATTATCGATGTGTATATTAAAATCACCAACAATTAGTACTTTATCTGCAGTCAATATTAATTCTGATAGAAAGTCCGCAAATTCTTTTATAAAATCTTTATGGTGCCCTGGTGGCCTGTATACAGTAGCCAGCGCAAATCTCAAACGTGATTTATCATTTATACTATATATTTTTACATTAAGTACTAACACTTCAAAAGAATTATATTTAAAACTTGATTTCTTAGTGGTTTTGAGAATATTACTATAGATTACAGCAACTCCTCCCCCTTTGCGTTTCAGACGAGGCTCATGTTTATAACAGTAATCTTGCGGGGTGGACTCATTTAAAGTAATGTAATCGTTTGGTTTTTGCCAGGTTTCTGTCAAACACAGCACATCTAGGTTATTATCTGAAATCATATCATTAACAATGAGTGCTTTTGAAGTAAGCGATCGAATATTCAGCAACCCAAGCTTTAGCATTTGCTCATCTGTATTATAGCTGTTTTTTATTTGTTGAACATCAATTAAATTTTTAACCTTAGATGGGTTTAAACGTTTTTTGGATTTCCAAATTCGGAGAACAGACACAGTCTCTATATGATGATAGCTAGGTGAAAGAGGCTCTATGTGATGGGATTTATCTGACCTTGGTGACGTGAGGCCGCTAGCAGACGGTCGGTTTAGCCAGTCTGTCTGCTTCCTGACCTGAGTCCCAGATTGTCATGTTTGAGCTCTAAGACTATGAGCCATATTACTAGAGAGAAGAGCAGCACCATCCCAGGAGGGATGAATACCATCTCTTTTCAACAGGTCAGGTTTGCCCCAAAAACTTTTCCAATTGTCTATAAATTATATATTATGTTGTGGACACCACTTAGACAGCCAACCGTTAAGCGAACACAATCTACTAACTATCTCATCACTCCTGCGAACAGGAAGGGGGCCAGAGCAAATTGCAGTGCTTGACATCGTACTATGTCGTACTATACCTTAAAGAGGTTCACACACCTCTTTAAAATTAATTTTGGTGATCTCCGACTGGCGGAGTCGAACATCATTAGTGCCGACGTGAATAATGATCTTAGAGAATTTACGATTAGCATTAGCCAGCACTTTTAAATTTGCTTTGATGTCAGGTGCTCTGGCTCCCGGCAAACATGTGACTATGGTGGTTGGTGTCTCTATTTTCACGTTCCGTGTAATAGAATCGCCAATAACAAGGGCACAATCATTCTCAGTGGGTGTATCACTGAGCGGGGCAAATCGATTTGTTATGGTAATTGGAACGGAAGAATGTTTTTTTGGGGGGGGGAGGCATAGCAACTACAATAATAATTGTAATGGGGGGCGTCAGCAGGACCCCCACAATCCAAAGAAACCTGCAAGAAAGCAAGATGCTAAGTTGGTAACAGGCATTCATGGAACAGAGATGAAAAGAAATCACAATAACAAGTTAACATTAAAGGAGAACTCCGGGCAATTTTTAAGTTAATCTTGATCGTTAGACCTTTGTGAGTACTGTCTATAGAAAAAAAAAACGAACCGGATCGGTGCTTGCAACACGGAGCTACTACAGCTAATGTCCAGAGCTCCCACTTAGCTATAATGGCAGTTATGGGGGCATATACATAACGGGTGTCTTTGTGCCTGTTAACAGACACAAAATGCAATTAAAATGTCTGTCCAACATGAACAGGGCCCTTACATGACAACAAGATGCGTTTAGCAACTTAGCCATTGTTTAAATTCACCTAAATAGTGTTTTAGACGGCTAGCTGTAGTCTCGCGCTGAAGTCCCGTGGGAACTCAGTTGTAGCCGGAAAAAGGTAAACAACAGTGTGCAGGTGGGAGGAGCGTCGTGTGTGTGAAGAGTGATGATCGGAGTTGCTCACAAGTGAAGAAGAAATGGTTCGCGTTTGTGCCGTTCCGAATTGTGGCAACAGAATGTGAAAATACAAGAATTTACATTTTCATCGTCTTCCTTTCCATGACCTCGATATTCTGCAGTTGTGGCTAGTTGTACTTCAACTTGATGTGCAAACTCCCATAAGAGTACTACGTGCTAAAGATTATCACATTTGCAGCGAACACTTTGAAAAAGATGACTACACAGACACAACAAAGCGGGGCCGGTTGAAGAAAAATGCCATTCCATGGACGAAGACGCGTGCAACCTGTGGAGGTAATGTAAACTTTATTTATCCTTCCATTTGTGCACACACGGCTTGAGGAGAGATGTGCAGTAATACATGTTTTTGTAGTCTTATTTGCAAAACTTTAATTATTTCACTAGCTTCTATGTCTTCAATTATATTTGTGTTGTGCTTATTTCTATGAGAAAAAAATGGACTTGCTAAAGAGAATAAAGTGTGTGGGAGGGTGCAGTATGGGGGAGGGGGAGGGGGAGGGGGGAGGGGGAGGTGTGTGATGATCACACAGGCTATGACCTGTCTGGGAAAATACTGTCCGAATGAACACTAAATGATAGATATAAATAGCAAATGTTACTGTGTTATGCAGTTGAATAAAACTATTATTTTCTTTATTATTACTTACTAATTCAGGAGACTGATCCTACTGGTGTGCCCCCGAACGAATCACTATTAGCTAGAGTGCCACAGTCAACTCCAAAGAAAACTCTCCAAAGAGAAAGTGAATCCAGATCAAGCCGGCCTGGTCTGTCCTCCTGCTTGACCCTACTTCTCTCTAGTCCAGAGACATCATCTGTAAGACCTCCAGTGTTGGGAAAGTTCACTTTCTACATGAACTAGTTCAAAGTTCAGTTCACAAATTTTAAAATGAACTAGTTCAGTTCATAGTTCATACTCAAAATTTTGAACTAAGTTCACAGTTCCAAAAATGAACTAGTTCATAGTTCTTTTTTTCCATGTTGCTGCGAGATATTATTTTTTTAAAATTATTGCCACAGCCCATATAGAACCACAGACAATTATTTTATCAGTTTTAACACTGAAGCTATGCGTCAGATTTTTCCCATCCTCACCGACCTTGTCATAAAACTCGTTTAAATGATCATACGACGCCTCCTTGCTGCTTTTTGTTTTGATTTGTAAAGTAAGTGATGAGTCGTTCATGAACGATCCATTCATTGCGTCTGTCACATGACAAATGAACGAAAGACTCGGAAGGTAAAGTAATTATTTATGTTCCAAACGATTTTTGACTGCATTATAATGATTTCTTAATTCAGAATATGATCAAGATTGCGTAGGTGGATGTGTTCTAAGGCAAGGCAAGGCAAGTTTATTTATATAGCACATTTCATACACAATGGCAATTCAAAGTGCTTTACATAGAAGAAATTAAAATAATAAAAGAAATAAGAATAATTAAAACAGTTTAGAAAAATAAAATAAAATACAGTACAGTACAAACAGTCGGACGAACATTGGCACAGTGCTCATTCAGTAAATGCATAGCTAAACAGATGTGTTTTGAGTCTGGATTTGAATGTGATTACTGTAGGAGCACATCTGATCTCCTCTGGAAGCTGGTTCCAGCTGCGGCTGGCATAATAGCTAAAAGCGGACTCGCCATGCTTAGAGTGAACCCTTGGTATTTCTAGCTGATATGATCCTAGTGATCTGAGTGATCTGTTGGGTTTATATTCAGTGAGCATATCTGCTATGTATTGAGGTCCTAGGCCATTGAATGATTTATATACCATTAATAATACTTTAAAATCAATCCTAAATTTAACTGGGAGCCAGTGTAAAGACCTGAGGACTGGTGTGATATGTTCATATTTTCTGGTTCTGCTCAGAATCCTGGCGGCAGCGTTCTGTATGAGCTGCAACTGTCTTATGGTCTTTTTGGGAAGTCCAGTGAGGAGTCCATTACAATAATCCACCCTGCTGGTGATGAAAGCATGAACAAGTTTCTCTAAGTCTTGTCTGGAAACAAAGCATCTAATTCTTGCAATATTTTTCAGATGATAGTATGCTGATTTAGTTATTGCTTTGACATGACTACTGAAACTAAGGTCTGACTCTAGTGTCACACCAAGATTCCTGACTTGATGTTTAGTCGTTTGACCCCTAGAGTGAAGGTATGCATTCACCTTGAGAACTTCATCTTTGTTTCCAAACGCAATGACTTCAGTTTTGTCTTTGTTTAACTGAAGAAAGTTTTGACACATCCAACTGTTGACTTCATCAATGCATTGGCACAGGGAGTCAATGGGGCTATAATCGTTGGGCGATAGGGCTAAGTAGAGCTGTGTGTCGTCTGCATAGCTGTGGTAAGCAATTTGGTTCTTTCTCATTATTTGGCTCATTGGGAGCATATACAGGTTGAACAGGAGTGGCGCAAGAATTGAGCCTTGAGGGACTCCGCATGTCATGGATGTCCACTCAGACTTATGGTCTCCTATACTCACATAATAACCTCTCCCATCTAAGTATGACCTGAACCATTTTAGAACTATCCCAGAAATCCCCACCCAGTTTTCCAGTCTGTCAAGAAGTATGTTATGATCGACAGTGTCAAATGCAGCACTGAGGTCGAGTAGAACCAGCACTGATAATTTGCCTGAATCAGTATTTAAGCGAATATCGTTTATTATCTTTATGAGCGCTGTCTCTGTGCTGTGGTGCGGTCGGAAACCAGATTGAAAATGGTCAAAGGATCCATTCAAGCTCAAGAATTTGTTCTAGGAATTTGCCAGTTAATAGTATAACATTTAAAGCCCCTTAAATGAACGAAATGACTCGAAAAAGATTTGTTCATTTTGATGAACGAGATCGATCAAGAGAGTCAGTAGGGTGGCTGGTGTTGCCAGATTGGGTGTTTTTTCCGCTACATATTAAGGCCGGTTTACGGTGTGTTTTCGCCGGGTTTTCGCCTGGAAGGCTCTATAGAAATCTGGCACTCTGTTGAACGAAGTTAAACTGAGAGAGCGTGGCGTTCACAGACACCAGAATGAACGAGTTCACAGTAACGTTCATCAGGCAGTAATACAGTACGTTCAGTTCACGTTCGCCCAAAATATGAACGAGTTCATGAACTATTGTTCAATGAACGCGTTCAGGCACAACACTGAAGACCTCGCACAAAGCCTTCACTAACTGGGACATATATAGCACGACCTCTTTCATGGGAACAATCAGTGGTAAGCCTCGCAATGATCAAAGCTTTTCATAAATTTCCAAACACATTTGCCATCACTAGAGTGTAATATTATAAATTTCTAATTTCAAGGACCAGGGTGCCATGGCATCATATTTGTCTGTCCCTAACACAGCCAGTGGAGATGTGGCACAAGTGAGTTGAATGGCTTTTCTTTTGAGCCTGTACTACTGTTATTTTTTGTGTGATAATGCTTATTGTTTACTAAAGAAATAAATGTAAATGTATTTACACAACAACTACATTGTAAATTTCACAAACAGGACGATAAAGAACATTCGGCAACGTTGGATATGAGTGCTTTTATCCGACACAAGTTTTTCGCCATCTAGCGACACCCCAACATCAAGCTCTGGTTCAGGTTCTGGCTCCGGAAAAGAACCGGAACATGAAAGAAAGTGGATTGTGAATGAATCCAGACTACTAGAACTGTTCAACACATGCAAGACCTGTGGCTCAGCGGTGGAAAACAAAAGGATTATAACCCATGGCAGCCAAATCCGAGTTCTATGGACATGCTTGAATGATCACCCTGGAAGTTGGGCTTCATGTCCTGATGTTTACTAAAGAGGGATGGCAGAAAATAACCTGCTCATCAGCGCATCCACTTTTTTCACAGGAACCACCCATACCACCATTTCTGACTGGGCTGAGCTTCTTCATACCCCAATTCCGAAGAAAACTCAATATTATTCAATGCAATCTATCTACCTCATACCAGTCATCCAACAAGCGTACAGAGATCAACACGAGAAATTAATGGAACGTCTCGTGCAACTTTGTGCCTCAGGACAGAAAGTTGAGCTCTGTGGTGATGCTAGAAGTGATAGTCCAGGTAAGCATTTTGCTGGAAATGTACATCATAACTCCAGGAGTTATAATAGAAATTATTCTGATTATTCTGATTATACTGTATGACACATGGCAACCCTACAACATAGTTACCAATTCATCTCTGCTTTTTTCTCACAACAGGTTTCAGTAGCAAATACTGTACATATTCATTTCAAGATGATGCCACAAAAGAGATCATTCATTTTGAATTGGTTCAGGTAAATTATCTACTATGTTTTGTAAAACCAAATTATGTAAGTATTTTCAAAAACAAATATAGACATGCTTTGTCTGATCGGTCAATATTATTCTCTAAGTTACAGAAACAACCAGCTCGGTTGCTATGGAGGTGTTGGGATTCCAGAGGGGTCTGGATTATTTGCTTGACAGGGGAGTGGTTGTTGGTGTTGTGACCACTGACAGATCGCCATCCATCCGCAAACTCATGAAGGACAACTACACTGGCATCCAACATGAATTTGATCCCTGGCATGTGAGCAAAAGTAAGTAAATTTTGTGGAAAAGACACTCAATTGTTTGTACCTCACAAAATAAGTGTGTTCTCTTTCATTTTATCACTAACTTTTTAGATGTAATTTTTGGCTGTTTTTTACAGGTGTGAAGAAGAAACTTGTACTTATATCAAATAAGAACAACAACAAAGACTTGCAGCCATGGATAAAGTCAATCACTAACCATCTGTACTGGTCATGCAGCACAAGCAAAGGTGACAAAGAGGTAAGAATATAAAGTAGTACATAACATAGAATATTTACTGTTATATTAATGATAACAAAACATGTTCCTGTTGGTGTAATAACAGTTTTAGTAAATATTTTTAATAGTATTTACCTGGCACATAACGTAATATTTGCACCAGGAAAGTATTTCACCAACTATGACTTCAATCTAATTTTTATAGGACTGTGTACGAAGATGGAAGTCGCTTCTGAACCACATATGTGGCATTCACTGGTGGGAGGAGGATGGTGCTCAGTACACCTGCCATCACACATCCCTGACAGAGGATGAACAGAGGCGCAAAAGGTGGCTGAGACCAGATTCATCAGCTTTTGTGGCACTGAAGGGAGTGGTGTTGGACAAAAATCTCCTTAGAGACTTGAGGCAGATGTCACTCTTCAAGCATACAGGTATCTATTTACATTGATTCAAATATTTTTCCATGATGATTATTGTTGCAACATCTATAAATTTTTTGAGAGGAGCAGTTTTGTTTCATTACTGCCTACAATGCAATAATACCAGTTACACTGGGTCATTGAGTGTGTGATATTACATTTATACAGGATCTTTGGAGGTGTACCATCAGGTCATGCTTAAGTATGCTGAGAAGCGACTTCACTTCAGTTACGACAGCATGGGGGCTCGTACCCAACTTGCAATAATTGACCATAATAGCAACGTTGGGAGACCACAGGCGAAGACAAAAGAAGGTATCATATAATATATCCTCATTTATATCAATATGTTTTACATGACAACATCACATTCATTGTATAGCCTACTACCTAGTTTCTTCAGGTGTTCCATGGAGATGCTGTATTTAATTTGTAATTTCATGTATTTTAGGACAACCACGGTATAAAGCTGTATGCTCAAGACAGAGTCAGCAATGGGTTGCAAAACCCATGTTTGAAAACACCACACAGGCCTTTCGTTATGATCTTGTTGAGCGTGTGCTGAGGAGGAGAGATGACAGTACTGTCGTCTTCTCCGACACTTTACCCCCTCGTAAACCAGGACAAAGGACATTGCTCCAGAACATCGCTCCTATTCCAAGGCCGGACAAGGGTGATCTGGTCGCTCATACCAAATCTCGCTTTTGAGCTTGGCAACACCACTGTTATCTGGCCATGTTGACATTTTTTATATAAAGCTTACAATGTTCTGTAAATTATTGTTGTAAAATAAAGATTTGTTTGTAACTGTAATACTGTGTTCTTATAGTTTGAGTAAAAACACAGGAGCACAAGAACTTTGATTTACTATCTTTATTATAATGAATGACATAATGCAATCTTTTTGAACATGCACAATGTACAATTCAGACTAAACATTTAGAATATCTCCTCTGCCTCCTGAAATCCAATGTAAGTACCAGTGGGGGAGGGATACTTTCTTCTGATCACTGATACAACACAGCTAGGTAATGGTGTTCTACTGCCACGGCCAAGGCGCCCTCCTTTTAGTGCCCATTCTAGCACAACACGGTAGGCCACCAGTCTGTATTGGCTATAGGAATGGGGGTGGTGGCAGAGAGAACAGAAGTTTGGTCAGTTCACTAGCGAAATGGCTAATGTATTTACAGCAAAAAACAAATTAAATACTAAAAAAATTAAATACTAATAAAATGACTAAGGAAAAGGTATATGTCATGTTATCAATCAGATATTCAACTCACTCTATGGACAGCTGCCCATTTAGTCCCTCCGGTTTTGGACGTCTCTTCCACTTTATTTTAGGAACGAAGAAGAAAGTGTCCAGGACTGCCTTTTGGATAAGAGCAGGAAATTCCTCGGTACAGGTGACACATTTTCCGTTGCCTGGCTGTATGAGATCCCACTCTTTACAGCACAGGCTTTCTTCCTCGGTAGGCATTGGGTCACAACACCCACACAAACACCACCAGTTGTCCGAAATCCGTGTCCTTGAAGCATATGCTTCATCTGCCAGTTGCCCCTCTGTCTGTCTCCTTCTTTCCAACTCTTGTGAGGCTAGTTCTTCGTCAGTATACTCGGGTTTGAATAAATAAGGACGACCATTCTCGAGGTCGGACATCCGGGACTTGTGCTCCCATAATGCACTGCGCACGCATAGCAACCGCGGCGAAGGGTAAAACAAGCGCTCGCCATTAAGCAACACACGAAGCAGAAGACAAACGAGCGCCGAGCTCTTTTCCTTTGGTTGCAAATCATGCCGAAAAACTGTTGTGTTGTTGGTTGCACCAACAACAGCGTTAAAAGGAGTGACCTCTCCTTTTATTTGATTCCTAGCGAGGCAACTGATAAATTTCTGCAGTTAGCCTTTTTTGGCTTTTGAAAAAACTGTGTCCCTCACTGACACTGTACAAGCTGTGCCACTGACAGACTGAGTTCATTACAGCCACTGTGTAACACAATGCTTTTGAATAAACATAGTTAATGTAATCGATGCTTGATGGGTATTTAAACATGACTGCAAGTGTAGGACTCAGTCCAGAGCTGCCAACTCTCACGCATTCAGCGTGAGACTCGCGCAATTGACACTTTTCACACGCTCTCACGCCACACATCCATTTTCTCACGCACAGAAAAATCGCGAAGCATAGAGGACACGGAGACCGACAGACTAGACAGAGCAGGTTACATATAATATAAAAAAAATCTCAGCTCTCAGATTCTGTCACTTTTATTACAAAATTCAGACAATAAATAGCGTTTTGGCGCTTGTAAATGTGACGCGACAGATCCCTAGCGGCACGTGAACCGATCTTCTCTACTAGCTAACAGTAAAAACACACGAATGAACAATGTTGAAAGATACAGTACAACTTACCGAAATGTATATTCCTCATACATAATATCGACCAATCAATCAGACAAAGGGGTCAATAAAACAGCTGGAGAACAATTATGTCACATTACATTTACCTCAGGAAATCCATTTGATGACCATAATATAGGCTAAAGCACGTAGTTGGCTAGAAAAAAACAGCTATAGGGAGTATTTTGCTAAATATAAATAATACTGCCAGCTGATGGGGCTCTCTGTATGTTTACAGCATTAGGTGAGTTGTTTTTTTCTTGAGAAAAATTAATGCCTATCTTGCGTAGCCTACCTAATATTTATCCAAATGAGTCAATATTAAATCAAATCCCAATAACTGAATTGAAATAATAAAAAAGCGTAACGTTAGCTTACCAGAAATTGTACCATGTAAACATTGTAACATGTTGTCACTAAACCTAATAAAATTCAGTTTAGTTACTAAAATCAAAATGTTTTGACGTGTTTTGAAGTTAATGTGATGCAATATTTTTTTTTACAGACGCTAGGAGACTGTCTACTGATAAGACATTCTGTAATAGAAGATGATCTGTATTCATATTGCGCCTTTCACAGACATGTAGCTAGTCACAAAGTGCTTTAAATGAGTGTTTTATTACATTAACTTCTCACCACCGACATACATTCGCATACACAGATATCATTCATCATTAATACAAAGTAGTTTGTTAGTATCCATAACTGACATAATCCACAGCAAAACTTCTGTGAATAGATACCTTTTTGATTTGTTTGTTTTACCCTTCAAACATGGCGGCGGCTTGTTGCTACGCAGGTCACATGATTTGTGACGTAACGCCGACCAAGAGAATCAAACTCAAAAGCCTCTTCCATGTGTAGCGCCCTTCTCCCTTCGTTTTAAGTGGGAGGGGCCCTGGGTTAGTTTATTTTTTAGATCTCTCTAATAGTCTCTGAATACTATTAACTTTATTGCAATAAACCCTTATCTTCTCAATTGGTGTGATTTGATTAATAATAGACTAAAATAACCACAGAGTCTTAAGTAAAATATAAACTTTTAGTAGTTTACTCAAATAAAAAAAATCAAATAGTAATTGGAGATCAAATAAAAGTTAACCCTTTAAAGTTTTACAATAAAAGGATCTTTCCTCCTTCAAACTCAAATCCACAATTTACATACAACACTGTATTAATATTCCGTATTACTCTGGTGATTTATATAACAAATAAACTAATAAGATGGACAGTAAATACACAAAATGCCCCAAATATCACCTATGTGTTGATTAGTATACTCAGGTCCAACAAGTCTTTGTTGTCTCAACACAACGGTTATGGCTCAAATAAACATTCCCCAACAGTAATCAAAAACACCCGGGTGTCAATTCAAATAAATCTAAATAAAATAAATACCCTGTTGCAGGCCTGATACGATGCTTGGGTTCGTTGAGGCACAAAACAGGTTGCCGCTTCACTCAATGAGTAAACAAAATAAACAACTGTCTTACCAATCGTTAGTTCGAGCCAGCTTTCATGACGCACACACTTTCCAGCACGAGGGGATTGCGGTCCGATTAACTGACGACAGATCAGTGAACTCGTCCAACGCTGCCACAGGAGCCACTGAGAATCCCTGGTATCTCAGGGCGCTATCTGGGATGTCTTCTATGGATTTGGTAAGAGAGATGATTCACGGTAGTTTTCCACACACGCGACCTCGTGTCTCTCACGTGTGATAAACGCTGTTTCTTGAGAATCGCGCTACTCAGTCATTTGAAAATCAAAGGGGAAATTACTATCCCCACACGTTCAAACAACATTTTACCAACTTTAAATCAGTTCTCGTATGGACAACTGTCCTAAAATGGTATCTTTTATCAAACTAGTACTCAGACACAGATCGATCTTCCAGCCATCACCTCTTCTTCCCGGACGTCACTCCCGTCCCCGCCCCCTCAACATTTTACCAATCCCAGCTCTTAACAGTGGCAAGTACTTTTAACTTCTACAGAAGAACTGGACGAACTTGAAATGTCGCTCTCTGCATCCTCTTCATGTACCAATTCTTCTTCCTCAGTACCAAGGTCTTCATGGAGCAGATTCCTTTCCTGATATACCAATTCTGACTGGTTGGGCAAAGTGTCATTCTTATTCAGCGTTCCCTCCAGATATGATCTGTAAGGTTTTGAAACATTGTATTCAAACTCAGAGGAAGTCTCAGAAGATGATATATCTTCATTTGTCAGTGCGGGGGCATCAACATCCGTTCTTTTCTTCCTCCTCACTGGGTTTCTCTCCACTTTACTCTGTGACCACCTCACCAGTTGCCCTATGGGTAACAGTTGGTCTCTGTGAAGTGTTCTGACCTTTCCGCTTCCTGTTTCAGGTTTTACCCGATATACTGGTATATTTGGGAGTTTCTCACAGACTACATAGGGTGCTGGACTCCATCTGGTTTGAAGCTTGTGTTTACCTTTCAACCCTAAGTTCTTGATCAACACACGATCCCCAAAATTCAAGGATTGAAATGACACTCGTTTGTCATATGATCTTTTATTCCTTTGATGGACTTTGTCAGCCTCTTCCATTGCTAACTGGTAAGCCCGTTTCAGATCTTTTTTCATATTGCGTATATACTGTGAGTCTGACACATCATCCATCCCATCTGGTGAAGTTCCGAAACAGATACAGGTAACCGGGCTTCTCTCCCGAACATCAGAAAATAGGGCGAGTACCCAGTAGCATCATTTTTGGTACTATTATAAGCATGCACCAAGTAAGGTATCTGTTGGCTCCAATTTCGTTTTTTTCTCAGCATTCAGGGTTCCAAGCATAGCTAAGAGGGTACGATTGAACCGCTCAGGCTGCGGGTCACCCTGAGGATGATACGGCGTTGTCCTTGATTTTCTTATACCAAGCAGGTTCAACAACTCCTTTATCAGCCGACTCTCAAAGTCACGACCCTGATCTGAGTGAATGCGTGCTGGTAGGCCGTAATGAATGAAGTACTTCTCTACCAGTATTTTAGCAACAGTAAGAGCTTTTTGATTCTTACTGGGAAACGCTTGTGCATAACGTGTGAAGTGATCGGTAATTACTAACACGTTGCCCAAACCTTTTGAGTCTGGCTCCACAGAAAGAAAATCAATACACACTAAGTCCATCAGCCCACTACTCGTTATCTGATGCAATGGGGCAGCTCTTTGACATGGACTCTTACGAGTAATGCAAGCTCCACAGTTCTTGACATATTCTTGCACATCAAGAGACATCTTGGGCCAATAGAATCAATTTCTCAAAAGTTCTGTAATCCTTTCTACCCCCAGATGACCTAGATCCCAGACTTTTTGGTTACTCGCTGAAGCAATCCATCTTTCATTATTAGTTTTCCAGCTTCATGCCTCAATGCCACCACTTCGGGATCTGTGATTTTGCTTGACCACTTTCGTTCCTTCAGTGCAGTTATCGCCTGTCTCACAGTCAGATCTTCGTTCTGAGCTTTAATCAACTCTGGTTGAGACAGCAACTGTAAAGAATTAAGCTCCAACCTGGTGGGATAGGCATAAGCTTCTGGTATGGACTCTGGAGGGGCTCCTAGCTGTTCCACATATCTGGGATTGTCTTCCAAAGACACCTGAGAACTCACCCGTTGACATATGGACTTTACACCAGACACAGGTATGTCCCTCCACTTATTAGCCTCATCCTCATCCACAAATCTTCTGGACAACAAATCAGCATCTGTGTTGCTCTTTCCGGGTCTATACTGAATGCTAAACTCATACGTAGCAAGAGCTGCTAGCCACCTGTGGCCTGTTGCATTCAGCTTAGCAGATGTCAACACATATGTGAGTGGGTTGTTATCGGTTCTGACATGAAACTTGGCACCATACAAGTAATCATGGAATTTGTCCACGATTGCCCATTTCAATGAAAGAAATTCCAGCTGATGAATGGGGTACCTTAGTTCTGCTGGTCTCAATTTTCTGCTTGCGAAAGCCACTGGCCGCAATCCTTCAGGGTGTTCTTGATATAACACAGCCCCAAGGCCCTTCAAACTAGCATCCACATGAAGGACGTACGGCTTACTGGGGTCGGCAAAGGCTAAAACAGGAGCATGTGTTAAGCAATGAATTATCTGTTTAAAAGCGGACGTGCAGGATTCATCCCATCGATCTCCAAAGGGCTCTGATTCCTTGAAGTAGGTCATGCTCTTTTCTTTGCCTGCCTTCTTTCCTTGTTGTGTCGGCGCATAGCCCTTAGTAAGCTCAGTCAACGGCCTAACAATGGAAGAGTAATTGGCAATAAACCGCCGATAGTAGCCACAGAATCCTAAAAAGGATCGCCGGGATTTCAGGTCCGATGGTTGGGGCCAACTGATCACAGCCTCAATTTTGTCAGGATCTGTTGCTATTCCTTCCTTGGATACTATGTGTCCAACGTACTTCACTCGGTTCTGGCAAAAATGACATTTGTCAATGGACACCTTTAATCCAGCTTCCTCCAGACGATCCAGTACTTTCATGAGCCTCTCCTCATGCTCCTCCAGAGTCCTTCCAAAGACGATTAAATCGTCTAGATACACCAAAACTTGGAGTAGGTTCATGTCTCCGACAACTCTCTCCATTAGTCTCTGAAACGTCGCTGGCGCTCCAGTGACCCCTTGTGGCATCCTCTCGAATTGGAAAAATCCTAAAGGGCAGATAAAAGCAGTTTTTTCCTTGTCGGCTTCTGCCATGTCTATCTGATAATAGCCACTTATTAAATCGAGAACGGAAAACCACTGACTACCTGCTAGACAGTCCAGTGCATCGTCAATTCTGGGTGTTGTGTATTGGTCGGGAACAGTTCTTGCGTTCAGGGTTCGATAATCAATACACATACGGACTGCTCCATTCTTTTTTCTTGCAATCACAATTGGGGACGCATATGGGCTGCGAGACTCTTTAATAATACCAACAGTTAAAAGATCTTGTAGATGTTTCCTCACATCGTCTATATCTGCGGGTGCTAGACGCCTGGAGCGCTCTCGAAAGGGTCTTGAATCAGAGAGCCGTATGTTATGCTCTACTCCCTTAGCGTGTCCTACATCCCATTCGTGAAGCGAGAATACTTTGGTTCTTTTGCTCAACTCCTGTTGCAGTCTCTCCCACCATTCTGTTGGAATGGATGAATCCCCAAAGTTGAACAGTTTTGGATCAATCATCTCATCAACAGTTTCACTCACGGAAGAAGGGCTAACTGGGTCTGCTAGATACAAATGGCCAAGGACAGTTCCTACCAGAATGGTCACTTCTTTCATTGATTCGTTTTGCAAGGGCACCAGTAACTGACTGTATTCCATTGCTTCACTTGGCACTATGACGGTTTGTACTAACACTCCAGCCGGAAGTGAAGTCACAGAAGACGCATCTATCATGAGTACTGCTTTCTCAAGAGGCTCTTTCATTTCCACCTCACATTTTGCGCACCACTCACCTCTGGGCGAGAGACTAAGGGGTTCAGGACCTGGCCACTTCACACATCCGACCACATCATCCAGGTCAAAAGGTATGGTAGCTGTCGAACAAGATGGAATATCCTTCTCTAAGGTGGGCTCAATTTTTATACCCAAGGTATGCGCAATATCGGTCCCTGTTGACTCTTTACATAACTGGGCCAAACGGGTGAAAAGACTGGCGTTTGTTCCAATGATCACAGCAGTCTGATCAGGGCTTGTAGGACCAGGACAGATCAGTGCCAGAACTGAAAGACTTTCTGAGACACCAGTATCTTTCTCTAGGAACTCAATGTTCACTACTGCATACCCTATATACGGATAACTGGAGTCACTTAAACCCCACACAGCCAACCCAGACACAGGATGGATGGGAACCTCAGGTAGATAAGATTATGGTCACTTGAGACCCACTGTCCAATAAGGCAGAGCATGGCTGTCCATTTACACGCAGCTGTACAGTAGAGGGGGGTCCTATCAGTCCTTCTGGAATTTGCTTTCCACAAAGTGAACTAACAGCACTCTTTTTCACTGAACAGGAGGTATTTCTCTTTTATGTTTCTGCAGGCATTTCTTTTTGTCCCCATTTCATTTTTCTGTTTGTCTGAATCAATTTTTGAATGACTTTATCCTTATTCTCAGGATTTTGACATCGTGGGGCAATATACCCTTCCTCTCCACAGTTGTAGCAAAAGTACTCTTCAGAGTCATTGTATTGCTTTCTTGGACTTACCAGTGGTTTCCTTGGAGTACTGGCATTCAGGGTGAGAGCTGAAACCCCTTCTTGGTGACAGTTTTTCCCTGTGACTTTCCTTTGAAGGCTCTTCACTTGCTTCTTAAGAAAAGCAATTTCTCCTTCCTGTTGAATTTCACTGGCATTTGTTTTTAGACTGGAGGTGGGTTTGTGTTCTACCACGGGCTGAGTTACCATTGTGGCAAACTGGGACTTTAACTCTTTGATTTCAGCTTTCAGAGTTTGAATCTCTTTCTGCTTACCATCCGTTTCCACACTTGTACTGATTTTTTGTACCCTTGTGGTCAATTTTGCACGAGAAGCTTCATATTCTTCTTCAGCCCGGATTTCGCTTAACAGCTCAAGAAATTTAGGAGGTTTTGTCTTTCTTTCTCGGAGTCTCAAATGAAGCAGCATCATGTCAGCACCAACAGCACCTCTCAGCAATTGCTCAATGCGTACTCGATCACGGAAGTCCGCCGGTATGCCACCCTTCTGAACTACTTTGGTTAGGGCACGCTCCAGTCTCCTTAAGAAATCTGACAATTTTTCTCCTACTTGCTGCTGCAACAAACGAAAAGCGAAATATAAGTCATCACCTGACTCTGCAGATCCAAACGCTTGCTCTAGGGCATCTAAATACTCCTCTGGAGTAACATCAGAGCCAGAATCACGCACAGCTTTGACGATTTCTAATGCTGGACCTCTTAAACTCTCAATGATCCTCCTTTTTTTCTCTTTGACAGGACACTCGCTTTCTTCCACCATCAAACATGCTTGTTCCATCCAGTGTTCAAACGGTTCCTCGCCTGCAGGAGTAGGTATTGCTCCAGAGAACATCCTCAACCGTCTATAACCTCCTACTTCATTTGAAGTCTTTCCAGTCTTTTCTAACAGATCTCTAACAGCACGGATAATAGCATCAGGCGAAGAGTTTTCGGACGCAGAGGATGAAAACATGGCCTGAATATCCTCAACTTTTCTCCCTTCACTCTGAAGTAGTGTGTGCACTTTTCTAGCAAAGTCCTCAGAACTAGTACCAGCTCCACTTGAGGTGACAATTTTCCAAGGTTCTGCTCCAGAAACAGGCAAGACTTCAGGGGTACTAATTCTGGATCAATTTTCTCTTTACTCTCACAGAGAACAAGGAAACAGTTGAGCTTATCTCTGAACATCCTTCCTCTTACTCGTACGCGGCCCAGGCACTTGATTGTTTGCATTGTCTCTTCAACCTGTGCTACATCCAAATCTTCAGGTACAATAACCATTAACGCATGGTCTTCGTTCAATGCTTCTCCCCTGCACCAGCCCCTAAGCTCTTCTCTAAACTGCTGCATTTTGTGTGTCTTTTTTTTTTTTCCCTAGCTAAAATATCAGGGAAACTATAAGATCCCAGCGGTGCCTCCATTTATGTAGCGCCCTTCTCCCTTCGTTTTAAGTGGGAGGGGCCCTGGGTTAGTTTATTTTTTAGATCTCTCTAATAGCCTCTGAATACTATTAACTTTATTGCTATAAACCCTTATCTTCTCAATTGGTGTGCTTAATAATAGACTAAAATAACCACAGAGTCTTAAGTAAAATATAAACTTTTAGTAGTTTACTCAAATAAAAAAAATCAAATAGTAATTGGAGATCAAATAAAAGTTAACCCTTTAAAGTTTTACAATAAAAGGATCTTTCCTCCTTCAAACTCAAATCCACAATTTACATACAACACTGTATTAATATTCCGTATTACTCTGGTGATTTATATAACAAATAAACTAATAAGATGGACAGTAAATACACAAAATGCCCCAAATATCACCTATGTGTTGATTAGTATACTCAGGTCCAACAAGTCTTTGTTGTCTCAACACAACGGTTATGGCTCAAATAAACATTCCCCAACAGTAATCAAAAACACCCGGGTGTCAATTCAAATAAATCTAAATAAAATAAATACCCTGTTGCAGGCCTGATACGATGCTTGGGTTCGTTGAGGCACAAAACAGGTTGCCGCTTCACTCAATGAGTAAACAAAATAAACAACTGTCTTACCAATCGTTAGTTCGAGCCAGCTTTCATGACGCACACACTTTCCAGCACGAGGGGGATTGCGGTCCGATTAACTGACGACAGATCAGTGAACTCGTCCAACGCTGCCAGAGGAGCCACTGAGAATCCCTGGTATCTCAGGGCGCTATCTGGGATGTCTTCTATGGATTTGGTAAGAGAGATGATTCACGGTAGTTTTCCACACATGCGACCTCGTGTCTCTCACGTGTGATAAACGCTGTTTCTTGAGAATCGCGCTACTCAGTCATTTGAAAATCAAAGGGGAAATTACTATCCCCACACGTTCAAACAACATTTTACCAACTTTAAATCAGTTCTCGTATGGACAACTGTCCTAAAATGGTATCTTTTATCAAACTAGTACTCAGACACAGATCGATCTTCCAGCCATCACCTCTTCTTCCCGGACGTCACTCCCGTCCCCGCCCCCTCAACATTTTACCAATCCCAGCTCTTAACAGTGGCAAGTACTTTTAACTCAACACATAATCATACATTTTCCTTCCTTTTCAATGAAAATAATATTATACAAGGAAACCAATACACATACAATACATATATATAAATAAAATATTAGAAAATAATATTAAGGAAATATTGCTAAACCAAATGAATACTCAAACTATATGAATAAATTTCAACCGGGCTTCACCTGTGTTCAAAATCTTCTATATTCTCCATAGTTACGTTACTATAAGCTTCTTCACTTGTGAGCAACTCCGATCATCACTCTTCACACACACGACTCTCCTCCCACCTGCACACTGTTGTTTACCTTTTTCCGGCTACAACTGAGTTCCCACGGGACTTCAGCGCGAGACTACAGCTAGCCGTCTAAAACACTATTTAGGTGAATTTAAACAATGGCTAAGTTGCTAAACGCATCTTGTTGTCATGTAATGGCTCGTTTCCACTGAGCAGTACGGTACAGTACGGTACGGTTCGGGTCTGTTAACCATGATCTGGCTAGCGTTTCCACTGCCAACAGTACCCTTACTTGATAGGCGTGGTGTTTCGATCGACGTCATTTTCGCGCGAAGAAGAACATAGTAAACTACAATGGATGACATACAGCAGATCTTGTTCTTGCTCCTCGACATGTTTGTCACAAGAAGACAAGCGCCGACATTAGGCTTTTCTCAATATCAAGTACGCAAAGTTTGTACTTGCCATGTGCGACTCCTACATGCAAATGGTACAGTGCGTTCTTAAAAGCGTCACTCAGCTCGCTCTGCTACTCCTGTTATCTCTGTTACTCTGTATGTACATTTTAAGCAACAATAAAATGAAATATGTTATAAAACACCACTCTGCCTCTTTTCGTTTTCATTTAAATAAATTAAACATTATAGGGACACAAATGTGGTTCATGCGCAACGCATATTGATTATTCACTGCACGTTATACTTTATTCTATTTATAACAAAACGAAATTTAAAACACAACCCTAACGTTACCTCTTTTCGTTTAAATAAATAAAAAAATTACACATATTCCAGGCAATATATGCATTTGTACAAATGTTGCAATAAACATCAGTGATAATCTTGTAATAAAAAAAATGACAAGAAACCATATTTCTTTTTGTAAAATTTCAGTTTTATCAATAATAGCCAATATAAAAGTTTAAGTAAAAGGTACAAGAAGCTATACAATAAGAAATAAAGCAAACAATTCAGTCAAATATCCAAATGCAGCGCTCTAGTCTAACATTACAACAGTAAAGTTAAATACAAATAGCCTATAATATGAAACTAAACTTAGCCCTCAGCCAAAACGATTGACAGGGAACGAATTATATATTCACGAGACCAAAGATCGCCCGTTAGGTCTAACGTTACACAAGACGAATTATATCTCATGTTTAACCACTACCGTCGGAGTCAGCGGAGAACGTCAGAAGAACTAGCCGAGGAAAGGCTCATCTAGCCGGGAAACATGAGCGCTGAGCGCCCGCTGATCGCATAACAACTAATGCAACAATAGAAATATTTATATTTATTGCAGTGGGTATATAGCAGTCTAATAGAATAAGAACGTACTCGGTTACTAAAGTAACCTCGGTTCTCTCTAGAAGAGGGAACGAGTACTGCGTAAGTATCTTACGCTAGGGGAAAATCCCTTTTCCGCGAGATATTGAAGCCAAAAAATTATCCTTTAATTTTGTATTAATGTAAAACGCGTTGCGGCAGCATGCAGACATAGGCGAGACAGCTCGCGCGCCTATTGGCTGCTCTGCGGCAACTGCATCAGCCTATCGAGCGAGGCCTATCGTGACGTCAGACCCAATGAGGGTGCTTCGCGCCCACTGCGTCACATCCCGCCGAAACGGGCGTGGCTTAGGCCTATAAATAAGGCTCGGAGGCAGCTGATATCTGGTTTTTCATCGCCGAAGCGAACCAGAGCATGTGCATGCACGGCAAGATACGCAGTACTCGTTCCCTCTTCTAGAGAGAACCGAGGTTACGTTAGTAACCGAGTACGTTCTCTTACGAGAGGTCTACCTTACGCTAGGGGACCCAGTGTAAAACGCTGTGCGTGCTGGGATCTGACACCAAAGACCCAAGGGCGAAAGCCCGGGGTTCATATAGTGCACAATCACCAAGGGAACTCACAGGGAGTCCGGGAAGAGGGTGGGGAGGAGCCGCACTCTTCCACATATAGCAGCGTCCCTCAGACGCAAAATTACATCATACAGACAGGGCGGAGTTCTGCCTGAACTGATGGAAAATTGTGGGTCTTATTCAATTTGCCCATAACATTTTATGGTCGATCAGCGAGCAGTGCTCAGCAGACACAGTATTCTGAACCGATAGCATCAGAACAGACAGTACTGGTTTATTTAGACCGACAACAGCCTGGCCTGCAAGGCGGGAACCTCTAGGTTATAAAACCTTATAAATGTAGACGGGGAGGCCCAGCCTGCCACCATACATATATCTTGCAAGGCAATCCCACTTGACCAGGCTCACGATGAAGCCATGCTTCTCGTGGAGTGCGCTCTGACACCCAACGGGCACTGCATGCCCTTGGAAGTGTACGCCAGCGCAATGGCGTCAACTATCCATCTGGATAGGCTCTGTTTCGACGCGGCTAGTCCCTTGGAACGTCTGCTGAACGAAACAAAGAGCTGCTCCGTCTGTCTGAAGACAGATGAGCGAGACACATAAGCTCTTAATGCCCTGACTGGGCAAAGGAAGCTCGCGTCTCCTTCCTCGTCAGAGACCGGTAGGGCTGACAGGGAAATGACCTGCGCCCTAAACGGTGTGTTGAGGGATTTTGGAACATAACCGTGCCTAGGTTTGAGTATAACTCTTGAGTCATTAGGCCCAAACTCCATGCACGTCGCGCTTACTGAGAGCGTGTGTAAGTCCCCTATGCGCTTCACTGAAGCGAGAGCCAGAAGAAACATTGTCTTGAAAGACAGGTGTTTAAGATCAATCGTCTGTAAAGGCTCGAATGGGTCACCTTTCATGGCTTCCAGCACCGTAGAAAGGTCCCATACAGGGACTGAGGGAGGTCTGGGAGGATTCAGTCTCTTAGCTCCTCTAAGGAAGCGGATGACTAAATCGTTCCTTCCTATTGACTGACCAAGCGTTGTTTTTGAGAACGCTGCTATGGCCGCCACATAAACTTTGAGCGTGGAAAGGGGTCCTGCCCTTATCCAACAGCTCTCGTAGGAAGGAGAGAACCTCCGTCACCCCACAGTCTGGGGGTGACACGCCACGAGCTGTGCACCAGCTGGAGAACACTGACCATTTCGAGGAGTAGAGCCGTCGCATAGACGGGGCTCTAGCCTGCGTGATCGTGTTTAACACTCCCTTTGGGAGGTCAGCGGGTACCCGTTGATGGCCCAAACATGAAGGGACCACAGCTCTGGGCGAGGATGCCAAATCGAGCCCTTGGCCTGAGAGAGGAGGTCCCTCCTCACTGGCACTGGCCATGGGGCAGTGCTCGCTAGCTGCATCAGAACGGCGCTACGAGTAGCACTGAGCATCCTTCTTCCCTGATCCGTTCTATCACCTGAGGCAGGAGAGAGACGGGAGGGAAAGGCATAGAGCGGGCGGCGGGGCCATACATGAGCCAGCGCGTCCCTGCTCTTGGAGAAAAACAGACAGTGAGCGTTTTCTTGAGACGCAAACAGGTCTACTTCCGCTCTGCCGAATTTCTTCCACAACAGCTGGACTGTCTGTGGGTGTAGAGACCACTCGCCTGTCGGAACATTGTTCCTGGGCAGTCTGTCCGGTCCTACGTTTAGGAGCCCTGGCACGTGCACTGCTCTCAGCGAGAGCAGGTTGCGCTGAGCCCACACCAGGAGGCGTTCTGTCAGCCTGTGCAGGTTTCGGGACCTGAGGCCGCCCTGGCGATTTATGTAGGACACCACTGACATGTTGTCCGAGCGGACCAGGACGTGGTGTCCTCTTATTTGGGGACAAAAACGCGTTAGCGCGTTGTCTACTGCCAACATTTCGAGGCAGTTTATGTGCAGAAGCTTCTCCCGTTCTGACCATTGGCCGAAGAACGGTCTGCCCTCGAGCAGCGCTCCCCATCCCGAGGTGGATGCGTCCGTAGACACCACCCTCACACTCGAGGAAGTCCCCAGGCTTACACCTGATCGGTACCAGTCATTTGCTTTCCAAGGTTTCAGAGCTGCGATGCATTTCTGATTGACCTTGAGATGAAGCAGACTGGAAGCCCACGCTCGGCGCGGTACTCGCGCTTTCAGCCAGAACTGTAGCGGGCGCATGTGAAGCAAGCCCAGCTGAAAGTACTGATGATGCTGAGGCCATGAGACCTAGCATCCTCTGAAATTTCCTGAGCGGGACCGATGTGCCGCAGCGGAAAGAGCTCGCTGCGCGCTGAATGTCCAGTACGCGCTGTGGTGACAGTCGCGCTATCATAGACAGCGAGTCCAGTTCTGTGCCCAGAAAAGATATTATCTGTCTGGGGGACAGAGAACTCTTCACCCAGTTGACTCTGAGACCCAGATTCTCGAGGTGATCGAGTAAAATGGTCCTGTGCTCTATGAGCTCCGAGTGAGATTGAGCTAGAATCAGCCAATCGTCCAAGTAGTTCAATACTCGCATGCCCTGTAGTCTGAGGGGTGCGAGCGTTGCGTCCATGCACATCGTAAATGTACGGGGTGCTAGGGACAAGCCGAACGGTAGGACTGTGTACTGATATGCCTGGCCCTCGAAGGCGAATCTCAAATATCACCTGTGACGTGACGCTATCTGTATTTGAAAATACGCGTCTTTCAGATCTACTGACACAAACCAATCTCCTCGGCGAATCTGCGCGAGGATTTTTCTGGTCGTGAGCATTCTGAACTGTCGCTTCGCAAGCACTCTGTTCAGTTGCCTTAGATCTAGTATGGGTCTGAGACCCCCGTCTTTTTTCGGTACCAGAAAGTATCTGCTGTATAGCCCTCCTTCGCTCTGAGCTTGAGATAAAGGCTCTATGGCCCCTTTGCTCAACAGTTTCAAAATTTCGGCTCAAAGTAGGTGTGCTACTTCTGTTTTAACCGCAGTTTCGATGCGCGTCGGCGAAACTGTAGCGAATAGCCTCTTTCTATAATGTCTAGCACCCACTTCGAAACCCCGGGTAGCCTTGCCCATGCATCTGCACGAATGGCTAGGGGTTAAATGCGGAGCGCGCTCTGGTCGCTCAGCGACAGAGGGGCTTCAGTGTGCTGCAACATAAGCGTCGCACTTATGACATTCAAGGCAGGGGGCGCGCTGATAACAGCGGGCAGATTGCCCGCGCTCGACTCCTCTGCGGTGGTCAACCGAGAGGGGGAGGGCTGGGCGAGTCCCGTAGGACATGTCATGTCTATGTGTGAATGTGGGCGCGGGATAGCGGGCACATTTACAACACTGAGAGCATTGTCTGCCTGAGCAGAGCGAATGCCATTGGTTTCGTTTTTACAGAAACCTTGAGACATGCAGAACGTAGTGTTTGTGGGCACTGGGCAGTGGGCACATTTACCACGTTTAATGCGCAATCGATCTGGGTCGATTTCATGTGCGCGAGCCCTGTGTGACGGGCTGTGTTTGTGTGTAGGAATGAGCACTGGGCAGTGGCCGGGACACCAGAAAATACACTCTTATGGGATTTATCTGGGTAGCCGTAAAAGCAGCGTTTGTGTGCAGGCAAGCGGGCTGTGTCGCCGACTTGTTTACTGCAGAATACACTGGAACAGTCGCATTTACTGGAACTGAACGAGTGAGAAGTTGCCATAGAAACAGAGAGCGTCAACATGCTGGCGTTTATTTGCAGGCGTGCGTGTAATACAATAGGCTCGTTCACTGCAATATTGACATTTCCAGTTGCCTGAACTTCAGAGGGGAATGAGAAATGTGTGAGAAATGGAGGTCGGTCCGGCCGCAGCGGGACTAGAAACAGTGTCTTTTCTCCTTTCGCCAGTGACGCACGGGAACCATAGAAACGGTGTTTGGGTGCAGGCGAGCGGGTTGTACAACGCGCTCGTTGGCTGCAAAATGCACATCTGCAGTCGCCTTTCAGGGAACTGACAGAGCGAAGCATTGGCGGCATAATTTATCTGCCGTTAGACCGGGATTCGAACACCGGTCTCTCGTGCGAAAAACCTAAGATTCCACCACTGAGCCACAGGGGGAGAACACAAAGGCTTTCAGATGCACGAGCATATAAGAGAGTGTCAACATGTTTTCTTCGGCTTTGCTTGCAGGCGTGCGTGTATTATAACAGGCTCATTTGCTGCAATATTGATATTTCCAGTCGCCTGATTAGGGAACTGATAAAATGTGTGAGAAATTGAGGTCAGTCCGGCCTCGGCGGGACTAAAAAAACGCGCGTGAATGGGGCGCAGGGGCAGGGTAGCTTTCTTGTAACGTAAAGAAAAACTAACCCCGACCGTCCGCTTCCAGCCTCCCTTGTGAACGGCGCAGTTTGCGCGGCTCGAACAGAGGGAGAGAGAAAGCTAGCCCCGTAACCGTCCGCTCCTGACATCCCCTGTGAACGGCGGGGTTTGCGCGGCTCGATCAGAGGGAGAGCAGGTATCATCCCCCAAGCAGGCAAGGCAAGCGGGCGAACCGGCGAGCTTTGCGGGTTGCGGGTCAAGTCAAGTCAAGTCATCTTCATTTATATAGCGCTTTTAACAATGTAGATTGTTTCAAAGCAGCTTTACAGAGATAAGCGTATAATTTAAGGTAACAGAGATTGTTTTGGCTTTACAGCGGTTCTTTAATAAAGTTATTTTCCAGCTAAAGTTAGTTTTGATTGATTTGCTTCCGTCGCAACGATCATTTGTTATTAAATTAGGGGTCGCTAAGACGACACCATTCTTTCTACACAGACTTTAAACGCGAACCTGTGAGAAACGCTGATGGTGTTCACATGCGCATTTAGAATTGGTTCTATAGTTATGTGCGTTTGAATATATGTGCGCAGGTTTGGAATTCCCTACAAGCCAAGCCTAAACAAAGTACTTGTCTTTCCTTATAAATTTTGATAAAGAATTTTATTTTATTTTGTCACTTCGGGGTAGGAACGCGAAACGAATTTTCCCGGCAATGCCTTATCTGTAGAGTGGTAACGGGATCCTCCATAGGGAGATACTAGTTAGCACTTCAGCACTGCGTTCTCATCGGGTCCAGGCGAAGGTCCTTCGTCAGATCTGGATACGGCCTGGATCCGGCAGACTGCGGGAAAACCTCGGGATAAACACAGACACTAAAATTAGCGTAGACGCCATTCTTCTCATGATGTAACGAGTACATCAGGATTTATGGGAAGTATTCCCGGTTCCGGCTGACCTAATCTATGCAGCCTAACATTGAATTATAGAAGTCTATAATGTATTATGTGAATGCTAGGTCAAAGAGATGTGTCTTTAATCTGGCTTTGAACTGACAGAGTGTGTCTGCTTCCCGGACAATGTTAGGAAGACTGTTCCAAAGTTTTGGTGCTAAATAGGAAAAGGATCTACCGGCAGCAGTCGATTTTGATATTCTAGGTATTATTAACTTGCCGGAATTTTGAGATCGCAATAGACGTGAAGGACTATAATGCGTTAAGAGCTCGCTCAATTACTGTGGAGCTAAACCATTTAGTGCTTTGTAAGTAATCAGCAATATTTTAAAATTTATGCGATGTTTAATAGGGAGCCAATGCAGTGTTGACAGAACCGGGCTAATATGGTCATACTTCCTGGTTCTGGTAAGAACTCGAGCTGCTGCGTTTTGCGGGTTGGGGGGGGGGGGGGGAGGAGCAGTCTCGGAGAAGGATGCCAGGTAAGCCCTCAGTGTCACCATAGGCAGTAACTAGCTCGCAGTGAGGGCAGTTACCGTCAGCGAGCGCGAGAGCTGCGTGATCCTCAGGAAAGGGGCATCTTGAAAAAGACGCCCGGCTCTTTTTAGAGAGTGTGTGTCGCGGCGGCGAACACACACACACAGATCAGAGAGTGAAAGGATACGCCGGATAGCGCAGCAGGAACGGCGGCTGAAGGCGCCGCGGCCAGCGACTTCAGTGTGATGGCTCGTCCCGCTGAAAGGCTTTTTCAGACAGCGCGGCTTCTCTCCGGATCCAGCGATGCGAGAGCTTTGCTGAAGAGATGAAAAATCAGATATCAGCTGCCTCCGAGCCTTATTTATAGGCCTAAGCCACGCCCGTTTCGGCGGGATGTGACGCAGTGGGCGCGAAGCACCCTCATTGGGTCTGACGTCACGATAGGCCTCGCTCGATGTCTGTCTCGAGCTGTCTCGAGCTGAGCTGTCTCGCCTATGTCTGCATGCTGCCGCAACGCGTTTTACATTAATACAAAATTAAAGGATAATTTTTTGGCTTCAATATCTCGCGGAAAAGGGATTTTCCCCTAGCGTAAGATACTTACGCAGTACGAGAGACCTCTCGTAAGAGAACTGTAGCTATTATAGCCCGTTTCAGAATCGCTCTGCAGCTGGATAAGGGTGTGAAGGGCTCTCTCCAAAAACTTCCTGCAGAAAGTGTTGCAGCTGGGCAATGGGATCATCTGGGGGAAACAGACAACAGTTAAATCATAATACAGCATTTTTAATTGATAATTTATTTATGCTAAATTAACTGTACCTCTGCCATTGCTCCTCCTAACGTCGTTGAGGTTGTCAGTCCAGCAAAAGGAGCTAATATTTGCCTGTCATGTAGAACACAACGTGCCACACATACATTTAGTACATTGCTATTAAACATTAGATGTTACTGAATAAATAAATAAAAAATAATTCATATATTCCACAGGCTATGTAAATTAACTCATCACCCTCACATTTGAGAGTGTTGTCCCTGACCCAGCACCTTTTACTGAAGAGCTGCAGAAGATCACCATTCCAGAGGATCTTTGCGCCGAGTTCTCTGTGCCATCCATGAAAGAGGCCATTGCAGGATTTGTGTCACGCTTCAATCCAGCACAGGTCGAAAACCAGTGTAAGTACTGTCTGCATACTCTGTCCTTATTCAAAGGACAACACATGAAGGGATAACAACCCTGAACCTTCGACCAAGAAACCCAGCACCAGCTGACAAAACTTCTGTAGGCCAAATACCTGTAACGACTAAAACAGAAGAAATAGAAATGACATACTTAAACAGGTTACATGTTTTGAGTTATGTATATAATTCTAACTGATGTATGTAAACATTTCGTTTAAACTATTGCGGTCTTCAGTGAGGGGAGCCAGTCAGAGCTCAGGTGGACCAACAACCTCAACTACGGTAGTGCAAGAAGGAGCAACGGCAGAGGTACAGACTCCTTGTTAACAGGAGACCCGGTCCTTTATAGTGTTGTATTACAAATTTATTAAAGGTTTAATTTAGGTTCCAATATAAACTGAGAAAGTTTAGCAGCTGTTATGATGATTATATCAAGAGATTCCTGCCAGTCCTGTTCTCTAAATGAGTCAATTACTGAGACTCTCAACCTCACCCTTTGTCTTTATGCATTTCCTGATCATTAAGCTCAATGTACAGCTGTGCTTTTGTCTCTATG
The DNA here is from genome assembly GCA_022828995.1 of Vimba vimba. Lineage (NCBI taxonomy): Eukaryota > Metazoa > Chordata > Actinopteri > Cypriniformes > Leuciscidae > Vimba > Vimba vimba. Next base: position 22,321,931 of record CM040824.1, on the reverse strand, counting down.
ATAATGTTAATGTATGGGTGATCTAGTCAGGCTGATTGGATCACTGTTATGCTGAAGAGATCAGGGCTGCAGAAATTCTGGTTAACGAGCTGACGCCTATACTTTATTTGCATACTTTGTAAAGGGAAGGTCTCCACCTCTTTGTAAATCCCTCCTCCTCCTAAATGTATATAAATTGCGATGAAAAGTTCCCTTAGTTTAGAGTTGGACGACCTGCAGCTACGCACAGAGAGTTCTCAATAAAATAATAACTTCTGTTTGAACGCAATCCCAACGTCTCCTGGTCTCTGGTTTGATGAAGGAAAAGTTTCCAACAATAGTAAATACATTCTTACATTGATCCAATTACAGGATACAAATAATAGCAATGGGAATCAGTCCAGGTAAAACTTTTTGTGTAAACATTTTTTTTTTTAGTGAGGTGAGCCAATCTGAGCTCAGCTGGACCGACAACCTCAACGACGTTAGCGCAAGGAGGAGCGACGGCAGAGGTACAGTTGATTTAGCATAAAAAAAAAAAAATCAATTAAAAATACTGTTATGATTTAACTATTGTCTGTTTCGCCCAAATAATCACATTGCCCAGCTGCACCACTTTCTGCAGGAAGTTTTTGGAGAGAGCCCTTCACACCCTTATCCAGCCACAGATGGTTTGATGTGATGTCCTATATATGTTTTTTAAAATTTGAATTGAACATTTGTAAGCTTCTGTTGCCAATTTTTTCTCTGCTGTGGCCCTCACACTTCTTGGTTTTGTAAAACAGGAGTTTTCTGGTTTAATTAACCCTCTGGGGTCTGGGCTGTTTTTGGGGCCCTTGAGATGTTCTGACATGCCCTGACATTTGTGCTTTTTTCAGTTGCTTATAAACATATTAATGGCAAAGGTGTAAATTCTCTCTATAAAGCACAAACAGGGCTACTATAATATGTGAGCCACGTGTATGTACATGTTTTCATTTTTGAGAGAATAATGTTTATGCATGGTTATTGAAAAAAATAAAATTTCTGAAATAAGGCCACAAAACACATAGTAAATATGTGTCAATAAGACTTTTGACTAATGGATGTCCTCGCCTAGTGTTTTTTCTTCAAAATTATGTGAAAATAGTCTTGCTTTATCGTTCACATAAAACCATACATTGATTTAAATTGATGTAAAACAGGTTTTGCTTGGAAAGCCAATATGCGAGGGGGGCGTGAACGAGGAGTGGTTTACACCTTAGAATACAATGTCCCACCCACTCTGCATAATGAGCCATTCATTCAGGTGTGACACTGACTGAGCCACAATGCAAGGACAAAAGATATATTTAGAAGAAGACTTATATTGACCATTTAATATTTTGCTTACATCTATCTTGTAAATATGTTTTGCTATTTTATTAAAAAGGTTACAATTACAACAATAATTACAATTTCAACAATATTTCAAGTGTACTCTTTGTTTGTAAAAAAAAATGATTATAGGCCTACATTTTATCTATGAATTCATTAGTTTGAACATAGTCAACATTGGAACAGCTAACATCTTAGTTGATGACTTTTTATCATTTTATTTATAATGAGTATTTTATATATAGAAATTGCTAAACAAAAGCTTATTTGACGTGGCAGTATATTCTACAGTAAAAACTGTACCCAAATCTAGTCAACAAGATGTTGTCTTTCATATTTCGCCTGACTGTAACGTTGTTTTCATGAAATATTAGGGCATATTGTTAATTTGCAGTTTAATACGTTGCTTATACAAATAGCCTACATTTTATTTCAACATATTTCAGTCGATTTTTACTCATCTCAGTATAGCAATACAGTTTGCTAAAACATCATCATTCATTCACACACACGATTTAAATTTAACTTCTGGCAAAGATGAAGTTGACGATAGGCTATTGACTCGCGATCTTCGCAGTAGGCTAGTGAACGCACCGGAGAAATGCACATTTATTAGGCTACATAGTTTTTTGTTTTGGATGGTTTTGTTTAGAACCAGCTTTCTGTAAATATATTTCACATTTGACATATGTGGCGAGTAGGCTTCGGTCTGGTTCATGATGATCTCCAGTTCAAGCACCTTATGTTGTGACTGCTAGCCTATATTTACTTTAAATCCAGGAAATTTGTTAATGAAAAAATTATTAAAATTAAGATACAATTGATACAAAACGAAATTCGTTTTAAAGAAAGGATTTGTACTTTCTGTTTTGAGGTCTCTGTGAAAGTTTGAAAGTCTTTTAGTGCTTTTTTTAGAGCCCTGTAAATATTCAGTGCGTTCTGCAGTTAATAAGGGTTCAGACAGACAGGTTCCAGGCCTGGGTGGTCCACCATACACTGTGGTGGGTCAGGTAGCTCGTCACACCTTCTTCTGATCTTGATAAAATATTACATAGACCGTTAAATTACATGACAGTGATATTAGCAAAAAGCAGGAAGCAAGGTAACCCAGTGATGCTGTGTCTTTGTGCTCTTTGACAACACTTGGTTTATTTCATTTTGTTATTTACGTGGATGCAGTGAGATAAACCAGACAATAATTGTAATGTTACCTGAGGTATCTCCCTGCAGCACACATTTTAAACCTCGGACAGCATCCGCTCACAATGTCCACATGTGCACCTGTAGTAACATCAACTGAAGCATGAAACAGGAAAAGTACGTAAATTGGTTTAATTCAATGAAAACAAATTGAATGTATTTGGAAACAACAATTCACTTTAATACTAGATCTGGGTGTTTTAAAATAATTACAACTGACTTGAGCATGTATATGAACATTACGTTTGAACATTACGACATTGCGAGGACCGAGGTAAGAAGTAGTAGTAGTATTTGTAAATTCAAATTCAAGACAGGAGTGGATCCTTATCTGGCAACCTATAGAAAGAAAAAGACAACAGAAAAAAACAAAACAAAACTGAGCCGTAATAAAGTACACACTGAAGTGTACTCTCAGTAAACTACTAGTTTAGTAGTAAGTTGTAAGTTTGTAAGTTTTCTTTAAGTGAACATAACATTATACTTATAGTTTACTATTTATATATTATTTTTGCACTTGCAGTATACTACTATGTTCAAATGTAGATATTAGTTTTTATACTTGAAAAATACCTTTAACTGTAGGCTACTTTATTTTTAACACCTAATCAACCTAACATACACCTAATCTGAAGCTCCGCCTTAGCTCTGAAGCTCTGTGGCTATAATGAACAGGCTGCGATGTCAATTGCAGTTTTTCGATTGCAATGCTGGAATATGTTGTGTGTGTGCGTGTGTGTGTGTCTAGGTGTGTCTGTGTGTGTGTTTGTGTGTGTGTGTCTGTGAGAGAGGAGCGGGCGCGATCGAACAGTGTAAACATAAAAATTCATTTTGTTCATACAGGACATCATTCAAACGGCAAAGTGTTTACTTATATTTGTGTACACTCGCATTAAAACACAACATTGTCCTTTTGTCAAACTGTAAACTCATTTCAAACTGTAACCTACAACTGTCACCCAACCAAAATCACACACACACAGACACTGTTTAAAAGCAAAAAATATTTATCCAACCCCTTTTAAAAACAGTCTGTGGGTGCCATCTTTTGGACATTCATCATATTGCATTGGTTTTCATTTCTTGTCCTAAAACAGAGCACTAATCTGTTTATTTTTAAATTACACATTCTACATTGATTAAAAAAGAAAATCAAATGTGTTTTTAATGGTAGTATTATTTTATACATAAATCAATTATTTATAATTCACATGAGAATAAAGTTAGTGTTAATTAAAATTTGAAGGAAAATAAATATATTGGTCCGTGTACTTTTGCGTCCATTCCTTTTTCCTTTTTTAACCCGTAATTGAAAAACTAAAAATGACCGGTTGTTGTATTTTTAAAACGCAGTTGAACACCAAAATTTCAATTTGAACTGTACACACCAAATGCTGCGCAAAAATATATAAATATTGATGTATTTTCGGATTTTTGTTTATGACTTTTTGCCCCTTTATTAAACATTTAAAATATTCACAAATTAATATATATATAAAAAAAATCGATTTTACTGGTTATCTAAGGCCAAATTAGAACCCGGAAATTATATTTTTCCCGCAGTGCTGAATGAGAGCCATATCTGGAACAGAGAGGGGATTTAGGCTAATGATAATAAATGTGTCTGAAAAAATAAGGAGGCATTTTAATTGTTTATTAATAAACTAGTGTTTTCTAAATCAGTGTCAGCTGCAAACATATTTATATATATATATATATATATATATATATATATATATATATATATATATATATATACTATATATTGATATTGATATTGATATATATCTCCATCTCCGCTGTAAAGTTACATAATCAGACGGTATTTGCTTTCTATTCGAATTTGTTCGTTTAAAAGTGGACATTTCAAGCTTTATATAGGTATAGGCTATCTTTTGTTTCAGTTCATTTTTGAGGCCCGCTCCAGTTCACGGAGATCATGAATGCACGTCTGATTGTTTTCTTTTATTTTACAAAAGCACAATGTTTTCTTGTTATTGTGAGTTCACATAAATAAAATTAGTTGCGAATGATGTATTATTCTTTTCTGTATGACCAGAAATGATAGAGTATTTTAAGTTGTTTCCACTGTTGATAGGAAAATGCAAGAGTTCGCGCCGGCGCCTCCGTGCGCTCCACACTCCGCACAAACCCAAGGATATGCGTCAAAATCTTGTGTTTATTTGTGATAATCTTAGCCCTGTATTATTATTGTCTAACCTACTGACATTTGACAAATTGCTTTGTTCCTTTTTTGGATAAAAGCGTCTTCAAATATGTAGCCTAAATGTAATAGCCTAATAATAATGATAGTAATTATTATTATTTGCGTTTATAACTATAAATGAGTTGACTTAAGACAGTAATATGTTTATCATAAAATGATTTATGATTTATGTTTATAACCTAAGCTTTTACAGTTTTGGAAATGTGTTTGTGTTATATTTCTTTTTTATATGTGAAGTCTTTTTTTGTTTATTCTATTATAGGCATACTGAGCTTGTTCCTCCCAAAAAAATGGACTTTAAAGATACAAGTAAATGTCGTTTTTTAGAAAATTCACGAAATTATCCATTTAAAAAAAATAAGTTTAAACACAATGCAATATGCATCCCGCACCTAAACAGGTGGCCTGGTTAAATCAGCCGGCACAGACTGGGGGAAGGGCCACAAATCTTGAGTACAGTTTACAAACCCGTGGGAACGGATTGTGAAAGTGTGGGCACGGTTTATGAAATTGTGGTACAGATTGCAAAAACGGAAGGCACGCTTTACAAATCTGAGAGCGCGGATTAGGAACTCGTGGGTACGGTTTATTAATCCGTGGCCACGATTTGTTAAACCGAGGGCACAGTTTAAGAATTTGTGAGTAGGCCTATAATATAGGCTATGTGACTTGTGGTGTTATCTCGACAAAGCTGTATGCATCACGGTAGTCATTGTCATTTTCAGGTGTGACATGTCCCTACCAAATGCAACTCTCATGAATTGAATTAATTAATTACATAAAATCATTATCCAGAAGTTAGAAATAGCCTATATAGGCCTATAGCTTACTGTATATCAGCAGTTGATGCTGTGCTTTTGCGACATATTTTTCTCATGAGATAGCCATGGGTATGCATTTTAATGTTTCTGCTTTGAGTCTTATAAATTGCAAAAATCTAATTTTTAGCGCGAAAAATAAAATAAAAATTAAACGTGAATAATGATCATTAATGTGTATTTGACTCGGAAAATGGCTTAAACAACATACACTGCTGGGTGGCAGATTTAAACAAATCTGATTACACCGTAGAGCACGCAGACGTTGGTATCTCGCATATTATTTTGTTCACAATGACAGTTAACCCATTTAAGCCCACCGGCAACTATAGTTGCCGCAGTGCATAGTTGTCATTTTCCTTTTGTAAATATTTTTCCAGATGTTGTCCATGTTTTATTTCTCAATGACATGCAAGCAAACAACCAAATAAAGGATTTCAAGAAAAAAAAAAAGGTATTCACTTCCTCCCTGTCACATGAGGCTGTCAACTTCCTAGCCCTACTTCCAGGAAGCATGGCGAAGGCAAACCCTCCCAAAGAAAGGTCATTTTCATGTTACTAATAAGTATTTTTTGTTTACATATATATATCTACATAATCATGAAGGTCTCTAGAATCATCCAAACAAAACAAATCTTACAAGAGATCTATAGTTTTTTGTATACTTAGTCAAAAGTCCAAGCGGCAACTATAGTTGCCGGTGGGCAAATGCCTTGTAAGTACATATATCATGGGAAAATGGGGTATACTATGTTAATAGGTTAATAAATCAGGTTTATTGGTCTTGTTTAGTGCACAAACATAACTTAACCCTTTAAATTACATCTCTATATAGATATATTTTTTCTTCATTCTATTTATTTGTATTTATTTATTTTCATTTAACTTTTTGATACACAATGCCCTGTTATGGCTGTACTTTGTTCTGCACTATGTTCCACAACTTTAACCCTTGTGCGCTGTTCGTTTGCGGTTTACAGTCAGGCTGTTTGGGGTCTGAAAGACCCCAGGCAACAAAATGTAATTTTGTAACAATATATATATTTTAAATAGATGTAATTTTACTCAGTTTATTAATGTTTTTACTCTACATTTGGACATTTTTACTCCATAAAATGTTCAAAAAAAGAAAATAAAAATTCTCCAAAAAAAAAAAAATTGCCTTATAAAATACCCACATTTATAACTTTCATTAATGGGGATAACATGGATAATTTGACATATCTTGGAAAATGCAGTTTTAAAAGTAAAAAAAAAATATATAAAGTTATCACTTTAACCAGTAGATGGCTGCAGAGCTCTAAAAGTACTAAAAGTTTCAAGCTAAAAGACATCTTTTCACAAGTTTTTCCAGTTAGATTCATATCTACATGTAATGAAATCACAATTATAACAGTTAATAGTTACTTTTTGTCAAAGTTTGGCAGTTTTTGTACTGAAAAAAAATCATTTTTTTCAATAATGTTACATTATGATTAGAATCAAACCTGATCAGGATGTTACAAAGAGAAAAGTTGGAGTTTTTAGAGTTTATCATTTATTTCAAACATCTGTTTTTCATATAATTCTACAAATTTAATGTGTGTTCTGTGTTGTTTCTGATTTTGAGCATGAATTTTGTCCATTGATCAAATTCATTTGATTCTAACCATAATATAACATTACTGAAAAACTGATTTTTTTATTCAATACAAAAAGTGCCTAAACTTTGACAAAAAGTAACTTTTATTATTATAATTGTGATTTCATTATATGTAGATATGAGTATAACTGGAAAAACTTGTGAAAAGATGTCTTTCAGTTAGTCAAAAAGCAAATAGCAAATAGTGGTGCTCTGCAGCCATCTACTGGTTAAAGTGATAATTTGTTACTTTTAAAACAGCATTTTCCAAAAGATGGGCAAAAATCTTACACTAAACCATGTCAAATTATCCATGTTATCCCCATGAATGAAAGTCAGAAATGTGGGTCAAAAAGACCCTGAACAGAGCACAATGGTTAAGGCAAATGGATTTGTTGTTTGTTGTGTTTTCATATTCAAGAGATTATAAACTAGATGCAGTTTTTTTGGGTCTGCATCAAATGTTCTTCGACTTTTATACATAATAAATTTGTTTATGAATAAAGATTGATCTGTTGAAAGCAGTTATTTTGAGATAAATGCCAAATGTTCTCCTCCTATTCATATTTTACATTGAAGGGGTGCATACAACATATTTGCCCACCGGCAACTATAGTTGCCGCACATTCAAATATGATTTTCAAGAAAGAAAAAAAAAACCTGGGGAAAATAAATGCAGAACATGTTCACATAGGACACTATTAACAGGATTATATGCATGAAACCATTCAGAAAAATTTGGGCACAAATGGGTTAAATGCGGTAGCATTCAAAGATCTGCCTCTGCTTAAAAACACTGATTGAACCAACTCCGCTGAGAACTAGGCTTGTCTGTTGTAGTCCATATACCCCCGGTTTCACAGATAAGGCTTAAGATAGTCCCAGATTAAAATGCATGTTTTAACTGAAAGAAACTTGCACTGAGATATCTTAAATTAAGTCAGATAGAGACTTGAGATATTTTGTCTCAAGATGTACACCTTTTTTTTTTTCTTTCTTTCTCAAAGGCACGTTTAAAAAAGCTACTTACATGTCCTAATTGAACTAAGGCCTAATCTTGGCTTATTCTAAGCCCTGTCTGTGAAACCAGGCCATTGTGTTCCAGTTAATTTGTTTCACCACTCTACAGGCAGGACCAACCTCGTAAGTTGATGACCGGTTAATTGGCAGCAAAGGGAATTCGAGCCGCAGAAAGTCTGGTTGGACGAGCCCTCCGGACAATACATCGACCATACCATGAAATGAGCAAATAAAATGCAGAAATAAAATTTTGCATTGTTGTAAAACGGAAAAAAAAAAGTTGTATGTCAATTATTTGATTTTCAATTATATAAGCATTGTATATAGCCTAAGGAAAATAAGTTTGTAAGTGAATATTTTTTCACCAGTCTAAAAACGAATAAAGAAGAAAGCATGTTTTTCGTTTTTCAATTACGAGTTAAAAAAGGAAAAAGGAATGGACGCAAAAGTACACGGACCTATATTGATCTGAAATATAGCAAATTAATTTTAAATTCATTCAGGTACAATTACCAAACATATCTCAAGGTCTTTGTCTTTTTATTAATTAAATTAATAAAATAATTATATAAAACTATTGTCAATGCATTACAAATTAACTGGTTCTATGCCTTTACTTTATTAATAAAACTTATTTAAAAAATACAAGGCTTAAGACATTTATTTTCAATTGCTGGTACAGCCTGAGACATGAGACATTGGAATCAGGGTATCTTCCGTCAATCCGTGTATCATTCGTTCAGTCGTTTTTTATTTAATATTGAAAGTAGAAAAATGAGAAAACAGTTCCTTTTTCGATTTTTCATTTTTCAAAAAAAAAAAAGAAAAATCAAGAATTCAGCTTTAGTTTTTTTTTTATTATTAGAAAAAATAATAAACAGCTTGAATATTCGATTTCTACACATGGGCGGGAATGAAACGCCCCTTTCCTCTGATTTGTCAGCCGAAGATCTTCCTCCGTTCTGCACCGCAGACTCCGTTGTGCAGATTCTTAACGCGTTTATTGCAACTACATTTCATCTTTTTTTCATCAAACAACCAGACTAACGAATGGTTCGACACAACCCGTACTGGGGAATAGACTAGACAGGGTTTTCTTCTGTGTAGATATAAATTCACCTACGCTTTGCATCAGATGGGTATGCAGGGTAAATTACCTGACCCAGTAATTTTTTTTTTTTTTAATAATAAATGAAGATACAAATCAATATAATTAGTTGTAAATTAAATATTTTTTAACACTAATACAAGAAGAAAAGAATAATGCATTGACTATATAATAGGCCTATATTAACGTAAAACGCATGAACTGTCATTCAGACTGACTATCTAACAACCGGAGAACAGAGAACAACAGAGATATTAAAATACGTACTCTTCTGAGTTTTATGATGTAGGCCTTGTGTTTTATTAAAATGTATTAATTTATATCTCAAAGATGTGAGCTTGTGCGCAGCGCACGGTCATGTTGAGAGGGAAACAAACGCATTTTATTATTAGCCTATTCAGAAATAGTGTAAAAGACCGTAAATAAAATACAACATTAATATTATAAACACTATTAATAACATATAGCTATGTCTATGCGTATTTTACTTCCCCTTACTGTACTCTATGTCAAATCCTTAAATGAATGGTATTCAGAAAACAACAAGAATGAAAAATAAGTAGCCCGTAATAATAAAAATATAGCCTAACCTAATAACATATAATAATAGCCTATTATATTCTTTATTGAAACTGAAACTGTACGGTGTGTCGAGCCATTCGTTAGTCTGGTTGATGGAAAAAATATGAAAAAGTTGCAATAAACGCGTTAAGAATCCGCACAACGGAGGACTCTTATTCTGCAGTGCAGAACTGAGGAAGAACTGATGACGGGACAGTTTGATCTTCGGCTGACAAATCAAAGGAATGGGGTGTTTTTTTCTCATTTTTCTACTTTCAATATTAAATCAAAAAACGACTGAACGAATGATACACGGATTTCCGTCCATTCCAAATCCGTTTTCAATTTAAAAAAACAACAACAGAAAACGAAAAAACTAATCGTTTTTTAATTTATCATTTTATTGCCTTTGATTAATATTTACTTAAAGTTATATTTTTCTATTCTGCCAGACACATAATCTACTCTAAATAATGGATTTTAGAATATTGGCCTAAAAATGTGTACGTTTTGATAGTTTGTTTTCCAATTTGAAATGAAATAAGCAGACGGCCCCTTTATTCGTTTTTTCGTTTTTTTTTTTAAAAAAAACGACAAAACGAAATTTCTGCTTGATTTTTCGCTTTTTAATTCACAGGCAAAAAACGAATAAATTACTTCAAAATTCGTTTTCCACATGTGGGCGGTCTGACACGCCCCCTTCCGCCGATTGGTCAAGCAAATCTGAGCATGTAACGTCATCAGTTGTCGCTCAGGGGTGCGTTTCCCGAAAGCATCGTTGGCCAACTATGGTCGCAAGTTCCGTCGTTACCAATAGAGTTCAATGGACATTGCGATGAACTTGCGACCATAGTTGGCTAACGATGCTTTCGGGAAACGCACCCCTGGTCTGTTCAACAAAATAATAGTCCTCTACTATGGCTACAGATTCTTAAACTGTACAGGGCAGGTCCTATTGGGCTTTCTTCTGTGCAACTTTACACGTTTCACAGAAATCTTTACATCAGAAATATTAATTATTAGTCTGCCACCAGCCTGTTTTATTTAGCTGTGCGGAGTTAAATCTGTGTGGTGAAGCTGCGCTTGACAGCGCCGAGCGGGAGAGGCTCACTGACCAATGTTTAGTCAGCAGTCAGCAGTCAGAACTTTTCTTTTAGACGCTCCGTTTTGCCACGGGATGGTGATTGCAAATACTGTAAATGCCAATCGGCTGAGGGTGGGTACCGATGATGGTGAAATACATTTTTACTGAAACTGTAATCATAGCTGCGACCTGTGAGAATGAGACAGATGATTGACAGGACGATAGCGGAGGCAATTAAAGGCGCAAGATAACTTCTGGGCCCGGTTTCACAAAGATAGACTTTGACTATGGCTTAGATATAGTAGATAGTCAGACTTCAGATAGACATCTAAATCAGACCGTTGCACAAAGCACTTAAGACTCCGACTATCTTAAGTAGGACTACACTGCAATGCATTCTGGGTAAAGTAAGACACTTTTCAAAACAAAAAACATGGCGGATCGAGTAAGCGCATTCAACCGCTCAGTGCAGTTTACCCCAGCGGAAAATATGTGTTTGTTGGAGGAGTATAACAGTTACAAGGACATTTTACTTGGGAAATTCAGCGGAGAATGTAATAACAAGAAAAAAATTTTAATTTGGAAAAAGATTGCTATGACAGTTAACAGCGTTAATCCGATCGTTGAGCGGAGCGTTAAAGACGTACAGAAAAGATACAAAAACATGGTACAAGATGCCAAAAAAGAAATATTTAAGAGGAAATACCCAAAAACGGGAGGAGGACCCCAAGAGAAACTTAAAGACACCACTGAAATGGTGATGAACATTTATGGTGGACAGTCGCCTATGTTCTGGGGGATAAGCGGAGGACGGGAAAGTGGAGTGTGTGGCGTCAACATTGACGTTACCGGCGGAGTTCCCTCAGCCACTGACAGCAGCACCCTGCCTTGTCAAGAGGAAGAGACAAACAGTCAAGAGGAGAATTCAGGTAACAGCGGGTGATTGTTTTAAAGAAAAAAGTTTTAAAAGTTTAAAGTTTTGCTTCATTGTCGTCGAAGTTGATGCTAATAAAGTTAAGTTGATGTGTGCTAATGTGAACGGTAAGCTTGCTAGCCGGCAAATAAACGTAAACAACGTAATGACTCAGCCTATAATACAAGGAACCTATGTTCTAGGTCTGCAATAATGTAGGGATCGGATTCATGAAGCAAGTAAGGTAATGTTATGTCTGTACTTATTTTTAGTGACCCTGTCTTTGACTTGGGGCCGAAGTGAGGCAGTGGAGGAGGAGCCGGGTGAGAGACGGGAGGGGACGGAAGATGAAGAGTGAGTCAGCGTCAGCATCAGCTACAGCTGTTTTCCCATCGGTGTCGAGAGGAACAACTATGTCAATGGTGCTAGACAAACAATACAGAAATCTTGAACTGGAAGAGAGGAAATTGCTGCTCGAGATTGAAGTTTTACAGCTTCAGAGAGATAAATTAAAATTAGAGTTGCACAAACAGTCGCTGGAGTTGTGAATATCTTGAGTACTTCCAATAAGACAACGAGGTATTTTAGGCTAATTATTTTATGTTTTTTAAAGCAGTTACAAAAGTAAATATGTTGAGTTACGTCTTATATGCCTAAAACACCTCACTGCCTTATTAATTTTACATTGGTTTACAGTTTGTTTAGTATGTTTTAGCCTACTTTTAATGACCTTGAGGATTTTGATATGAATGAAAGAGACTTAAGTGCTGTATATTTTCTTGGAATAATTTATTGAATGAACAGTATGTCACTTGTTTTGTGAGATACTTGGTTTACAGTTTGTATAGTAAATATGTTGTACTTTTAATGACCTTGAGGATTTTGATATGAATGAAAGAGACTTAAGTGCTGTATATTTTCTTGGAATAATTTATTGAATGAACAGTATGTCACTTGAGAAAAAATAAATAAAAATAAATGTATATATTGAGTTGTTTGCTACTCATTTAAGCCTAATAGGTAAAGACAGGCAACACTTTATTGTGATTTTTGTTGTTTTTTCAGACATTGAAAATCCTGTCAACATACATCTGACGCACATATCGACCAGTTCCATCCTGCTCCTCTAAATCTTCTCTGTCCTCCAGTTCATTGTGATTGTCATCTCTGATATCCCCTCCTTCAGGGTCAGGTAGCCGGAGATCCCTAATGATCAATGAAGTAAACTATTTTGATTAAAGTTGTAGCATGTGGTAAATAATAGTAATTAATTTAGGCCTATCGAAAAAAGCTAGAAATTTAAATTGTTTGTTTTCAGGTAGTCCTACCTCGCTATGTTATGCAGCACAACAGTCGCACAGATGATGTTACACACTCTGTCAGGTGTCATTCGCAATTCCCCATGTAGACAATGGAAACGCCTCTTCAGAACACCAAATGCCCGCTCTACAGTGTTACGAGTTGAACAGTGTGCTGTGTTGTAGTTTCTCTGTGCAGGTGTAGTAGGATTCAGGAAGGGAGTAAGGAGCCAAGGTTTTAGAGGGTAGCCAGAGTCCCCCAACAGGACCCCATCGATAATGCCTTGCTCAAATGCACGGAAAAGTTGAGAATTTTGAAGAATTTGAGAGTCATGAATTGATCCAGGCCAGCGGGCCACACAGTTGAGGAACCGGAGATCAGAATCACAAACAGCCTGAATGTTTAGACTGTGATATCCTTTTCTATTCACAAACAAATGTTCATGAGCTGTTGGAGCCTGGATTCTGACATGCGTCCCATCAATTGCTCCAACACCATTGGGAAATCTTGCAATGCTGAAGAACCCTCTTCTGACTTTGTTAAGCTCAGCTAGTTGATTTGGAAACTGAGGGAGCTTATTTGAAAGTGCTCTTGATACCCTGTATACCACCCGTGACACAGAAGCTTTGCTGAGACCCACTGTGTCACCAACAGCATTCAGAAAAGTTCCTGTTGCATAGAATCTCAACGCAGTGCAAACCTGTAGCACTGCTGGGATGCTGTGGCTTCTTGAAGTGGCAGGGCTCAGTTCTTCAGCTAATTCATCTGTCAGACTCAGTATAGCTTCCTTGGGCAAACGAAACTGACCGATGAAGTCCTCATTATTATATATTTGCAGTAGGTTACTGCGGTCCCTAAAAACCCTTTCCCTTCTCATAGCTCTCTCCATAACGTCATCAGCAAACCACAAATTATGAGCCATTTTCCCTCTTCTTTTGGCTGTTTGTAATGTAACTGATTGTTACTGCTGGTTGCCAAGGTAACATAGAGTCTTAGACCTAAGTTAGCCTGGGGGTAAGGTGGCTAATTTTTTTGGTCTAAATTAAGTCAGTCTTTATTTTTGTGAAACAGCCTAACTTGCATTAGACTAGTCTATGAGCAAATTTTAGACTAGTCTAACACTATAGACCAGTCTAAAATAGCTTTGTGAAACCGGCCCCTGTTAACAAAAACATAAATAAAAAAGTGTTTAATATAAGTGACTTTGTCTTTGTTTTTTGTTTTTTTTTGTTGTTTTTAATCAAATAAGTGTGAACCACAAACTGAGCCTTCGTTTTAAAGGGCAATTCCAAATATTTTTTATTTATTTGTTATAATATGGGCATTTTATAATACAGCATAAATAAAAACAAACACACATAATATGTATGCCTATAGGCAAAACACCAGTTTTTTGGTTTTGTTTGTGTGAACTTTTATCCCCAACCATATTTCTTCATGGGCTCCACGCCAGGGGTCACGCTCAGCACCCCTACTTCCCATGGTACTAAATGAAGTTTTATGTAACAAAGTTCGGGAGGAGCATGTTCAGGTAATCATCCAATCAGCACAAGAAGAAGCCAGTATAAATAAAGCCTTCCCTTACCTCCTGTCTCATGACAAATTTCTCAGCATCGGACTCCGCCTTCGTGCCGTCATGTCCGAGTTAGAGCTCTTCCCCTCCGACGATGATTCGTTCATCACAGAGATGTCTCCGTCGCAAACCGCTGATCCAGCGGCCCTTTCCTCTCCAGCAGCTAACAACATCGAGCCTCTATCCTCTAACAGGGGACGCCGGCCTTCTAGATCCTCTCCGCACACTCCGAGACGCCGAAGACTTCCCTCACCACCACCAGCGAGGAACTCATCTTCTTCCTCATCGTCTTCCTCTGCGCCTTCCCACCTTTCAGCGCCCCCAAACATCCCTCCCATAGGGAAGTGGACAGTTAAGGGGCTGAGACAAGCCTTAATTAATTCAGATGCAAATTTTTCCCGCAGGATGAAAAAAGCAGAGTTGTTTGATTTATATGTCACCTTACAATCTTCTCACCCTTCTGTTTCAGCTCCAAACTCATCGGCTCGGACGAGCAAGGCCCGCCGGGCCCCGATCGCTCGTCCCGCAGCATCTACACCTTCCTCACCCGCAGCGCCGGGCCCCGCCCCCGCGCCACGTCGTCGCAACCCTTTCCGGGTCAACTCCTCTCCTCTGCCCCTCCCACCGTGGTACCTCATGCTCCAGATCTCAGCAATTCTACTTTGACACAAGATCCCCAAATGTTTTTCTTCCCTTCTACTTCTTTCAGTTTTCCTCCTTCCCAAGCGCCAGGTGCTCACCCTAACGTGAGGATGCCTCCGTTA
This sequence comes from Vimba vimba, assembly GCA_022828995.1. Taxonomy (NCBI): domain Eukaryota; kingdom Metazoa; phylum Chordata; class Actinopteri; order Cypriniformes; family Leuciscidae; genus Vimba; species Vimba vimba. Next base: position 22,306,408 of record CM040824.1, on the reverse strand, counting down.
GCTGGTCATTCGCCGGCGCATTTCCTTCCTCTTCCCCTTCCTCACTATGCTCTTCCCATTCCTCCTCCTTCTATCCCGGGGGCCGATCTCTGCGCGAGGATGCCTCCGCAATCGGCCACAGCCCCGACTTTTCCTCCCTTTAACCCACTCCAAGTGCGCTCTCCTTTCTCTCTCTTCTCAGCCACTCCTCAGCCAGCCCCTCCGAATGCAGTTGCCGCAGAACCTCCTCCAGTGACGAACAACATCAGAGCCCAAATCCTCGCAGGTGCAGACGTAGATTTGGGTTCTCTCCTGTCTTGGTTTCCCCCAGTCGAGTCCAATCGCCAAGTGGACTGTGGCGATATCTCAGTCACTCTAAAAAATAATTTGCGGATTACATCACGCACATTATCACTGGCCGAATTCTGTATCGCTTTCAGCCGCTACACAGAAATTATATGCTCGACTTTCCCCCATAGACGGCGCGAGCTAAATGATTATCTTGCCATCATAGCGGAGCTTGCGTTGTCTTATGGGGGTAGTCATTTTTATACTTACCATAAATTGTTTTCCGCAAAATGCGCCGTCCGCGTTTCCCAGTGGAATCAGTGTCCCTATTGGGGAGCATTGGACACTGATCTCCATAACCGAGTCTTCCTCGGGTGTAGAAACATTTCCTGCGCAATCTGCAGATCCACAAGCCATGTCACCACGGCATGCCCCCAAATCAATCCATCGATCCCTCCCTGCCCAGAGCAAAATGCCATAAAATCCACAAGTTACGTTCCGCGACCCGCAAGAGAAGATTGTTCGATCAGAGCACCATACACGGCACCCGACAGACAAGTTTGCAGAAACTTCAATGAAGGGAGATGCCCAAGACAACGTTGTCGTTTTCTCCACGTCTGTGATTACTGTGGCGGCGCACACGCCCGCGTGGTTTGCCCAGTCAAAAAATCTGTAAATAAAAATGCAAAAAACTATCTCTCGACTCCTGTGAATGTTTTCCGCTTGGCGAAGGAATTATCACACCACCCAGATGTCAACTTCACAAATTATTTGCTGACAGGTCTCAACCAAGGCTTTAAACCCGGCGTAGAAAGTCATCCCACACAAAACATTACCTGCGCTAATCTTCAGTCCTCCTTAGCGGAGCCTGAAGTAGTAGATAAACTAATTAAAAAAGAAATTGAATCCGGGTTTATGATAGGCCCTTTCGAGGCTCCCCCGTTCGACAAATTTCGCATCAGCCCTATAGGCGTGGCTACCAGGAAATTCTCGGGAAAAAAGCGGTTGATAATAGACCTTTCAGCCCCCCATAATTCTCCATATCCGAGCATCAATAGTCTCATCCCTCTCGAAGAATATTCTCTCAACTACCATGATATCGAGCAAGCCATAACCATGATTAAAATAGCTGGACGAGGCGCATGGCTTGCAAAAGTAGATATCTCCTCTGCTTTCAAAGTAATGCCAATCCACCCTGACTCGTGGCACTTGTTTGGTGTAAACTGGCGGAACAAGTATTATTTCGCCGTGCGCTTAACTTTCGGCTGCAAAAGCAGCCAGAAAATCTTTGACACTCTCTCTGAAGCTATATGTTGGATCCTTTCCAATAATTACGCAATTCCTCATCTTCTCCATCTGCTCGACGATTTCCTAATAATTTCACCATACAACGCCATCCCCGAGGCTCACCTCCTCACAGTGCAAAAAGTTTTCGCCGAACTAGGGATTCCGTTAGCCCAGGAGAAAACATCGGGTCCAACTACGTCCATCGAGTTCCTAGGCATCAATTTGGACTCAGTAAAATTCCAGGCCTCACTGCCTAAGGAAAAAATAGATCGTATCATCTTAATCGCATCCAATTTTACAGACAGCTCAGATTGTTCAAAACGCGAACTTCTCTCGCTGCTGGGCCACCTAAATTATGCTATACGCATTATTCCTCAGGGCCGCCCCTTCATCGCGCATCTTCTCGCCCTCACTTCATCCGTTCACGCGCTGGAAGATCGGATCTTCCTTTCTGACGAGTCCCAAAACGAGCTAAAACTATGGATGAATTTCCTTAACCAGTGGAACGGCTTAACTTTTTTTTACGACGACTTTATCTCTCTCCCCCTCGACATCAAATTGTTTACAGACGCAGCTCCCTCGACCGGCTTCGGCGGCTATTACCAAGGACGCTGGTTCGCGTCTCCCTGGCCCCCTCAGCTCCTAGACACAACCCAGTCCTCAGCCTCCTCGGCCCTTTTCGAGCTCTACCCGATCGTTGTCGCAGCTTCCCTATGGGGGAAAGAGTGGTCATCAAAAAGCATCCAAATCCATTGCATTAACAAAGGTCGTTCTCGCTCACCTGCGTTAATGCCACTCCTCAGACGCCTTATCTGGATCTCCGCATGTGACCAGTTCTTAATAACTGCAAAACACGTTCCAGGGGCTCAAAACCAAATCGCTGACTCTCTCTCCCGTTTCTCTTTTCAGAAATTCAGGATGCTGGCACCAGAAGCAGACCCCACTCCAACCCCAGTACCTCCTTATTCTCAGCTGATCTTCCCATAAATCATCCGCTAAAATCCCTCCTGGACACGTCCATTGATTCCATCCTCCAAGCAGTTTCTCCCAGAACCCTGCAAACATATTACACCGCGTGGAAATCGTTCAAGTCATTCCACCTCTCTCACAACCTGCCGTTTCCCGAATTCTCTCTTCTAACAGTTACTTCGTTCATATCGCACCTTAATTCAGTTAAAGGTCTCCAAGCTGGATCCATCAAAAGCTATCTAAGCGGCATTCAATTCTTCCATAAATTAATCCACGGTAAACCTGCACCTGCAATTAATAACTCCCAAACGTCCCTTCTAATTAAGGGAATCCAAAGAACCCGGCCCACTCGCCCAGACACCAGACAACCAATCACAATCAATATACTCACCAGATGCATTTCATCACTCCGTCTTGGATACCACTCCACCAACACCGCCTATACATTAGAAGCTATGTTCATCCTAGCATTCTTCGGTTTCCTCCGCTGCTCCGAATTGACCATCACTTCCTTATTCGACCCAAACATTCATCCTACAATTTCAGATCTACAGATCGTAGATCATGAAACCATATCATTTTTCATCAAACAAAGTAAAACTGACAAAGCTAAAAAAGGTCACTTCGTATATATTTTTAATTTACAAACTCCCATCCAACCGTACCATGCTCTTTTTAACTACCTGCAGTACAAACGTTCCACGTCCAAATCCCCACTCGACCCACTCTTCACTAACGACTCCAATCATCCAGCTACGAGATTTTGGTTCCAAAAGCACCTTAAAGCAGTCCTCATCAAATCCGGCGTCACAGCAGATCATTTCTCTAGCCACTCATTCCGCATCGGAGCAGCTACCACAGCCGCACAAAAAGGTCTCTCCCATCAACAAATTCAAACCCTCGGTCGCTGGTCATCTGAAGCTTTCAAAACTTACATTAGATCCAGCCGCTTCCACATCAGAAACGCCCACCAAGCCCTAACTAATTAGATCATTCATTTCCATCACCTGCAACAGCACATCCTTCGTCACCTTCCGCACCGATATCAGTTCAAAACCCACTTCCGAATCTATTTTGCTCGCCGTATTTACACTCGCTTCAATAATTATAACATTTTTACAATCAATTGCAGGCTCCCCCGTTCGCACGCAGTGACGGCTCCCCGCTCGTGGGTCGGGCTCAGTCCCCCTTCCGAAGCGCCGGTCGAGCCCTCCTGTTCGAATTGCAGTGAGAGCCTGCCTGTCTTAGTCGTCGCTCGTGTCGCTAGGTGGGCTCCCCATTCGTCGGGCCGCGAGGGGTCTATTCCCGTGCCCCAGCCCCGTCGAAGCGCCGGTCGAACCCTCCCGACCGAGTCCAGCGGGCGCCCTCCGTTCAACCTAGCGAGGCTTACCCGTCCGATGCCGTGAGCATATAAGTTCCCGTCGGATGCTGCGAGAGCCCTCCTGGGTGAACGGTTAAGCTCGTTCTCAAATTTACGCTCGCATAATTCTTGCGTCATCGAGCTGTCAGTTCAACTGCAGAACGGGCTCATCCGTCCGATGCCGTGAGCATCCAAGTTCCCGTCGGACGTCGCGAGAGCCTTCCCAGTCGAATAGGCAAGCTCGTTCCTTGGTAAATACATACCCTTCACATTTTGGGGGGATTAATTCTACGCTCGCTGTCCTGCGTTCATCTGGCTTTTTGGGGGGAGTACTCTGGGGTCGGGCCGAATTCCGAGCTCGGAGCCCTCCCCCCGGACAGCAAGCCAAATACGCATTATAATATTACATCAGATTTCATTAACATGTGAACTCGTGAAATGAAGTTTTATGTAACAAAGTTCGGGAGGAGCATGTTCAGGTAATCATCCAATCAGCACAAGAAGAAGCCAGTATAAATAAAGCCTTCCCTTACCTCCTGTCTCATGACAAATTTCTCAGCATCCCGCCACCACCCCATCACCTCACATTCAGATGGGCCTGCTCATAGATACCTATGATCTATACATTCATAGGGGGGAGTACTCTGGGGTCGGGCCGAATTCCGAGCTCGGAGCCCTCCCCCCGGACAGCAAGCCAAATACGCATTATAATATTACATCAGATTTCATTAACATGTGAACTCGTGAACTGTAATTAAGTGTGCTTGCTGAAAGCAGCACACTTATTGTTCTTTTTAAGTTTTCTTAATTATTATTATTATTATTCCCGGGAGATAAATTTTGGCCAGCTCCTGCGCCTAGGCCCTTTGAGACAGAGACACCGTTCCAACTTTAAAACGTCCGGTCAGTACCGATGTAAGTTGCTCGCGAAGATGACATCACGAGTCCATGTCGTTTGTCCGCCATATTGGATTGAACAGAAAGCGAAACAAAAAATTTTCACAGGTCACAAATTTGGTCCGAACTTCACGAAACTGGACGTACATGATCCTTGGACCAAGCCTCACAAAAGTTACTAGAAGGATTTTTGATTTTCGGAAGTGTTTGCCCGTCACAGCCAAACGAAATCGGCGGCGTAGTCGCCAAACAGGAAGTCGTCCATATCTCAGGAACTCTGTCACGTATCGAAACCAAACTTTGTACATGAACTCGGGACTCCAATGTGAGGATGCACAAGATCTGATTTTTAATTTAGTTTTTTTTATTTCAGGCTAATTGACAAACCCATTTACTTGTCTATGCAAAAGAGTTTCACCTCACACTTTTAATGTTAATGCATTTAGACAGTAGGTGGCACTGTTGTATTACATTTCACAGAGCTGCCAAGTCAGTGTATAGACTGCATTCATTTTTACTAGGTTTGTCTTAATAAATGCAGGGCCTGCATAACTTTTGATGCATCGGTCTAATTTAATCATCTTCATTTATTAATATCTACAGATTTGTATGCATGAATTGTGCGTTTCCAGTTCTCAAAACAGTTAATAACAAAACAAAACAAAAAAACTTTATACAAAATACATCATGCTCTTCTTCGCTAACCGAACAAACAATTCATTGTCTGTGGCTGTGTTTGTGCGCGTGGGAAATATGCTGCGCATAACAATAGAAAACAAGGAGAAAAGCAAGTCACATGCTCAAACAATCAACAACGTCGCTCTAGAGGTGCGTTGTGGACTGCGAAGTGGACTTCACAGGATATTCCGCCATCTTAAGTGAGATTCCAATCCGAAGGGAGCGAACATGTTCAGTTCGAAGGGCACTGCGCACGGCATAGGGAATAAGGGAACAACGATACATCACTTCACAGGAAGTGGAGAGCGATGATCACCCAACTGTCATTTCGTGCACCACGTCATCACCAGTCAGAACGGTCATAACTAACGATGGAGGAGTTTATGTATGTGTGTAAGTATTCATACATTTCGCCATTGTTATACAAATGACAGTATTTTTAACGGTTATTGTTATGAATATTACATATCCTATTTTTGATGATTATAATTTGGCCATGTCCACACTAATACGTTTTCGTTTGAAAACGCATCTTTTTCTCTCCGTTTTGGCCTTCCGTCCACACTGAGACGGCGTTTTTATTAATGAAAACGAAGCTTTTTGAAAACGCACTCCAAAGCGGATACATTTGAAAAAGCCGTTTTCGCGTTGTAGTGTGGACTGTGAAACTGGAGGGTTTTAAAAACGATGGCGTAAATTTAGTCATGTGACGCATATTGTACCAATAGATATTCATGTTTATACTGGTATTGTGCCAGTTATGTGCGATTCACTTTCACACTATTGCTAAAAATATTCTACATTGCACACTCTTCATATCACAGTCCTGCAAAGATGACAGAATGTAGCCTACTCACATTTGCTGTCCTGCTGTAATAACCTACATGAGAGCAGTCGCGTTTTAGACCAAACATATGGTGTCTGCGTGCGACCTGGACGCATCAGTGAATGGTGAGATATTTTACTGAATAAAATTATCTTGTCAGAAGAATTGCGCGATAACTTCATTATTTATTTTTCCATCTGAATCATATCAGTGATGTTTGGTGGGGTTTTACACATGCGCAGTAAAGGTGAATTTAGCGTTTTCGGGCGTTTTTCAAAAGTTTCTCATCCACACTGAAACGTCCGAAAACGCCTGAAAACGCTAGTGTGGACGGAGAGCGTTTATAAACGAAAACGCCGTTTTCAAATGTATCCGGATTAATGTAGACGTAGCCTTTACCTCAGTGAATGTGTCACAGGCCGGGGGTGTGGAGGCGCTACTTGCCAACCGACACTCCCTCCTTCTACTGTACCTCCCCCCCTGAGGAGCTACCCCGCAGCTCAAGGAAAACGGACAACAGAATAAAAGGAATCTCAAGTTTATTTATTTGATTAAAAGGCAATCTCAAGGAGAGAGAACAGGCCAACCGCCCCTCCTGCGTCGACAAGTCAGGACTGGATGACAGCAGTGGGGATTGGACTCGAGTCGCTAGACCAGCGAGACTTCAGCATAGACTGGTGAGCAGGGCGGGTCAGTATGGGTTCAGTATGCTCACTCTTTCTTCTTGAACACAGGACTGGACAACAGCCGTAAGAATTAGGCTCGAGTCGCTGGATCAGCGACTTCAGCATAGACTGGTAAGCAGAGCGGGTCAGTATGGGTTCAGTATGCTCATTCTTTCTTCCTAGATGCAAGACTGGATGCAGCAGCGGAGATGGGGCTCGGTTCACTGGCTCAGCGGGACTTCAGCATAGACTGGTAGGCAGAGCGGGTCAGTATGGGTTCAGTATGCTCACTCTTTCTTCCTGAACACAGGACTGGACAACAGCCGTGAGAATTAGGCTCGAGTCGCTGGATCAGCGAGACTTCAGCATAGACTGGTAAACAGAGTGGATTAGTATGGATTCAGTATGCTCACTCTTTCTTCTTGGATACAGGACTGAATGCAGCAGCGGAGATGTAGTTCAGTTCACTGGCTCAGCGGGACTTCAGCATAGACTGGTAGGCAGAGCGGGACAGTATAGATTCAGTATGCTCACTCTTTCATCCTGGATACAGGACTGGATGCAGCAGCGGAGATGTAGCTCAGTTCACTGGCTCAGCGGGACTTCAGCATAGACTGGTAGGCAGAGCGGGTCAGTATAGATTCAGTATGCTCACTCTTTCATCCTGGATACAGGACTGGATGCAGCAGCGGAGAAGTGGCTCGGTTCACTGGCTCAGCGGGACTTCAGCATAAACTGGTAAACAGAGTGGATTAGTATGGATTCTAGTATGGATGCCCGGGGAGAAGGGCTGGAACACAGCCTCCCAAAGAGCGGTGGCGGTAATGGTCGCCGTCTGATCGATAGTAGGAATGTCCCAAGCATATTTAGTGAACAAATCAGTGGCCACTAAGATGTTCTGGTAACGATCTGCTGGCCGTCCCAACGTCAGGAAGTCCACCCCTAGGATGTGCATTGGAGCCCGGGGCCGCATCGGGACTAACGGAGCTCGCACCTCCTTCCGGGTCTTGAACAACAAACAACGGGGGCAACCCTGAATAAAGACTCCAACAGCCGCATCCATCCTGGGCCAAAAGAAGAATCTCCTCAATAAGGACAGTGTCCTTTCCTGCCCCTGGTGCCCCATCTGGGTGTGATAAGCACGTAACAGCGGCTGGATCTAGTCTTCAGGTACCACCACCTGTTCTAAACTCTCTCGGGTTGCAGGATCCTGGACGGAGCGACATATTACTCCCTCTTTCAGGCAAAGCCTCTCCCACTGCCCCAAGAGTCGTCGCACCGTTGTGGTCTGTGTCCGTATCTCAGCGGCTCGAGGCAAAAAGCCTCTGTCCAACCAGGACCGTACCACCGCCAGGTCTCTGTCCCTTCCCTGCAGCTCTCTCCACCACCTTGGGTCCCATCCCAAACTAGCGGGAACATCCTCTCTGTCCGATCCTGGGGCCTCCACTATCCCCACCAGGAGCCCCTCTCTGGTTTTGTTGGAAAGAGCCAAGGCTGGACTTCCTGTATCCGCCGCAGGGAGCCTAGAAAGCACATCCGCGTTCACGTGTTCCCGTCCTGGCCGATACTGCAGCTGATAGTCATAATTAGCCAACTGTGCCACCCACAGATGTTCGACCACCCCCAACTTAGCCGTGCGTAGGTGGACCAGAGGGTTATTATCCGTTAAGACCAGCACCTTAGCCCCCCACAGATAGTCTTTAAACTTTTGGCTCATTGCCCACTTCATTGCCAAGAGCTCGAGCTTAAAGGAGCTGTAGTTCGAATCATTCCTCTCCGCCGGGTGGAGTCTCCGGCTCGCATAGGCAATCACTCTCTTTACGCCTTGCTGCCTCTGGGCCAATACTGCTCCCAGTCCCAGATTACTAGCGTCAGTGTAGAGAATAAACGGCTGGGTGAAGTCAGCATAGGCGAGGATCGGGGCCTGTAACAATTCCTGTTTAAGAGTTTGGAATGCTGTCTCACAAGTCAAACTCCAAGTCACTGAAGGAGACCCCCGGCCCCGCGACCGTGCAGTGCCCACGAGAAGCTGGTTTAGGGGCTTGGCAGTTTTTGAAAAGTTTTTAATAAAACGTCGGTAATACCCGACAAAACCCAGGAAGGATCGCACCTATCGGACCGTCGTAGGAGGCTCCCACCCTTGTACGGCCGACACCTTCTCCGGATCTGGGGAAATTCCTGCAGCGCTGACACAGTGACCCAGAAACTTTCCCTCCTTCTGAAAAAGGTGACACTTTTCTGGTCGCAATTTCAGTCTGTATTTTTCCATTGCCTGGAACACTTGCTCGAGATGAAGCAGATGGGCCGTGAAGTCTGGAGAAAAGACAATAATGTCATCTAGGTATACCAATGTTGTGTCAACCAACTGTCCCCCCAGGCAGTGCTGCATGAGCCGCTGGAAGGTGGCAGGAGCGTTGCAGAGCCCGAAGGGCATCCTATCCCACTCGAAAAGCCCGAAAGGGGTGGTAAAGGCTGTCTTCTCGCGATCTTCTTCCACCACTTGGACCTGCCAGTACCCACTAGCTAAGTCCAGCGTGGAATACCAGGCGGCCTGAGTTAAGCTGGTAAGTGAATCCTCAATCCGTGGTAGGGGAAAGGCGTCTTTCTTAGTCACGTTGTTCAGCTTTCGATAATCAACGCAGAACCTCCAAGCTCCAGTCTTCTTCTGCACTAGGACGATCGGGGCCACCCAAGGGCTACTGCTCTCCCGAATGATGCCTCCCTCTAACATTCCCCTCAACAGGGTGCGGATCTCCGAATATAGGGTTGGGGGTACAGGGCGGTACCGCTCCCGGCTTGGGGCTGCGTCGCCCGTGGGGATCTGGTGCCTCACCACGCCAGTACAGCCATAATCCTCGTCATGCGTGGAGAACACATGCTGCCACCGGCTCAGAAAATCCTGCAGCTGGCACCGCTGATCTTCCTCTAGTCCCTCTCCCCACAGGGATCCTCCCACCAGGTGTTCCGGCACTCCGCTTCCACTTGGGCCGACCCGCTGATCTTCCTGGACAATGGCCACTTCGATCACTGCCACGTCCACTTGATTGAAACACACATCCCGGCTTTCTCTCACTTGCTGGGGCTCTACCGATGTAACCCGGGCCAGTCGTTGATGCCGATGGAGGGTGACCGGATATGAACTGGTGTTTCTTACCCTCACGGACACCCGTCCCCGGTGAACAACGGCAAGCCCTCGAGCAACCTCAATCGCTTAACAATCCCAATGGGGCTCGACGAGGACCCAGTCATCCGATCTATCTGGGCGAGCCGGCAACCAAGCCCATACAATGGCTTCACTCCGTGCGGGAACAGTTAGGGCATACCGGCAAGCCACTCGACCGACATCCTCCCACTGAGCTAAGTAACTTGGGAGCCAGTATCAACCAGGCACTGGAGCCTCTTGCCGTTAACTTGGACTTCGACAATAGGGCAGTGTCCGACCAATTGGTCCCGGGGAGCAGACAAAGAATGGGGCTCCATCAAAGGGGTCCCGACCACTTGACCCACAGTGGCCGGTGAACCTAAAAACCCCCTTGCGAACCACGCCGTGGACCACACTGATGACTCATATGTCCTGACTCCCCGCAGTTATTACAAATTGTTCGCCCCTGATCATCCCACTGGAATTTGGCAGGATTGGATCGTCCAGGGCGGCGTCCCATCGCTCGACTCCCCTCAGAGTAAGACCGCTCATGGGGCAAAGGTGCCGCTGGCAGCCATGCAAACGGTTGAAGCAATGGCTTCGGTGTGATCGGTTTCCTGAGCCAAGGCTTCTCGACGAAGATCGTCGAACATCAACATGGGGTTTTGTCAGAGTTGTAGCCGTAAGCTCGGTCGTATTGGCCCGCCACGGAGCCCCAAGAGGAATTGGTCCCGTAATAGGGTGTCTTCATCCCCGAGTCCATGGTTACACCTCCCTTTCAAACGGGCAAAGTGCTCTCGGAGCCGTAAGGAATACGCTCGAAGGTCCTGTTGGGGGCCTTGCCGGTAGTTAAAAAACTGAGCCCGGAGAGCAGCCACTGGGGGTGGTATCTCCGTATAGTTCAGACAAGAAGTCGAAGACAGCCGATGCATTAGCTCGGGCAGCCCCTGAAGCTGCTTGAACCTCCCTCTTGGCCTCTCCTTCCAGGGACACCAGTACGAACTGTAACCTACTGTAACCTCTGCCAAGTATTCTATTTGTGCCTTCCACTCCGACAGTTTTAATTCCGAGCCAGATCCTCCGAACCTTTGTGCCCAGGGGGCCCCCATGAAGACTGGCATAACTTGGGGCCTGGCAGCCGGTACGTCTTCGTCCGCCATCTCTCGAACTACGGGTGCTCAACTCAGGGAAGGAACCCTGCCGACTGCGCCAAATGTCACAGGCCGGGGGTTTGGAGGCGCTACTTGCCAACCGACACTCCCTCCTTCTACTGTACCTCCCCCCTGAGGAGCTACCCCGCAGCTCAAGGAAAATGGACAACAGAATAAAAGGAATCTCAAGTTTATTTATTTGATTAAAAGGCAATCTCAAGGAGAGAGAACAGGCCAACCGCCCCTCCTGCGTCGACAAGTCCGGACTGGATGACAGCAGTGGGGATTGGACTCGAGTCGCTAGACCAGCGAGACTTCAGCATAGACTGGTGAGCAGGGCGGGTCAGTATGGGTTCAGTATGCTCACTCTTTCTTCTTGAACACAAGACTGGACAACAGCCGTAAGAATTAGGATCGAGTCGCTGGATCAGCGACTTCAGCATACACTGGTAAACAGAGTGGATTAGTATGGATTCAGTATGCTCACTCTTTCTTCTTGGATACAGGACTGAATGCAGCAGCGGAGATGTAGTTCAGTTCACTGGCTCAGCGGGACTTCAGCATAGACTGGTAGGCAGAGCGGGACAGTATAGATTCAGTATGCTCACTCTTTCATCCTGGATACAGGACTGGATGCAGCAGCGGAGATGTAGCTCAGTTCACTGGCTCAGCGGGACTTCAGCATAGACTGGTAGGCAGAGCGGGTCAGTATAGATTCAGTATGCTCACTCTTTCTTCCTGGATACAGGACTGGATGCAGCAGCGGAGAAGTGGCTCGGTTCACTGGCTCAGCGGGACTTCAACATAAACTGGTAAACAGAGTGGATTAGTATGGATTCAGTATGCTCACTCTTTCTTCCTGAATACAGGACTGGATGCAGCAGCGGAGATGTGGCTCGGTTCACTGGCTCAGCGGGACTGCAGCATAGACTAGTAAACAGAGTGGATTAGTATGGATTCAGTATGCTCACTCTTTCTTCCTGGATACAGGACTGGATGCAGCAGCGGAGATGTGGCTCGGTTCACTGGCTCAGTGGAGAATAGAGAGTATGTATAACTCACAGCTTTAACAGGCTCTTCACTGGATTCAGACAGAGAGTGGAGGATACATATGACTCACAGCTTTAACAGGTTCTTCACTGGGCTCAGACAGAAAATAGAGAGTACATATAACTCACAGCTTTAACAGGCTCTTCACTGGACTCAGACAGAGAATAGAGAGTACGTATAACTCACAGCTTTAGCAGGTTCTTCACTGGACTCAGACAGAGAATGGAGGGTACGTATACTTCACAGCTTTAACAGGCTCTTCACTGGACTCAGACAGAGAATAGAGAGTACGTATAACTCACAGCTTTAACAGGTTCTTCACTGGACTCAAGACAGAAAATGGAGGGTACGTATACTTCACAGCTTTAACAGGCTTCACTGGACTCAGACAGAGAACGGAGGGTACGTATACTTCACAGCTTTAACAGGCTCTTCACTGGACTCAGACACAGAATAGAGAGTACGTATAACTCACAGCTTTAGCAGGTTCTTCACTGGACTCAGACAGAGAATGAAGGGTACGTATACTTCACAGCTTTAACAGGCTCTTCACTGGACTCAGACAGAGAGAAGAGAGGTAAATATACTTCACAGCTTTAACAAGCTCTTCACTGGACTCAGACAGAGAGAAGGGAGGTAAATATACTTCACAGCTTGAACAGGCTCTTCACTGGACTCAGTGTTATTATGACAACAGTGTTATTATGTCGTCGAGGCTCTTGTTCGCTTAGATACCGCACAATCCGCGACTTCTTCACCCCACTCGTGCATGCACTGCAAAACACTCAACTGCACACGTGATTAAAGTAACCAGCACTGCACTCACAAACCTCAACCATTAAAGCAGCGTGCGGGCCCAGACGGCAGCCTCGGCGGACAGAATCTCTATGACAGGTGTAAGCAAACTCTGCACTGCAATGTCACATCCAAAGCGCTCCTCTTCTTTCCCCAAATTAATGCCTTCAGACACAGTCGAATTACAACCTCTTCAAGAAAGTGTAGTGAATCTTCCACCCAATAATACTATGGCAAATCCTAATATCATATTCAGTGAAAGAAGACCGTCACTTATCTCCTTAAGCCCCGGGTTTTCCACCGCTGGCCACTTCCTTGCTGTCTCTCTACCCGAACTCCGCTGTGTCTCCTCGGCTCGCTCTCCGCTCCCCCACTCTTTTTTCTTCCTCTCAATATCGACCTCTTTTATATTCTCATGGTCCAATCGCCCCTTCAGGATCTTTCCCGCCGCACAGCTGACAGCAATCGCGCTCAATCGCGCTCGTCAGCTTTCTCTTTCATTGCTTCTCCCTGCTTCCGCGTTTTCCCGGAACCGGCCTCGTGTTACGCCGGAAGCGCTCCCCGTACACAATTTCCGCAAATAAGGTTCCATTTTTAGCTAGTTTGTGAAGTAAAGTGATTTTATTTTAGGTAGTTGTAAAATAGTGCAATATAATTGTAAATATATAATATAATAATAAATATGAATATAGTCCTATATATATTTATGTTATATCATAATCTGCGCGACTCCGTCGTTGACTTTCTTTGATGACGTTTGCAGAGCGTTTCAAATGAGTTATTGTCAGTGAAGTCCACTTCAACTGATGCTCAGGGAGTAGGGGAGCATACACTGCGTATGGACCCTGTCGAATGGAACGCACCTTAGATGTGTAAAAACAAGTGGAACCAATTATCATAACCAATTATTTCAAAACCAACAACCAAGCCACATAAACAATGCCACTGGCACTAGTCTACATTGCAGACATGTCTCTTAATGCACATAACTTTTCACCTTTTTGCACAATCTTGAAAAAAGTACTATTGTTGAAATTCTCAGATCAAGCAAACTTCAACGTACCCTTATACCCTTATATATATATATGAAGAGTTCAGATGCAAAAGCCTCTAAGTGCCATCTGGAATTTTCTTCTAGAATGATCATTTTTATCAAGCTCGAATATTTAAATTCAGTAATTTCACTTAAATGGCAATGCAAATGACCTATTAATTGGCATTTAAGTGAATTTACTGAACATAAATATACGAGCTTGATAAAAATGATCATTCTAGAAGAAAATTTCAGATGGCACTTAGAGGCTTTTGCATCTGAACTCTTCATATATAGCCTATACGTGTAAAGGCAGGATCACCTACTGGTGGAACCCAAACGGAAGTCCAGTCCTGGCTGTATAATCAAACAATAAAAACGAGAAACAATGCATCAAGAACATTTATTGATTCCACAGGAACATGATCCAGTTTCCCCCATTTTTACTAATAACTACTTTGTGTTAATTCAGAGGACAGTAAGGCAAACTATTAAGCATGAACTCGAACAGGATCAATTAAGATTTTCAAAGCATTTTGGAACTCTTCTTGGTGGAAATTGACAGCACGTTCAAAAAGAGATGAAATGTCAGGACACTGCATAGAAAACTGCCTCTCTACAGCATCCTGGTCCTCTGGTGACTGAAATGGATTCTCCCCAAAAGTTGAAACTCATTGAAAATTAAACACTATTTTTAATTGCGTCCAGGGCACTGGAGAGACCCGCAGCCTCAGTGATGTTGTACTTTTCGGAGTGGCATTTAGGGCACTGTGTAGATGTTGCCTCCCATTGGTTGACGCACAGTTTGCACCCCATAATGCTACTGCAGCATGATGCATCATCTCTTTTTGAACGTGCTGTCAATTTCCACCAAGAAGAGTTCCGAAATGCTTTGAAAATCTTAATTGATCCTGTTCGAGTTCATGCTTAATAGTTTGCCTTACTGTCCTCTGGCATGGCATGCATTGTTTCTCGTTTTTATTGTTTGATTATACAGCCAGGACTGGACTTCCGTTTGGGTTCCACCAGTAGGTGGTCCTGCCTTTACACATATATATATATAGCCTATATGTGTAAAGGCAGGACCTGTCGGGTCCGGGATTCGAACCCAGATTGTGTTGCTTGTAACCCAAGGTCTTATCCACTGTTCTATGGGACAGTGTGGACTCAATTGGCAGATAATTGAGGCAGATCACAAGAGGCAGGTTAGAAGGGAAAAAATAGTCTTTTACTAGTATTCTTCCAGAGCCAACACAAAGGATCCAGCATAAGAGCTGGGTTGAGCAAGGTACAAAATCCACTCTGGATGATGCAGGCAAAAGAGTCCAAAACATAAAAGGTCTGACAAAAAGTCCTTCAGGGTAGACTAAACAGGAAAACACAAAAGCATGGGCTAGGCAAGAGACCTTCAAGACTGAGCTAAGATACAAGCAAATGCTAGTCTTTAAATATACACAGGATAACATTAACTAGCTAGGCACAGGTGATTTCATTGAACCAATAATGAGCAGAGAATTAGGAGGAAGATGTGGAAGGCCTTGTGCTCTCAGTTTCCCTCTGCTGGACAGACCGTGGTGTGACAGGGCCCCCCCCTTTACGGCCGGCTCCCGACGGCCCAGGACGATCAGGATGCAAGCGATGGAATGTCTTGATCAGGTCTGGGTCTAAGATGTGTCGTGCTGGCACCCAGGTACGCTCCTCAGGCCCATAACCTTGCCAGTCGACCAGGTAGTGAAAGCCACGGCCACGGCGTCTTGAATAGTGATCGACCGATATATCGGTCGGCCGATAAATCGGGCCGATATTTGCGGGTTTGACGTGTATCGGCATCGGCCGATACGCGGCTGCTGCGTTCGCCGATAGTTTTTTTCCCGGCATTAATTACAGACAGGCGTCCGCAGGCAGCTCTGTGTTGCTGGAGACGCTGCAGTTCACGTGCAGCCCATGCACTGCCCCTCCCACACTAGCAGAGTGCTGGAAGCCTCTTCAAGACAACGGTTAGTTTTAAAATTTCAAAACATCTTTTTAACTGTTTGACTTAGCTGAAATACACTTTGAAAGTGGAAACACGTTGCTCTATATGTGCGTGCAACTATAGCTAAGCAAGTTTGTGGGTCCAAATGGAAAACGCGAATGCCTCATCTATAAAACTGCTTGTCATTGTATTTAGGGAGCTGCAAATAGCTACGTTTGAGGCTATCCATATGCATAAGGCAGCTGTTACAAACACTGGTCATAGGATTAAATAATGCCGACGTTGTTCGGTGATTCCGTGATATTTGTGGGAGTTTTATTCAGCGACTACCTAGCTGACGTTTGGACGCGTGCTCATAAAAGAAGCGACGCGGTTGTGACACGCACGCGATGCAGCGCGCTCGTTTGTTCCATAGACAGTATATAAACGGTTTGTCCCATAGACAATATAAACGGTTTGTCCAGGCGCTCCTATGCCGTGGTGAGATGAAAACATCTAAACTTGAATGCCGCAAGCGCACGCAGGTCATGTGACAAAAAACAACTGACCTTTCCATGACAACATCGAAAGCTCGGTCGAACGGCGGATCATAGCTGGACAGGGCGGGTTTTTATTTCTCATCTCCATAAATATATGTAGTCGTAAAGGGCAGGAAATAAATTAATCCTTATTTCCTCGTCATCATGGAGAGAGCAGTTCATGTTTGCATAGCAACAACAGACGCAAGCGCTTGTAGAAGCGGCGCGGCCGTGCTTTCCACACGTTTTAGACGCGATCCCTAATTCATAATAAACTTAGAATCTATTTGGTTTAAAATCGTTTTTGTTTTGTTTAAAATGGAGATCACGATTACATAGATCAGACAACTACACAGAATAACATGTTCCAGTCAAATTATTTTATTATGCTTATATTCAGAATTTATTTTCAGAATTTGAATTATGCTTAAATATTTATTTTCAGTATTTTCAGCACTGAACTTTTTTTTAATATTTGTCAAATATTGTTTTTTTTTAAGTTCAATAAATGTTCCTTTCTTAATTGAGACTTGTAACAGTTGTTATCATTATATATTATATACATGTCATTTTTATGATGTAAACTGAGTGAGCAAAAGCAGTATCGGCTCCAAATATCGGCCCAAGAAAATCGGCAACCCGTATCGGTCATCGGCTAAGGCTGATGAAAAAAAATCGGTATCGGCATCGGCACTAAAAAATCCATATCGGTCGATCCCTAGTCTTGAATCAAGCAACCTTTCCACTGTGTACGTGGGACCACCTTCTATAATACGAGGGGCAGGAGGGGTGGTGGCTGGGGGAGACAAAGGAGAGGTTAATACAGGTTTCAAATGAGAAACATGAAAAGTAGGTCTTACTCTTAAAGACCTCGGTAGGGCAAGCTGGTAGGTAACAGGGTTGACCCGTCTGGTGATTTTGAATGGGCCAACAAATCTTGGGGCAAGTTTCTTGGATACAACCTTTAATGGTAAGTCTTTAGCTGAGAGCCAGACTCTTTGTCCGACTCTGAAGTGTGGAGTTGCCCTCCTTCTCTTGTCTGCATACCTCTTGTAGCGGATGGAAGCACTCTTCAAGGCTACGTGAGCCCTTTTCCATGTCCTTCTGCAGCGCTCAATGAATCTCTCAGCATTAGGGACTCCAACCTCTATCTCTTGGCTGAAGAACAATGGTGGCTCAAACCCAAATTGACACTTAAATGGAGATATACCAGTGGAGGAGCTGCGTAAAGTGTTGTGTGCCAGCTCTGCCCACAGCAAGAAACGATTCCAGGAGGATGGCTGATGAGACGTGAAGCAGCGAAGGTATTTCTCTAACTCCTGATTTATCCTTTCTGTTTGGCCATTTGACTGAGGGTGGAAACCTGAAGAGAGACTGACAGAAGAGCCTAACAGGGACCAGAATGCTTTCCAGTAACGAGACATAAACTGGGGACCTCGATCAGACACAATGTCCACTGGAATTCCATGGATTCTTACCACATTCTGAAGAATGAGGTCAGCAGTCTCTTTGGCAGAGGGAAGTTTAGGTAACGGAATGAAGTGTGCGGACTTAGAAAAGCGGTCCACCACCACAAGTACAACAGTGTTACCTTCCGATGCTGGTAAACCAGTGATAAAATCCATGGAGATGTGAGACCAGGGGTGTTGTGGGATAGGCAAAGGATGTAGAAGGCCGGCAGGACGCTGATTAGAGGATTTCTGTTGAGCACAGACTGGGCAGGCTTGTACAAAAGATCGGACCGCTCTTGTCATCTCTGGCCACCAGAAGCGTCTCTGAATAAAATCCAACGTCCTCTCAGTTCCTGAATGTCCAGCAAGGGCAGAAGCATGACCCCATTGGAGGACCTCGGATCTTGCTTCCTTGGGCACAAACAAACATCCTGCTGGGACTTCATCAGGAATGTGTACACCCCGTAGAGCCTCACGCACCGTATCCTCAACGGACCGACGAACTGGTGCAAGAATGCAGTCTCTGGGGATGATGAACTCTGGGGAACGGTCCCTCTGGGAACAATCATACTGGCGTGACAAGGCATCAGCCTTAACATTCTTGGATCCAGGTCTGTAAGAGATCACAAAATTAAAACGGGTAAAAAACAGAGCCCACCTGGCCTGCCGAGGGTTAAGGCGCTTTGCCTGCTGTAAGTAGGACAGGTTTTTGTGGTCTGTCCACACAATAAAAGGATGCTTGGCCCCCTCCAGCCAGTGGCGCCAATCCTCCAGTGCAAGTTTCACAGCAAGGAGCTCTCGGTTACCCACATCATAATTTCTCTCAGCTGGCGACAGGCGTCTGGAAAAGAACGAACACGGATGGAGTCTGTTATCTGTGATAGTCCTTTGGGAGAGCACTGCTCCAACTCCCTCTTCTGATGCATCCACCTCCACGATAAACGGCAATTCGGGGTCTGGGTGTACCAGGATTGGGGCAGAAGAGAACAGTCCCTTTAACCTGTCGAACGCCTGCTGAGCCTCAGTAGTCCAGTGGATACGAGTGGGTGACCCCTTAGTAAGTGAGGAGATGGGTGCTGCAATAGTGCTGAAATTGCGAATAAACTTCCTGTAGAAGTTGGCAAAACCAAGAAATCTTTGTACCTGCTTTAGTGATTTGGGCTGGGGCCAGGTGGTGATTGCAGACACCTTCGTTGGTTCCATCTGGACGCCTTCTTGTGAGACAACATAGCCTAGGAATGAGACTTGGGGCACATGGAAATCACATTTTTCAAGCTTAACGAAAAGGTCATTCTCAAGAAGCCTCCTCAGAACCTGTTGGACATGGTGAATGTGTTCCTGTAGAGAGTCTGAGAAAATCAGTATGTCGTCTAGATAGACAAAAACAAAATGATTCAACATCTCCCTCAAGACGTCATTGATGAAGGCCTGAAACACAGCTGGGGCATTAGCTAACCCAAAAGGCATGACTTGATATTCCCAGTGGCCAGTTGGGGTACTGAAGGCTGTTTTCCATTCGTCTCCCTCCTTTATGCGTACCAAGTTGTATGCACTCCGCAGATCTAACTTCGAAAAGATCTTAGCTTTCTGAAGTAGTTCAAAAGCCGATGACATTAGTGGGAGAGGGTAACGATTCTTAACAGTCACCTTATTGAGCCCACGATAGTCTATACAGGGCCTAAGACTACCGTCTTTCTTAGGGACGAAAAAGAAACCAGCACTAGCTGGTGAAGATGATGGGCGAATAAAACCAGTACTCAAAGCATCCTGGATATATTCGTTCATGGCCTTAGTCTCTGGGGCAGAAAGGGAATATAAGTGACCTCTAGGTGGGAGTGCGCCAGGAAGAAGGTCAATAGCACAATCATATGGTCTATGAGGGGGTAGCTTAGTAGCACGCTGTTTGCTAAACACTTCTCTCAAGTCATAGTAATCAGAGGGCATGAGTGTTAGATCTTGTGGCTTATTCAAGGAACTGGCACTCACCTCAATAGCTGCCAGAACTTCTTTACTCCCAACCACAGTGGAAGCAGGAAAGGTACAAGAATCCTCGCACGCAGAGCCCCAACGAAGGAGAGTTCCAGAGGTCCAGGAGAATTGAGGGTCGTGAAGCCGCAGCCAGGGGTAACCTAGAATAAGGGGTTCTCTGGTAGACTTGATCAGATAAAAAGAGATTGTTTCATGATGGTTAGCATCAATGGTCAAGCATAAAGGAACTGTTCTGAACTTGATTATTCCAGACCCTATTGGTCTGCCATCTAGGGCTTCAACCTTCCAGAACGAAGAGCAAGTCTCATAGGGGATATACATTTTCTTAGCCAAATTAATGTCCAAAAAGTTATCTGCTGCACCTGAATCCACAAATGCTTTCAAAGTCACGGTCTTCTGCCTGGTATCCCCCCAAGTAAGCATAGCTGGCAACAGTAAACGGGAGTGAGGAGTGTCAAACTGAGCAGTTCCACTCGCTAAGGTCCCCACTTCCCTTAGCGAGCTTTGGCTTTTAACGCTAACTCAGGGCAAGAAGAGCGCAAGTGGTTAGAGCCACCACAATAGAAGCACAGACCTTCTCTCATGCGTCTCTCTCTCTCCTTAGGTGAAATGCGGGTCCTACCCAGCTGCATAGGCTCTTCCTCTGTCTGTTGAGTTAAATGAAAAACTTCTGGGACGTTGAGAGATGATAACATGGGCATTTCTCGGGGAGTACAGCGTTCTCTTCTTCTTTCACGAATACGGTTATCAATTCGGACAGCCAAAGTTATGAGTTCCTCCAAGCTTGTACCCCAATCTCTACTGGCTAATTCATCCTTAACCCCCTCAGAGAGACCACGATAGAAGGTTGAAATAAGCGCCTCTGAATCCCACTTACTCTCAGAAGCCAGAGTACGAAACTCAATTGCGTAGTCGGCCACAGATTGATGCCCCTGATGTAGGTCTAATAGTCTCCTTGCCGCCTCACGGCCACTGACTGGATGGTCAAACACTTGTTGAATAGTCTCTGTGAACAGTTTTAGATCAGAGCAGATTGGGGACTGTTGTCTCCAGAGGGTTGAGGCCCAATCCAGTGCACGATCACACAACAAGGAGATAATGTATGCAATCTTAGCCCTCTCTGAAGCAAAGGTGGCTGGTTGGAGTTCAAAAATGAGTGACACTTGAGTCAGGAAGCCCTTGCAGGTACCAGGCTTCCCACCGTAGCGCTGAGGGGGTGGAATCTTTGGTTCTTGGGGCATTGGTGCAGTTAATGGTGGGGTTTCTGGTGATGGTAGTACCACAGGTTCTCGAGGCAAGCATGTTTGTAGTTGTTGCAGCGACTCCCCAATCTGGTTCACAGCGTCTGTCAGTCTCTGGAGCTGTGTCTCATGTGTTCCAAGCAAAACTCCCTGTTTGCTAATGGCTCCGTGAATCTGTTCAGTATCTGCCAGGTCCATATCTTGTTTGGCTCAGTCTTGCTGTCAGGTCCGGGATTCGAACCCAGATTGTGTTGCTTGTAACCCAAGGTCTTAACCACTGTTCTATGGGACAGTGTGGACTCAATTGGCAGATAATTGAGGCAGATCACAAGAGGCAGGTTAGAAGGGAAAAAATAGTCTTTTACTAGTATTCTTCCAGAGCCAACACAAAGGATCCAGCATAAGAGCTGGGTTGAGCAAGGTACAAAATCCACTCTGGATGATGCAGGCAAAAGAGTCCAAAACATAAAAGGTCTGACAAAAAGTCCTTCAGGGTAGACTAAACAGGAAAACACAAAAGCATGGGCTAGGCAAGAGACCTTCAAGACTGAGCTAAGATACAAGCAAATGCTAGTCTTTAAATATACACAGGATAACATTAACTAGCTAGGCACAGGTGATTTCATTGAACCAATAATGAGCAGAGAATTAGGAGGAAGATGTGGAAGGCCTTGTGCTCTCAGTTTCCCTCTGCTGGACAGACCGTGGTGTGACAGGACCACCTACTGGTGGAACCCAAACGGAAGTCCAGTGCACCCCATAATGCTATATATATATATATATATATATATATATATATATATATATATATATATATATATATATATATATATATATATAGCCTATATGTGTAAAGGCAGGACCACCTACTGGTGGAACCCAAACGGAAGTCCAGTGCACCCCATAATGCTACTGCAGCATGATATATATATATATATATATTTTTTTTTTTTTTTTTGACAGTGTGTAATGTACATCCAAATGCAGGGTCAGATGCTGCTTCTGTGCCACCTATACTGCAAAGCTGGGTGTTTGTTCATACAGAGTTAATCAGACAGCCTGTTACGTTGTTGATTTATATTTCAAACAACAATTCGACATTTGCTTGCAATGTTTTTCTTACAAAAAAACTCATCATTCTGCAGGACAATTGTCTATTACAGTATACAACACAGATAGAAGGGTGTCAATAAATCTGTGGTGATATACAACACGCTTTAAGAAAAGTTTATTTCCATCACACTGTAAAGTGTTTTTAGATATTACATATAGATTACATGTACCAAAGATTTTACATATAAACTAAGTCAGCATACTGTTAATTACAGTTAGTACCATGGGAAGTAGGGGTGCTGAGCGTGACCCCTGGCGTGGAGCCCATGAAGAAATATGGTTGGGGATAAAAGTTCACACAAACAAAACCAAAAAACTGTGGTGTTTTGCCTAAAGGCATACATATTACGTGTGTTTGTTTTTATTTATGCTGTATTATAAAATGCCCATATTATAACAAATAAATAAAATATATTTGGAATTGCCCTTTAAAACGAAGGCTCAGTTTGTGGTTCACACTTATTTGTGGTTCACACTTATTTGATTAAAAACAACAAAAACAATAAAACAAAGACAAAGTCACTTATATTAAACACTTTTTTATTTATGTTTTTGTTAACAGAAGTTATCTTGCGCCTTTAATTGCCTCCGCTATCGTCCTGTCAATCATCTGTCTTATTCTCACGGGTCACGGCTATGATTACAGTTTCAGTAAAAATGTATTTCACCATCATCGGTACCCACCCTCAGCCGATTGGCATTACAGTATTTGCAATCACCATCCCGTGGCAAAACGGAGTGTCTAAAAGAAAAGTTCTGACTGCTGACTGAACACTGGTCAGTGAGCCTCTCCCGCTCGGCGCTGTCAAGCGCAGCTTCACCACACAGATTTAACTCCGCACAGCTAAATAAAACAGGCTGGTAGCAGATTTCTGTGAAACGTGTAAAGTTGCACAGAAGAAAGCCCAGTAGGACCTACCCTGTACAGTTTAAGAATCTGTAGCCATAGTAGAGGACTATTATTTTGTTGAACAGACCTGAGCGACAACTGATGACGTCACATGCTCAGATTTGCTTGACCAATCGGCGGAAGGGGTCGTGTCAGGCCGCCCACATGTGGATAACAAATTTTGAAGTCATTTATTCGTTTTTTGCCTGTGAACTAAAAAGTGAAAAATCAAGCCGAAATCTCGTTTTGTCGTTTTTTTGAAAAAATGAAAAAACGAATAAAGGGGCCGTTTTCTCGTTTCTGCTTATTTCATTTCAAATTGGAAAACAAACTATCAAAACGTACACATTTTTAGGCCAATATTCTAAAATCCATTATTTAGAGTAGATTATGTGTCTGGCAGAATAGAAAAATATAAGAATAGAATTTTACTTGCCTGACCTGATTAGAACAATGAAAAAAAAAAAAAAAAAAAAAAAACTAGGGAATCACTAAAACGAGAGAATTATTCTGAATTTATGATACACTCAAAATATTCCACAACAAATTTTTTAAATTTAATGATATTCAGAACAGAACAAAAACAAAAAATATAACTATAAACAAGCCAAAATGAAATAAAATAAAAAGTGAAAACAAAAGTAAGCAGTGTTAGGCTCACGTAACTCTCTCATTAGAATCAAAATGTTTCAACATTTGCGATGTATTTGGAAGCTAAACTATTCTTTATCATAGGCTTTGTACTTCACTCATGTTCCAATATCGACAGAAAAAATCCTCCTCTTCACACGCGCAAAAATGTGTATGAATTATACTACTGACTATTTAAACAGAGCAGTGTAATTTTTATATGTTAGGTTGACTATTTTATTATTAGATTTTATTAAGGCTATAATAAATAGGCTGCGATGTCAAGATTGCAATGCTGGAATGTGTGTGTGTGTGTGTGGGTGGCACGGGCGCGATTGAACAGTGGACACATAAAAACATACTCTGTCATTTTGTTCATACAGGAGGACATCATTCAAACTGCAAAGTGTTAACTTATATTTGTGTACACTCGCAATAAAACACAACATTGTGCTTTTGTAAAATAAATTCAAGCAATCCGCCCCCCGAAAGGCGCTAATTTTAAAATTAAACTAAAATGCTCACAGCTGCACGGGCATTCATAACGGTGCGCGTCCACGGCAAGGAACGAGCAGAACAGAGTCAACGTTTTTTAGTTCATTCCTATTTCCATAGGAATTCATTGAAAACGCTCGCTCTGCTCCGCACCATTATCAATGTCCGTGCGGACGAACATATTTTACTTTCATTTTTAAGTTAACTATTCAAAAGCCCCCAGCGGTGTCACACGTCGATTAACTGGTGGTAAAATATTCTCAATGTCACATACCTAGTATATTTTTATATAGATACAATAGGCCTACCTGATTTTGAACACAAGAGGGCAGTATAACCCTATGTATGTCTTGATTTTTTTTTTTACTAATACTGTTTTTAAACTTAAACATAATTCTTAAATTTGAAAAAAAAAAAAAAAAAATGGGTTTAGTTCTTATATTTGTATAATTTTATATAGAAATAAATGGCGTACAATTACATTTTTAGAAGATATGAGGCTTTTAGTGTTTCCTTTTTTGACATTCTTTTAATCCCTCGGCATAGCAAAACCGTTTGAGATATTTAATATCCGTTCTCAATTTAGCATCATTAATGTATTTTCATCATGTTGAAAAAGTTTTGTGTGAATAAAATAAACCACTTAGGAGGAGTAGCTAAAAACTCAAAAAATATAAAAAAATATAAAAAAAATCCACATTCAAACCAAAATATCTGACTTGCTGTTGCTCGGAGCTAATGACTGTAAATTAAAAAGTTGTCCGGCACGATGAAACCAATGTGCATACTGATTTTTGTAACTTTACGTAAAACTAACCCCCCCACTTTTGTCAAAAGCATTTTGAAAGTGACACACTTTGGTGGCGCTATAACTTTGACTCACAATAGTTACATCCATCTGATCGGCCTCTTACCACGAACACACAGCTGAAGTTTCATCATGATCAGTTAATGTATGCAGAAGTTATACCACTCCGTGTTTCTCTTTTCTCGCCATAAATTTGTTCCCTTGCCACGGATAAACCGTTCTAGATATCAAAAATCCGTCCGCAATTTAGCATCCTCAATGTCTTGACTTCATGCACACCGAGTTTGGTGGGGATTGGATGAATTTCCTAGGAGGAGTACATCAAATTCCACAGCATGCGTTTTTCAAACAACCCATAATAGCTGACTTCCTGTTGGGCAGAGCTAATAACTTAGAGTGCGGAAGTTGATCGGCCCGATGAGATCTATATGTGTACCGTGTTTCATACTAATTCATGCAAGCGTGTTTGATATATGGACCAAGTTTTCGGACCCCGTTCAAGGGGGCGCTGTTGAGCCCACCTGCCACGCCCGGGTACCAGCTTCAGCCTGACCCTGATGGCCGCGGATTGTGACCTGTTTGCAAAGTTTTTAAGAGTTTTTGAGCATGTTAAGGGCCCCAAAAGTGCCCGAAAGGTTGACAAAAAAAAATATAGCTGTGAGCTATATTTTAAATAGCAGCGATTACGGGCGATTACAGCGATAAATATAGCAGCGATTATGGGCC
Organism: Vimba vimba; assembly: GCA_022828995.1. Lineage (NCBI taxonomy): Eukaryota > Metazoa > Chordata > Actinopteri > Cypriniformes > Leuciscidae > Vimba > Vimba vimba. Next base: position 22,280,453 of record CM040824.1, on the reverse strand, counting down.
CAAGCCGGTGGCACCGCCACCCCGGTGCCTTTAGTTACCTAAAGGCACCGGGCTGGCGGTGCCGCCGGCATTGGCCCATCATCGCTGCTCGCAGCTATATTTATATATATATATATATACATACATACATACATATATATACATACACACATATATATATATATATATATATATATATATATATATATATATATATACACATATATACACACATACACATATATACACAGTGAGGAAAATAAGTATTTGAACACTCTGCTATTTTGCAAGTTCTCCCACTTGGAAATCATGGAGGGGTCTGAAATTGTCATCGTAGGTACATGTCCACTGTGAGAGACATAATCTAAAAAAAAAAAAAATCCAGAAATCACAATATATGATTTTTTAACTATTTATTTGTATGATACAGCTGCAAATAAGTATTTGAACACCTGTCTATCAGCTAGAATTCTGACCCTCAAAGACCTGTTAGTCTGCCTTTAAAAATGTCCACCTCCACTCCATTTATTATCCTAAATTAGATGCACCTGTTTGAGGTCGTTAGCTGCATAAAGACACCTGTCCACCCCATACAATCAGTAAGAATCCAACTACTAACATGGCCAAGACCAAAGAGCTGTCCAAAGACACTAGAGACAAAATTGTACACCTCCACAAGGCTGGAAAGGGCTACAGGGAAATTGCCAAGCAGCTTGGTGAAAAAAGGTCCACTGTTGGAGCAATCATTCGAAAATGGAAGAAGCTAAACATGACTGTCAATCTCCCTCGGACTGGGGCTCCATGCAGGATCTCACCTCGTGGGGTCTCAATGATCCTAAGAAAGGTGAGAAATCAGCCCAGAACTACACGGGAGGAGCTGGTCAATGACCTGAAAAGAGCTGGGACCACCGTTTCCAAGGTTACTGTTGGTAATACACTAAGACGTCATGGTTTGAAATCATGCATGGCACGGAAGGTTCCCCTGCTCAAACCAGCACATGTCAAGGCCCGTCTTAAGTTTGCCAATGACCATTTGGATGATCCAGAGGAGTCATGGGAGAAAGTCATGTGGTCAGATGAGACCAAAATATAACTTTTTGGTCATAATTCCACTAAACGTGTTTGGAGGAAGAAGAATGATGAGTACCATTCCAAGAACACCATCCCTACTGTGAAGCATGGGGGTGGTAGCATCATGCTTTGGGGGTGTTTTTCTGCACATGGGACAGGGCGACTGCACTGATTTAAGGAGAGGATGACCAGGGCCATGTATTGCGAGATTTTGGGGAACAACCTCCTTCCCTCAGTTAGAGCATTGAAGATGGGTCGAGGCTGGGTCTTCCAACATGACAATGACCCGAAGCACACATCCAGGATAACCAAGGAGTGGCTCTGTAAGAAGCATATCAAGGTTCTGGCGTGGCCTAGCCAGTCTCCAGACCTAAACCCAATAGAGAATCTTTGGAGGGAGCTCAAACTCCGTGTTTCTCAGCGACAGCCCAGAAACCTGACTGATCTAGAGAAGATCTGTGTGGAGGAGTGGGCCAAAATCCCTCCTGCAGTGTGTGCAAACCTGGTGAAAAACTACAGGAAACGTTTGACCTCTGTAATTGCAAACAAAGGCTACTGTACCTGTCACGACACACACAAGAGGAGACAGATCCAAGTGCAGTATGTTTTAATTAGGAAATTCCAAGAGAGTAAACAATCCAGGCATGAGTCGATATCCATTCAATCAGTCCAACAATAAACACAGATCTCACGGGCAAGGGAACAAGAACACAGAAGTGTCGTACATTTTACAAGGACTCGACAACACACACTAAAACGGACAGGACTATATACACAATCATAATTAAGGTGATAGAACGCAGCTGAGACTGTGATGGGAAGCAGGTGTAGCGAACAGGATTATGGGAACTGAAGTTCATATGTGATGACACCGTGAGGGAAGGAGGACATCTCGTGGAAACCCAGGGAAAAGCAACCAGACACTGTGACATAACCTCCCCTCAACGGAGTGGCTCCCAGACACTACAAGACAAGGATAACAACAGAACAAGACAAGAGTACAAGGCGGGAGGCAAAACAGTAAAGAATCAGGGGGAGGGATGGGGGGCCAGGTCCATGGAGAGGAACAGGGACAGGAAGTGACAAAAACCTAGGTGGCCGGGAAACACAAAAAAGTTGATCCGGCGGGTCCGGCTCCGGCCGCTCTGGGTCTGGTTCCGGCCGATCAGGGTCTGGGTCCGGCTCCGGCCGATCAGGGTCTGGGTCCGGCCGATCAGGGTCTGGGTCCGGCTCCGGCCGATCAGGGTCTGGGTCCGGCTCCGGCCGCTCTGGGTCTGGGTCTGGCTCTGGAACAGCTGGCTCAGCTAACTCTGGGTGTTTAGGGTCAGCTGCTGGGTGCTTGGAATCTGGGTCAGCTGCTGGGTGCTCGGGCTCTGGGTCAGCTGCTGGGTGCTCTGGCTGTTCAGCTGGGTGCTCTGGATGCTCGGCTGGGTGCTCTGGCTGTTCAGCTGGGTGCTCTGGATGCTCGGCTGGGTGCTCTGGATGCTCAGCTGGGTGCTCTGGATGCTCGGCTGGGTGCTCTGGATGCTCAGCTGGGTGCTCTGGAACAGACATTGGCTCCGGCTCTGGAACAGACTCTGGCTCCGGCTCTGGAACAGACACTGGCTCCGGCTCTGGAACAGACACCACCGGCTCGGGAACAGGCACCACCGGCTCAGAAACATACACCACTGACTCAGGCACTGGAACTGGCACCACCGACTCAGGCACTGGAACTGGCACCACCGACTCAGGCACTGGAACTGGCACCACCGACTCAGGCACTGGAACTGGCACCACCGACTCAGGCACTGGAACTGGCACCACCGGCTCGGGAACAGGCACCACCGGCTCAGAAACATACACCACTGGCTCATAAACATACACCACTGACTCAGGCACTGGAACTGGCACCACCGGCTCAGGCACTGGAACTGGCACCACCGACTCAGGCACTGGAACTGGCACCACCGGCTCGGGAACAGACACCACCAGCCCAAGTGTGTGCGTAGCCCACACACACCACATGGCTGTGGCCATAATGGCCAGTGTCGCGGTCACTGAGGGCTCAGGAACAGACACAGAAACAAGCACAGGCACAGGCACAGACTCAGGAACAGACACCACCTCCGGCTCAGGAACAGACACCGGCTCTGGCTCAGGAACAGACACCGGCTCTGGCTCAGGAACAGACACCGGCTCGGGCTCAGGAACAGACATCACTGGTTCAGGAACAGACACCACCAGCATAGGAAGACGCACCGCCGGCTCTGGAAGACGCACCACCAGCTCTGGAAGATGCACCACCGGCTCTGGAAGACGCACCGCCGGCTCTGGAAGACGCACCGCCGGCTCAGGAAGACGCACCGCCGGCTCTGGAAGACATACCGCCGGCTCTGGAAGACTCACCGCCGGCTCAGGAAGACGCACCGCCGGCTCTGGAAGACATACCGCCGGCTCTGGAAGACGCACTGCCGGCTCTGGACGGCGCGACGGCGGTTCTGGACGGCACGGCGGTCGCTCTGTACGACGCGGCGGTTGTTCTGGACGGCGCGGCGGTCGCTCTGGACGGCGCGGCGGCTGCTCTGGACGGCGCGGCGGCTGCTCTGGATGGCGCGGTGGTTGCTCTGAGCGGCGCAGCATCTGCTCTGGACGGCTCAGCGGTTGCTCTAGACCACTGAAGGAGCGAGCAGAGTCCCTCCTCCCCTGCCGTCCTTGATGGAAAGCTGCCGGCTCCGAATCGAAGGGAGGCCATGATGGACAGTGGCGCCGATCCTCTCGGCTACCTCCCCCTCCGCTACCTCCCCGTGTCCCGCGGAAGATGACTTGGCGGGTTCCCTGAAAGGATTGTCTCTGGGGAGGGGTGTTGACCACCATGGTCTCCTCAGACTTACGAGCCCATAAGGCATAACACTCAAAGAGTGTCATGCGAGGCTCTGGCTCTTTGGGTCGAAAGTTCGCTCTCTGCAACCTCTTCTCCCGCTCGGTGGCTGGGGGAAAAAACATACCGCTGGATCTTGTTTTGGTCGAGTCCTTCTGTCACGACACACACAAGAGGAGACAGATCCAAGTGCAGTATGTTTTAATTAGGAAATTCCAAGAGAGTAAACAATCCAGGCATGAGTCGATATCCATTCAATCAGTCCAACAATAAACACAGATCTCACGGGCAAGGGAACAAGAACACAGAAGTGTCGTACATTTTACAAGGACTCGACAACACACACTAAAACGGACAGGACTATATACACAATCATAATTAAGGTGATAGAACGCAGCTGAGACTGTGATGGGAAGCAGGTGTAGCGAACAGGATTATGGGAACTGAAGTTCATATGTGATGACACCGTGAGGGAAGGAGGACATCTCGTGGAAACCCAGGGAAAAGCAACCAGACACTGTGACAGTACCAAATATTAACATTGATTTTCTCAGGTGTTCAAATACTTATTTGCAGCTGTATCATACAAATAAATAGTTAAAAAATCATACATTGTGATTTCTGGATTTTTTTTTTTAGATTATGTCTCTCACAGTGGACATGCACCTACGATGACAATTTCAGACCCCTCCATGATTTCTAAGTGGGAGAACTTGCAAAATAGCAGGGTGTTCAAATACTTATTTTCCTCACTGTATATAGAAGACAGAAAATATTACTTGTCTTACTTTATTCTGATTTTATGATACACTCAAAATATTCCACAACATTGATTAACGTTGATTAACCTGTGGTAAAATATTCTCACCGTCACATGCCTAGTATATTTTTATATAGATACAATAGGCCTACCTGATTTTGAACACAAGAGGGCAGTATAGCACTATGAATGACATGATTTATTTATTTTTTGGACTAAAAAAAACATTCTAGCTGTTTTTAAACAAACAATTATTAAATTGAAAAAAAAAAGAATAAAATGGGTTTAGTTCTGATATTTGTATAATTTTATATAGAAATAAATGGTGTATAATTACATTTTTAGAAGATATGAGGCTTTTAGTGTTTCCATTTTTGACATTACTTTAATCCCTCGCCATAGCAAAACCGTTTTAGATATGTATTATCCGTTCACAATTTAGCCTCTTTAATGTATTTCCATCATGTTGAAAAAGTTTGGTGGGAATAAAATGAACCACTTAACCCTCGGGTCTGGGCTGTTTTTGGGGCCCTTGAGATGTTCTGACATGCCCTGACATTTGTGCTTTTTTCAGTTGCTTATAAACATATTAATGGCAAAGGTGTAAATTCACTCTATAAAGCACAAACAGGGCTACCATAATATGTGAGCCACGTGTATGTACATGTTTTCATTTTTGAGAGAATAATGTTTATGCATGGTTATTGAAAAAACTAAAAACTAAAATTTCTGAAATAAGGCCACAAAACACATAGTAAATATGTGTCAATAAGACTTTTGACTAATGGATGTCCTCGCCTAGAGTTTTTTCTTCAAAATTATGTGAAATTAGTCTTGCTTTATCGTTCACTTAAAACCATACATTGATTTAAATTGATGTAAAACAGGTTTTGCTTGATTACAGCGATAAATATAGCAGCGATTATGGGCCCAAGCCGGTGGCACCGCCACCCCGGTGCCTTTAGTTACCTAAAGGCACCGGGCTGGCGGTGCCGCCGGCATTGGCCCATCATCGCTGCTCGCAGCTATATTTATATATATATATATATACATACATACATACATATATATACATACACACATATATATATATATATATATATATATATATATATATATATATATATATATATATATACACATATATACACACATACACATATATACACAGTGAGGAAAATAAGTATTTGAACACTCTGCTATTTTGCAAGTTCTCCCACTTGGAAATCATGGAGGGGTCTGAAATTGTCATCGTAGGTACATGTCCACTGTGAGAGACATAATCTAAAAAAAAAAAAATCTTTATGCATGGTTATTGAAAAAACTAAAAACTAAAATTTCTGAAATAAGGCCACAAAACACATAGTAAATATGTGTCAATAAGACTTTTGACTAATGGATGTCCTCGCCTAGAGTTTTTTCTTCAAAATTATGTGAAATTAGTCTTGCTTTATCGTTCACTTAAAACCATACATTGATTTAAATTGATGTAAAACAGGTTTTGCTTGGAAAGCCAATATGCGAGGGGGGCGTGAACGAGGAGTGGTTTACACCTTAGAATACAATGTCCCACCCACTCTGCATAATGACTCTGCATAATTAGCCATGCATTCAGGTGTGAAACTGACTGAGCCACAATGCAAGTGTCAGAAACCAATCAGCAGACTCTGCATCACGATCCACACAACGTTCAATCTCCCCAGAATTCTAATCACCCACACCTGTTCACAATCAGTAACCTCATCAACCAGCTCCATAAAACACTCACACTCACTGCAGTCTAGCGTCAAGCCTCCAACAGGAACTGACTGTATTTCCTCTGTCTCTGTCTATTAGAGAAAACCTTTGAATACTCTGTTCACTGAAAATACTCACCTGTGTATCACTAACCTCTGACTCTGTCTGTAATCCTCAGAAGAGCTGCTGTTGATCACCGATGTCCTAGCTTCCAGCACTCATCCAAGGCCCATTGAAACCTCGGTTTCTCCCGCTGAACCCTCACCTTATCCTGTAAGAAATAAGGCCAGTGTTATCATTCTGGGATTGGATTCACGGAATACATGATTTCAAGAGTGTGCACTAACCTGTTGTGGATCCCGCATCTTATGTTCACTTAAATCCTCTCGTCTGGAAAAGGCAATTCACATTCACAGATCTGAAGAGGAATACTCACCCGTGGTGGATCCTGATCCCCTTTATTGAACAATTCTGAAAGATAATTTGAGTTCCTAACCCATTGAGTGAAAATTACCCGCTGTGTATCCCGAAAGCCTATGTTTTGTTGCTCCGGGTTTTTTCCCCGAATCCCTTACACCTGCAATCCTAAAATTCAATAAAGTTGTGTTATTTACCATCACCTCGATCTCTGAGTCCATCGTATCCTGACAGCAAGGACAAAAGATATATTTAGAAGAAGACTTATATTGACCATTTAAGATTTTGCTTACATCTATCTTGTAAATATGTTTTGCTATTTTATTAACCCCTTAAGTGTCACCGGCCCACCGGTGGGCCCAAAATCATTACATATTTAAAACAGTAATATCGTATAATAAACATAAACTAATCTTGACAAACTATATATCATTTGAAAGCTTACAAATTCTAGTTTCCACATTTGGTGAATGATTTCCAAAATAAATTAGAGAGGAGCTGTAATTTATCAATTTGCAACAAGAATATTTTCATATTCCTAAGGCGTGTTCAGACCTTTATTTTGAAATAGCAATGAACATGAAAAATCATGAAATATTGTTGAAACCTCAGTTTGTTTTCATGCCAAGAGTTCAAAAGATATCATCCATTCAATTATTTTAGAAAAAAAGATATTAAAATGTTTTTAATAACACATATGGAAATGAAGGCGCCCTTATATGGGCAGTAATGGAGTCTGGTTGTCACCTAGTGAAAATGTTTGGTACTGCGCCCAAACAAAATCTCACTGAAAGCTCATTTTTTGAGATATCAACCTAAAATTTGAAACACAACTTATTCAGATTTTTGGCTTTGATTTTCTAGCAGTTTTAGAGTCAGCCAGGTTTTAAAAATATATATTTTATATAAAATATGAATAATTAAATTTTTTACATTGTACATTTTCATAAACTCAAACTTCTATAACTTTTTTTTTGTTTCACTTTCTTAATTTATTTCACTTCAACAAAAATCTGCCAAATGTCTTCTTTAAAACAAGACCAATTTTACATCTATACTCCAAAGCATTCTTTAATTACAACCATTTAAAGTCGAAATGTGCATTTTCATGTATATTTAAAAAAAGGGGGGTGACACTTAAAGGGTTAAAAAGGTTACAATTACAACAATAATTACAATTTCAACAATATTTCAAGTGTACTCTTTCTTTGTAAAAAAAAAAATGATTATAGGCCTACATTTTATCTATGTATTCATTAGTTTGAATATAGTCAACATTGGAACAGCTAACATCTTAGTTGATGACTTTTTATCATTTTATTTATAATGAGTATTTTATATATAGAAATTGCTAAACAAAAGCTTATTTGACGTGGCAGTATATTCTACAGTAAAGACTGTACCCAAATCTAGTCAACAAGATGTTGTCTTTCATATTTCGCCTGACTGTAACGTAGTTTTCATGAAATATTAGGGCATAGGCTATTGTTAATTTGCAGTTTAATACGTTGCTTATACAAATAGCCTACATTTTATTTCAACATATTTCAGTCCATTTTTACTCATCTCAGTATAGCAATACAGTTTGCTAAAACATCATCATTCATTCACACACGCGATTTAAATTTAACTTCTGGCAAAGATGAAGTTGACGATAGGCTATTGACTCGCGATCTTCGCAGTAGGCTAGTGAACGCACCGGAGAAATGCACATTTATTAGGCTACATAGTTTTTTGTTTTGGATGGTTTTGTTTAGAACCAGCTATCTGTAAATATATTTTACATTTTTTAGACACGTGAGGCGAGTAGGCTACGGTCTGGTTCATGATGATCTCCAGTTCAAGCACCTTATGTTGTGATTGCTATATTTACTTTAAATCCAGGAAATTTGTTAATGAAAAAATTATTAAAATTAAGATACAATTGAGACAAAACGAAATTCGTTTTAAAGAAAGGATTTCTGTTTTGAGGTCTCTGTGAAAGTTTGAAAGTCTTTTAGTGCTTTTTTTAGAGCGCTCGCGTCCATAATGGAGAACTGTCACGTAATATTGTTTATTCCTCATAAATGCGAACACGAAAAATAAAAGACAAAAGACTTAAGTAAAACTTACTCCGAAATTGTGTCCTCGGCGGAATTCGCTCTTCAAAATGCTGCTGTTTGTCGTCTGAGGCATTGATCGGGGGGCGGGTGCGCTGCATACTAGATCACCTAACTATTTACATGTGAATCGTGCCGGGGGAGGGGCGGCCTCAGCTCATTTAGAGATAATGAAGGGAGAAGGAAAAACGGTACCTCTCCTTGCTTTCAAACGGATTACATGAGTTGAAAACATTTGTTTTTTATATAAATTACTTCATTTAAAAGAAGAGATTTCAAGCTTCATAGAGACATATCTCACGTGCCTGTGTGAGAAGTATTCGCTGAGTTATGATTCATTTTCGGACGCGTTTCAGAATGGACTACACTGGCAGAGAGAAGGCAGAACTCGCCTCGTGTTTATTTTTCTTTATTTGGCAAAAAGCACAACACTTTGTTTTTATTGTGAGTATACACAAAAATAATACACATTTAACAGAATCGATTGATGTATGAAACTCCTATGGAAAATCAAAGTCAACAGAGTTTTTATGAGTTTCTTTTACACTGATAAAAAAAAAGTGAGCTGGTATCGCCGGCGATACCGCCGACCTCAGGGGGTTAAGAGGAGTGGGTAAAAAATTCAGAGGCTTATTTTGCAAAGAAATCCACATTCAAACCAAAATATCTGACTTCCTGTTGGTCGGAGCTAATGACTGTAAATTAGAAAGTTGTCCGGCTCGATGAGACCAATATACGTACTGATTTTTGTAACTGTTGGTAAAACTAACCCCCCCCACTTTTGTCAAAAGCATTTTGAAAGTGACACACTTCCTGCTGCCAGTTGGTGGCGCTATAACTTTGACTCACAATAGTTACATCCATCTGATCGGCCTCTTACCACGAACACACTGCTGAAGTTTCATCAAGATCAGTTAATGTATGCAGAAGTTATAACACTCTTTTGTGTTTCTCTTTTCTCGCCATAAATTCGTTTCCTCGCCACGACCAAACCGTTCGAGATATCAAAAATCCGTCCGCAATTTAGCATCCTCAATGTCTTGACTTCATGCACACCGAGTTTGATGGGGATTGAATTAATTCTCTAGGAGGAGTGTTTCAAATTCCACAGCAAGCGTTTTCCAAACAACCCATACTAGCTGACATGTTAAGGGCCCCAAAAGTGCCTGAATAGTCGTAAGAAAAATAATAATAAATATAGCTGCGAGCAGCGATTACTGGCCCAAGCCGGTGGCACCGCAGTCCCGGTGCCTTTAGTTACCTAAAGGCACCGGGGTGGCAGTGCCGCCGGCTTTGGCCCTTCATCGCTGCTTGCAGCTATATTTTTATATATATATATATATATATACAGTGGTGTGCCTTCTCTGCTGGCCCTGTCAAAATAGAAAAATATATATTTTTTCTATAATTAAATTAATGTGTGTCTGAACATTCTAAATTCAATTACTGTCTATCAGTATGTTACAATTATATTTCCAGAAAGAATATGGTTATTTTTTGTGAGTCTGAGCTGGATTTTACATGTCATCTAAACGCAGCTCCGTGGACCAGCACTAGTTGTATAGCTAGCCTTCCGTTGAAGCTGCCGTTTTCCAATTGATCATAACTTTGACTGACGTGTTTTATCAGCCAATCAAATTGTGATGCGTATGACAGAACGCCCCAGAGGCCCAGCGATGTGTCGACGGCTAGTCCGAGCTGATGTCATCGACATGGGTGGGCACACTGGGCAGATACAATACATGTTTGTGTACAATAACAATTTTCAGGAAAAATAACATTATGATGTCCAGAAATAAATTTCATTAGTACATTGGGTTATTTTGGGTACATTTGTCATTCTAGATCTACTAATATTGTTAGGACCGAGAAGTTCCACGTGACTAGATGCATTGATACTTTTACATCTTTCGTGTACTGCGATGGTCTAGTGGTAGAACTTTTGCCAAGCGTGTCAGAGGTTCTGGGTTCGAATCCACACTCTTATAGTTTTTTATTTTTATTTTACCGAATATGTTCATCAGTGGTTGTATATCAGGCAGGGCGTTTGTGTGCATTTTGTTTTGTAAGATTTCAACGAATAGAAAGTCTCCGCAACGGCGATAGATTGAAGCGCGCATCTGAGTGAAAACTGTGCACGAGCCACAAGAGAACACTGTATCCGCGCCACTGATAACAGCGGCAACGAGCACTCAGCTTGAACAACACATTTCAGCGCTAGAATGCATCTTATTCAACAAACGAAAATGAATGTCCTGCTAGTTAACCGGAGATGTTTTATTTATTTGTATTAGGTAACTTACATCCGTGCGCGAGATGTTTCAGCTCAGCTTTTTACACAGTACTTTTATGTACAGTGGTGTGCGTGTGCGCTGAGGTTGAAGATCAGCTGTCTCGTCGTTGATGTTACGCAGTGCATACAGTGCATGATTGTATTTTGCATTGGGGGGGGGGGGGGTTAGATCGTTACTGAAGGCCCTGACTGAAATCGGATTTACACCCCTAATATATATATATATATAAGACAGAAACCTTATTACCTTATTCTGATTTTATGATACACTCAAAATATTCCACAACAAATCCTTTAAATTTAATGTAAAAATAAAAACGAAAGTAAGCAGTGTTGGGCTCACGTAACTCTCTCATTAGAATCAAAATGTTTCAACATTTGCGATGTATTTGCGATACTTTTCTTTATTATAGGCTTTGTACTTCACTCGTGTTCCAATATCGACGGAAAAGATCATCTACTTCACATAAAAATGTGTTTGGAAACATCACAGTGAAGGCGCTGCTAACCGTGAATGGTACAAATTGTACTAAACAATTCTTCAATTGAAAAACAAAGAATAAAATGGGTTTAGTTCTGATATTTGTATAATTTTATATAGAAATAAATGGTGTATAATTAGGCTACATTTTTAGAAGATGTGAGGCTTTTAGTGTTTCCTTTTTTGACATTACTTTAACCCTCTGAGGTCTGAGCTGTTTTCTGGGCCCTGGAGGTGTTCTGACATGCTCTGATATTTCTGGTTATTTCTGTTACTTGTGACATTTTCATGGCTAAAGTCTAATTACACTGTATTCAGCACAAACTCTGCTACAATAATATATCAGCAGCATGTATGTAAAAGTTTGTAGTTTTGAGATAATGACATTTATGCGAGGTTTGTGAAAATACAAAAAAAAATTCTCACTGAAATAAGGCCATGAAACCCATACTGATTATTTCTTCACAAGACTTTTGAAAATTGTATCACATAGCCTAGAATATTTGCTCTAAAACTATGTGAAAATCACCCTGACTGCTCATTCAGATAAGACAATATATTGATTTAAAAAATTTACGACGTGTTTTGTGTGAGAAAGCTTTATGCGGAGGTCATTAATATGTAAGCTTTTCACACCTGAGAAAGACAAAGACCCTCCCCTAACGGCCCTATTAGGAGCTATCAGGCCCTGTCATTCTGAGCAACCTTGCACAATACTGTAAATGAGGAGATTTAAAAAAGAATGGCTTTTAAATTGTTTGGATTTATTTACAACACAACATAGTCCAAAGATACACAACAAATGCCAAAAAAGCACTTATTGAAAACAATGATCCAAAGACAGAGACCTTTGTGCCATTCCTAAAAACATTATACATACCTTTCATTTCCAAGGTGTTTGATTTTCACTTTACCATGTTCATGTACAGTGACTCATGTGAATGTTGAAGTCAACAGGACTCAGTGGCATCTGGGCCCTGAAAAAAAAGTGAACATACTGATATCAAGAGAAAGGCCTGCACGATTTTGGGAATAAATTTTAGATTTTTCTAGTTAAAATTGCTTTTTAAAATTCACAGAATACACACACACACACACACACACACACACAAATGTTTCCAACAATATATAATATAATGAACACCAGGTTTGTTGTGCCCTGTAGGCATAAGCTATGCCTATGCGCAGTGCTGGATAAAATAACAATAACCTATAACAGTATAAATCTTCCAAAAGATTTCAGTATCAACTAAGCTAGAGAAAAATATATTGATTATCATGTTACTTCAAATGTTTCCATTCGTTATGATGATATGAAATGAGATAATAGTAAAAACATGAAGCCGTTTGGTGCGTTTTGCTTTTCAAACGCGATCACGATCCAAAATATGATACATTCAAACGCGATCGTGCTGCAAAATATGATACATTCAAACGCGATCACGATCCAAAATATGATACATTCAAACGCGATCACGCTGCAAAATATGATACATTGAAACGCGATCACAATCCAAAATATGATCCATTCAAACATGATCACGCTCAAATATAAAACATTATGGTTACCATATACATATCTATGTTTGAGCAGATATCCACAAACACAGTAACAGTAAACATGGGTCTAAATATTATAATATTCACCATATATCTAGCAACAGTTCAACTGCAATGTGAAATTTATGCAACAATAGCAAACTAATATGTAAGAATTTCTTACCTTACATCTTTCTTGTCTTCAAATCGCATTCTTCTTCGGTAACACTTTATATTACGACCCGCAAACAACTGCGTAAGTAAACCGAAATTACGGTGTACGTTTCTGTAATTAAAATGTACTTCCGTGTAGGTATAAGGGAACAATAATTAAGTTTTGGGTAATAAATGGGTAACAAGCAGATATACAACCTGCAAAGAACTTCGTAAGTAAACCGAAATTACGGTGTACGTTTCTGTAATTATAGTGTACCTCCGTGTAGGTATAAGGGAACAATACGTTAAGTTTTGGGTAATAAAGGGGTACAATCAGATATACAAGAAAATTATTTATAATGTAATTATTTTAAAAATAACAGGTACCTATTCTGTTAATATATTCCAGGCAAAAATTGTACGTCTGTTGTATATAAAAGTTTTTTTATCACATTTCTGGCAAAATATGTTCTTGTGCAATGTAGTTACAGGGTAATTTTGACATCTGTGGGTTGTAAATTAAACTGTGTTGTTTGAGTATACAGTAGAAAAGACAATGCTTTATTAAGATGAAAAAGTGTTTTGAATTTTTTTTGTAAAATAAAAGTCAGAAATTAAATGGGATCCTTTATTGTATATTTGAGGAGCTCTTTTCCAAAACGGGATAAATCCATTTCAGTAGTTTTCAGGAAAATTATTTTTTTTACCTAGACCCACACATTTTGTGAATATTCAATTTATCCTGTTAAAATGTTTTTTTTGGCTCAGTCTGAACACGTTGAACAATGATTATTAAATCAAACAACAATATTGTTGATGATAAATTCAAAGTTTATTTATTTATTTTTCAAAACGCTATAAATACATCGATTTTTGAAAAAAAAAAGGTTTGTCTTTTAAAAAACAAACAAGAGAACATGCAAGATATAATCAGGTACTCATAGTATACATGAATATAAATTAAATAAGTGCAAATGCATGAAATAAATAAAAGCCAAATAAAATAAATAGTAAAATAAAATAAAATAAACAGTAAAAATAAAATAAATATTTCCAGTGACATGTTCTAATATTGTCCACCACATAAAACAAATAATTTAAAAATAACACACATACAAATACCAGTCCTTAAATACAACAATGTTAAAAATACATTCAAATCATTTAGTAACACATTTAGGCTATTAGAACTATTCAGTACTTTTAATGTCACGTTAGCAGGCTTCTTTACAGGAAAATATCTTTATCGCGAGGGGGAAACCTACAAAACAGTATTATACTAGTCAATTCTGAAACGAAAGTTGTACACACCAAACACTTTCATGAATGTCGCCTTGCAAAAGGGCACTTTCTCCGGATGTCTGTTGCACAAAAGACTGTACTTAACAGATACGTTCCGGTCTTTTTGTTTGTTAATGTCCTGGACTTTCGGACGCTTCCTTGTCACTTGCGTGATGTCCAGGAGATGAAGTATGGCCTGGTCCTGGTCAACCTTGTTTTGTTTTTCATAAAAATAGTTGAAACTTACCATCAGATTGTCCGGTGACAGCCTCTCGGCCTGACAGAAATTTTTGCCGGCAGCTTTGTGTTGACATCCCACTGTTGGTATTAACGCGCCACCCGAGTGACGAACCTTCTTTTTTTGTTGTGTTTTGTGATTTTCTTTGTCCAGTCGGCGTTTTCTACCCCCAGGTGTAGGTCTCACTGGCTCATCAAGGCCATCAAAAGTGTTACTACAGTTTAAAGCACTCATTTTGAGGAATGAATGAACATAAAGTAACAAACCTCTGTTCAGATCGCCGCCTATTTGGATTGCGTAGAACGCTCACCGAATTCTGATTGGTTGAGAGGATATATCCCGTTTAGGCTAAAAATAGGTTTGGCGCTTATCTCGTTTTGGAAAGAAACTGCATCTTGCAGTACATTTTAAATAAGTAAATATAGCGATTTGTCATGAATCGTTGATGGAGCAGTAAATAGGTTCAGTACACAGCAAAATGACATGACAAACTCTTTTTTTTTTTAAATGGCGTTTATCCCGTTTTGGAAAAGAGCTCTTCATTTACTGCACTTACCCTGTAACTACACAGAACAAGGGGGTAACAAGCGCCACTTTAATTTACAGCCCGCAGGAGTTACACTTACCCTGTAGCTACACAGAACAAGGGGGTAACAAGCGCCACTTTAATTTACAGCCTGCAGGAGTTCCACTTACCTGTCACGTTCACCGTTTGTCATCATCCTGTCTTCGTCTTCACTACACTTCCCAGCATCCCTCGTGTCTTCACACCTGAACTCACTCCCTCATTACACACCTGTTCATCGTCTTAATCATCCGTGTCACCTGTCCTCACCTCGTTAGTGTTCATTGGTATCTGTATTTAGTTTCCCTCTGTTCAGTCAGTCCTGGTCGGTTCTACTTGTTCATTATGGTGTTTAGAGTATGTGTTATCCTGCCTGTATGTTCCTGTGAGTAAGATTTAAGTAAATTGTTTGTACTGGAGCCGTTGGTCTTTGAGTCTCCTTCAACCTGCACCACACCCGTGACAGAAGAACCGACCCAAAACTACAACAAGATCCAGTTGGATGAATTTAAGGACCACCGTGGATGGATCCTATATATACACTCTGCTCCATCTTCCAGAATGGCCGCTCCATAGAGGACTATGTGAGTGAGTTTTTGACTTATTGCCACCTGGCTCCCCTGGACGATGCAAAAGTTAAAGACTGTTTCTGGATGGGTCTGGACCAGGAAGTGAGTTTATATTTACCTGATGTCGACCCCGAATGTACTCTGGCCCAGTATATTGATTTTGTTTTATTATTCTGTGGATCTCTCTTCACTGTGGGCAAAGCAGAGCCCGTTCACTTTGTTAGACCAGTTAAACCCACAGAATCACTCCCCGCTGAGCACCGTATTCGTCCAGGACCTGTTCTTGGAATCCCCTGGCCCAGAGTGCGTAAGCCGATCTCCAATAGTGTCGATCTGACATCTAAATTATTTGATCCTGCTTTGATGTCTGTCAGGGGAGCTCGCAGGGATGCCCCACGTCCCAACAGTCCAGCAGAGCCTACACCGCTGCCCTCTTCACCGCTGGTCCCGTCCAGCACAGAGCCCTCTTCACCGCTGGTCCCGTCCAGCACAGAGCCCTCTTCACCGCTGGTCCCGTCCAGCACAGAGCCCTCTTCACCGCTGGTTCCGTCCAGCACAGAGCCTTCGCCGCTGGTCCCGTCCAGCACCGAGCCTTCACCGCTGGTCCCATCCAGCACCGAGCCTTCACCGCTGGTCCCGTCCAGCACCGAGCCTTCACCGCTGGTCCCGTCCAGCACCGAGCCTTCACCGCTGGTCCCGCCCAGCATCGAGCCTTCACCGCTGGTCCCGTCCAGCACAGAGCCTTCACAGCTGGTCCCGTCCAGCACTGAGCCTTCTTCACCGCTGGTCCCGTCCAGCACAGAGCCGCCTTCACCGCTGGTCCCGTCCAGCACTGAGCCTTCACCGCTGGTCCCGTCCAGCACTGAGCCTTCACCGCTGGTCCCGTCCAGCACTGAGCCTTCTTCACCGCTGGTCCCGTCCAGCACAGAGCCTTCACAGCTGGTCCCGTCCAGCACTGAGCCTTCTTCACCGCTGGTCCCGTCCAGCACAGAGCCGCCTTCACCGCTGGTCCCGTCCAGCACAGAGCCTTCACAGCTGGTCCCGTCCAGCACAGAGCCTTCACAGCTGGTCCCGTCCAGCACAGAGCCGCCTTCACCGCTGGTCCCGTCCAGCACAGAGCCTTCACAGCTGGTCCCGTCCAGCACTGAGCCTTCTTCACCGCTGGTCCCGTCCAGCACAGAGCCTTCTTCACATCTGGTCCCGTCCAGCACTGAGCCTTCACCGCTGGTCCCGTCCAGCACAGAGCCCTCTTCACCGCTGGTTCCGTCCAGCCCAGAGCCTTCTTCATCGCTGGATCTGCCCAGCACCAAGCCCTCATCGCTGGTCCTGCCCAGCACCGAGCCCTCATCGCTGGATCTGCCCAGCACCGAGCCCTCATCGCTGGATCTGCCCAGCACCAAGCCCTCATCGCTGGTCCTGCCCAGCACCGAGCCCTCATCGCTGGATCTGCCCAGCACCGAGCCCTCATCGCTGGATCTGCCTAGCACAAAGCCCTCATCGCTGGATCTGCCCAGCACCGAGCCCTCATCGCTGCCCTGCACCGAGCCCTCATCGCTGCTCAGCACTGAGCCCACTCTGACACCCGGGACTTTCCCAAAGTATTTTTTGGGGGGGGGCCATAGAGCTCCGTCCTGGCCACCCGAAGGGGCTTCTCCGCCGTGGCCACCCGAAGGGGCTTCTCCGCCGTGGCCACCCGCGGGGGCTTCTCCGCCGTGGCCGCCCGAGGGGGCTTCTCCGCCGTGGCCGCCCGAGGGGGCTTCTCCGCCGTGGCCACCCGAAGGGGCTTCTCCGCCGTGGCCACCCGAAGGGGCTTCTCCGCCGTGGCCACCCGAGGGGGCTTCTCCGCCGTGGCCACCCGAAGGGGCTTCTCCGCGTCTTGGCCACCCGAAGGGGCTTCTCCGCCGTGGCCGCCCGAGGGGTCCGCACCGCCGTGGCCGCCCGAGGGGTCCGCACCGCCGTGGCCTCCCGAGGGGTCCTCACCGCCGTGGCCGCCTGAGGGGTCGTCTCCGCCATGGCCGTCTGAGGGGTCTTCTCCGCCACGGCCACCTGAAGGGTCTTCACCGCCGTGGCCTCCCGAAGGGCCCGCACCGCCGTGGCCACCCGAAGGGGCTTCTCCGCCGTGGCCACCCGAAGGGGCTTCTCCGCCGTGGCCGCCTGAGGGGTCGTCTCCGCCATGGCCGTCTGAGGGGTCTTCTCCGCCACGGCCACCTGAAGGGTCTTCACCGCCGTGGCCTCCCGAAGGGCCCGCACCGCCGTGGCCACCCGAAGGGTCCGCACCGCCATGTTCCCCTTATCTGCCTGCACCTCCTTGGTCCCCTGGTCTGTCTGCACTGTCTTGATCACCTCCTCTGTCTGTCCTGCCACCATCCTGGAGTCCGTACTCCTGAACCTGTGCCACCTTCCCGTCACGGACTCCAGGATGCCCACCCCCCCTCCCGTATGCTGCCTTCTTCGACGCGGGACGCGCCTTGCTGGAGGGGGGAGTAATGTCACGTTCACCGTTTGTCATCATCCTGTCTTCGTCTTCACTACACTTCCCAGCATCCCTCGTGTCTTCACACCTGAACTCACTCCCTCATTACACACCTGTTCATCGTCTTAATCATCCGTGTCACCTGTCCTCACCTCGTTAGTGTTCATTGGTATCTGTATTTAGTTTCCCTCTGTTCAGTCAGTCCTGGTCGGTTCTACTTGTTCATTATGGTGTTTAGAGTATGTGTTATCCTGCCTGTATGTTCCTGAGAGTAAGATTTAAGTAAATTGTTTGTACTGGAGCCGTTGGTCTTTGAGTCTCCTTCAACCTGCACCACACCCGTGACATTACCCTTGTAGCTACACAGAACAAGGGGGTAACAAGCTCCACTTTAATTTACAGCCCGCAGGAGTTACACTTACCCTGTAACTACACAGAACAAGGGGTTAACAAGCTCCACTTTAATTTACAGCCCGCAGGAGTTACACTTACCCTGTAAATACACAGTTGAAACGGGTAACAATACTTACTATGTAACAATACGAAACAACACTATTTGCACAGTAATTACAGAGAAAGGTACTCTTATTAAAAAAACAAAACAAAAAAAAACTTTTAATTACACAGTATATTTGCCCTGACATTTAAGTGTCATTGCAATACAATGTGATGAGGTAAGTACATGGTACGTTCTAAATTCAAATCATAGCAGAAACTTTTTTTTTTTTGGCTTAACGTTAAGTAGTTTAGTAAGAAAAGCCAATAAATAGCATTGCCAATGTTTTTCGAAATGTTTTTTCAGCTGTTTATAAAATTGTTTCAGATTCAATTTTTATCATACTGTGCTTACATACAGCCATATATATATATAGTTTAATTTTAATTTTAATAAGTTTAATTTACAACCCACAGATGTCAAAATTACCCTGTAACTACATTGCACAAGAACATATTTTGCCAGAAATGTGATAAAAAACTTTTATATACAACAGACATACAATTTTTGCCTGGAATATATTAACAGAATAGGTACCTGTTAGTTTTAAAATAATTACATTATAAATAATTTGCTTGTATATCTGGTTGTACCCCTTTATTACCCAAAACTTAACGTATTGTTCCCTTATACCTACACAGAGGTACACTATAATTACAGAAAGGTACACCGTAATTTTGGTTTACTTACGAAGTTCTTTGCAGGTTGTATATCTGCTTGTTACCCCTTTATTACCCAAAACTTAACATATTGTTCCCTTATACCTACACGGAAGAACACTATAATTACAGAAACATACACCGTAATTTCGGTTTACTTACGCAGTTGTTTGCGGGTCGTAATATAAAGTGTTACCTCTTCTTCTTCTGAGGTAAATCCAATGTAAGCTCATGCGCGTCTTTCAAACTCGACGAAAAGCCGAGACTTTTGAAGTGTTCGCCCGCGCGTTTGCCGACCTCAGAGGGTTAATCCCTCGCCATAGCAAAACCGTTTGAGATATTTATTATCCGTTCACAATTTAGCATTTTTAATGTATTTTCATCATGTTGAAAAAGTTTGGTGGGGATAAAATAAACCACTTAAGAGTAGTGGGTAAAAATTCAGAGGCCGATTTTGCAAAGAAATCCACATTCAAAACAAAATATCTGACTTCCTGTTGGTCGGAGCTAATGACTGTAAATTAGAAAGTTGTCCGGCTCGATGAGACCAATATACGTACTGATTTTTGTAACTGTGGGTAAAAGTAACCCCCCCACTTTGGTCAAAAGCATTTTAAAAGTGACACACTTAATGACTCACAATAGTTACATCCATCTGATCTGCCTCTTACCACGAACACACTGCTGAAGTTTCATCAAGATCAGTTAATGTGTGAAGAAGTTATACCACTTCGTGTTTCTCTTTTCTCGCCATAAATTTGTGTCCTCGCCACGGCCAAACCGTTCGAGATATCAAAAATCCGTCCGCAATTTAGCATCCTCAATGTCTTGCCGTCATGCTGACCGAGTTTGGAGGCGATTGGATGAATTCCCTAGGAGTAGTACATCAATTTCCACAGCAAGCGTTTCCAAACAACCCATAATTGCCGACTTCCTGTTGGGCTGGCGTAAAACTTAGAGCACGAAAGTTGTTCGGCCCGATGAGATCTATATGTGTACTGAGTTTCATATTATTACATGCAAGTGTGTTTGATTTATGGACAAGTGTTCGGATCCCGTTCCAGGGGGCGCTGTTGAGCCCCCCTGCCACGCCCGGGTTCCAGCTTCAGCCCGGCCCTGATGGCCGTGGCCCCTGAAACCTTGAAAAACAAGAATTTTAAACAAATCTCACTCAAAAGACAAATCCCCCTCCTCCCCTTAATCACACAGAGACGCAGAGGCAGAGAGAGAGAGCGAGAAAATCCACATTCAAACCAAAATATCTGACTTCCTGTTGGTCGGAGCTAATGACTGTAAATTAGAAAGTTGTCCGGCTCGATGAGAACAATATACGTACCGAGTTTGGTGACTTTACGTAAAACATTTCAAGCATGCTAAGAGTCTCAAAAGCATATGAAAAAAATATTAAAGTTTGATGCGTTGCCATGGCAACAGTATTAAAGATATCAAAAATCCTTTCACAGGTCTACATCTGCTGTGCGTTTATATTATACAAATAAAGTTTGAAACAAATCGGGTAAAAATAAGGTGAGGGTGAGGGTGATTTCAAAGCATTTTGAAAGTGACACACTTCCTGCTGCCAGTTGGTGGCGCTATAACTTTGACTCACAATAGTCACATCCATGTGATCGGCCTCTTACAACGAACACACTGCTGAAGTTTAATCAAGATCAGTTAACCCTCTGGGGACCAAAAACGCGCCCGCGTGTTTTGCTCGTTTTTTTTTTTAGCAATGTAAAATAAACACTAAATGCTCTGTTAATTTTGATCTTTCATTTTCGTGTAATACATCAATCGATCCTGTTCAGTTTCTATTTTTTTTTCTGTATACTCACAATAAAAATAAAGTGTTTTGCTTTTTGCCAAATAAAGAAAAATTAACATGATGCGATTTCTGCACTCTCTCTGTTAGTAAACTCCAATTTGAAACGCGTTCGAAAATGATCTATAACTCCGCGAAAATTCAGTCAAACAGGCAAACAAACGCATGGGCATAAAGCTTGAGATCGCATCTTTTAAATGAAGTAATTTATATAAAAACGTACTCGGTTACTAACGTAACCTCGGTTCTCTCTAGAAGAGGGAACGAGTACTGCGTTTTTGTAAAAACGCTACGGGAAAAACTCTTTTTTCACGAAATACTGAAGCAAAAAATTATCCTTAATTTTCCATATATGTAAAGCGCGTTGCAGCAGTACACAGCTATGGCGAGACAGCTTGCTCGCTCATTGGCTGTTCTGCGGCAACTGCATAAGCCTATCGAGCGAGGCCTGAAGTGACGTCCTTCGCGCCCTCCTTGCCACTTCCCGCTGAGACGGGTGTGGCTAACCTCTATAAAAGGAGCTCGAAAAGGCTGATTCACTTGATTTTCATCGCCGAAGCGAACCAGAGTGAACCGTACGCACGGCAGAGAACGCAGTACTCGTTCCCTCTTCTAGAGAGAACCGAGGTTACGTTAGTAACCGAGTACGTTCTCTTACGAGAGTCCTCTCGTACTGCGTTTTTGTAAAAACGCTACGGGAACCCCTTGTAAAACGCTGTGCGTGCTGGGATAAAACACCGATCACTGGAAGCTAACCCAGGTATACAGTGCATAATCACCAGATAGACTCACAGAGAGTCTGGGAATAAGGGGGGAGGGGCCTTAATTCCCTATATTGTAGCGTCCACAGACGCAAAACATGACCTCACAGAGAGAGTCTAGAGACAAAAGGGGAATCCCTCTGTCCTTATATGGCCGCGTCCGCAGACGCGAATATGACATCACATAGACAGGGTGGGGAACCTGAACTAATGTGGGAAATGTGGGTCTTACACAATTCTGCCCATAAAACAGTCGGTAGCGCGCTGCGCATGCGATTTCAGTGTTCTAGTTAGACAGCTGATTTGACTACACCGATAGTAGCTTAGCCTGCAAGGCGGGAACCTCTAGGTTGTAAAACCAAATAAATGTGGACGGCGAGGCCCAGCCTGCCGCCATACATATGTCCTGTAAGGAAATCCCGCTAGACCAAGCCCACGAAGAGGCGACGCCTCTCGTGGAGTGCGCTCTAACGCCCAACGGCACTGGAGGCCCTTGACAGTGTAAGCCAGCGCTATGGCGTCAACTATCCATCTGGATAGGCTCTGTTTCGAAACAGCCATTCCCTTGGAACGTCCACTGAACGAGACAAAGAGCTGCTCAGTCTGTCTGAAGACAGCAGAGCGGGACACGTAAGCTCTTAAAGCCCTAATGGGGCAAAGAAAACTTGAGTCCCCTTCCTCACTTGATCCCGGCAAGGCAGACAGGGAGATAACCTGAGCCCGAAACGGCGTGTTGAGGGATTTTGGCACATAACCATGCCTAGGTTTGAGTATGACTTTAGAGTCATTAGGTCCAAACTCTAAGCACGCTGGGCTCACGGAGAGCGCGTGCAGGTCGCCTATGCGCTTCACCGAAGCGAGAGCCATCAAAAACACTGTTTTAAAAGACAAATGTTTGAGGCTAATAGATTGGCTCGAAAGGGGCACCTTTCATGGCCGCCAAAACCGTAGAAAGGTCCCACATAGGGACTGAAGGAGGTCTGGGAGGATTCAGCCTCCTAGCTCCCCTGAGGAAGCGGATGACTAAATCGTTCCTTCCTAGTGACTGACCTAGCGTTGTTCCAGAGAATGCTGCAATAGCCACCACATAAACTTTGAGCGTGGAAGGGGATCTGCCCTTATCCAACAGCTCCTGTAGGAAGGAGAGAACCTCCGTCACCTCACAATCGAGGGGTGATAGGCCCCGAGCTGTACACCAGCCGGAGAAAACCGACCACTTCGAGGCATAAAGCCGCCTAGTCGACGGTGCTCTAGCCTGAGTGATGGTATTCATCACTCCCTCTGCGAGATCAACGGATATCCATTGAGCGCCCACACATGAAGGGACCACAACTCCGGGTGTGGGTGCCAAATCGAGCCCCCGGCCTGCGAGAGGAGATCTCTCCTCAATGGCACTGGCCATGGAGCGATGTCTGCTAACTGCATCAGGACTGGAAACCATGCTTGGTTCTTCCAGAACGGTGCTACAAGCAGTACTGAGCATTTTGTTTCCCTGACCCGCTCTAACACCTGAGGCAGGAGGGAGACGGGGGAAAAAGCGTATAGCGGGCAGCGCGGCCACATCCGGGACAGCGCGCTGTCGTTCTTGGAAAAGAACACGGGGCAATGAGCGTTTTCGCGGGACGCGAATAGGTCCACCTCCGCTCTGCCGAATCTCTCCCACAACAGCCGGACTGTTTGTGGGTGTAGAGACCATTCGCCCAGGGGAATGTTGTTCCGGGACAGTCTGTCTGGGCCCAAATTCTGGAGCCCAGGCACATGCACTGCTCTCAGCGAGCGCAAATTGTGCTGAGCCCATGTTAGGAGGCGTTTCGCCAGCCTGTACAGGGATCTGGATCTGAGACCGCCCTGGCGATTTATGTAGGACACCACGGCCGTGTTGTCCGAACAGACTACGACGTGTTGGTCCTTGATTTGGGGACAAAAACACGTCAGCGCGTTGTGCACTGCCAGCATTTCCAGGAAGTTGATATGTTGGAGCTTTTCTCGTTCTGACCACAGGCCGAAGAACGGTCTGCCCTCGAGCAGCGCTCCCCATCCCGAGGTCGATGCGTCTGTCGACACTCCTGAGGAAGTCCCCAGGCTTACACCTGATCGGTACCAGTCGTCCGCCATTCAAGGTATCAGGGCTGCCACACAGCTCTGATTGACCTTGAGACGTAACCGGCCGGACACCCACGCTCTCAACCAGAACTGCAGAGGGCGCATGCGGAGCAAGCCCAGCTGAAGAACTGGCGATGCTGAGGCCATGAGACCCAGCATCCTTTGAAACTTCCTGAGCGGGGTAGTCGCGCCGCAGCGGAAGGATCTCGCCGCGCGCTGAATGTGCAGCACGCGCTGTGGCGACAGCCGCGCTGTCATAGACTGTGAGTCCAGAATGGTACCCAGAAACGAAATCGCTTGACTGGGGTTCAGCGAACTCTTTGTCCAATTGACCGTGATACCAAGATTCTCGAGGTGATCGAGTAAAATGGTTCTGTGCTCCACGAGCTGTGATCGTGATTGAGCTAGGATCAGCCAGTCGTCCAAATAGTTCATAGTTCTGCGTCCATGCACTTCGTAAATGTACGAGGTGCCAGGGACAAGCCGTACGGCAGGACTGTATACTGGTATGTCTGACCCTCGAAGGCGAATCTCAAGTATCGCCTGTGATGTGACGCTATCTGTATTTGAAAATACGCGTCCTTCAGATCTATCGACATAAACCAGTCTCCTCGGCGAATATGCGCGAGGATTTTCCTGGTCGTGAGCATTTTGAAACTGCGATTCACTAATGCTCTGTTCAGCCGTCTTAGATCCAGTATGGGTCTGATACCACCGTCCTTTTTGGGGACCAGAAAGTATCTGCTGTATAGCCCCCCTTCGCTTTGAGCTTGGGATACATGCTCTATCGCCCCTTTGCTCATCAGTTTTGATATTTCAGCACGAAGTAGGTGTGCTACTTCTAAAGTCACCGTAGTTTCGACGCACGCTGTGAAGCGGGGTCGACAAAACTGTAGCGAGAAGCCTCTCTTTATAATGTCTAGCACCCAGTCCGAAACCCCTGGAAGCGCTGCCGATGCCTCTGCATGGCTGGCTAAGGGTTGGATGTGAAGCGCGCTCTGTTCGCCGTGCGACAGAGGTGCTTTGGGGCGCAATAACATAGGCGTTACGCCTGTGACATTCGAGGCGGGGAGCGCGCTTATTACAGCGGGCAGAACGCTCGTCCTCGACCCTACTACAGTGCTTAACTGAGTGAGGGAGGGCTGAGAAAGTCTCGTGGGACTCATGCTGTCTGCGAGTAAATGTGGGCGGGAAACGGGCACATTCACTGCTTTGGACGCGCTGCCTGCCTGAGCAGAGCGAGCGTGCACAGGTCCCGTTTTTACAGAGAGCCTGTGATCTGTGAGGCATAGTGTTCGTGGGCACTGGGAAGTGGGCACTTTTACTATGTTGGAAGTGCAATCGACCTGAGTCGATTTTATGTGCGCGAGCCCTAAGTGTAGGGCTGTGCTTGTGTGTAGGGATGGGCACTGAGGAGTGGGCATCAACACTACATTTATAGCACCATCGGCCGTGGCCGGGACACCAGAAAATGCACTCTTTTCGGGATATATCTGTGGCGACACAGACGAAAGTGTTCGTGCTGAGTAGGGAGCCTTCCAGGCCTTCGCAACTTCTTCATGAAGCTCAGGAAGAAAAGGAGCGGGCTTTGATTCCGGAGAGGTGCGCTCACCAGGGAGGAAGCTACCATCCAGCCGGGTGCGAGAAGGGAGTTCCGGTGCAGACCACTCGAGGCCGAGGCTCGCCGCGGCCAACGCGAGTACTCGCATGAGCTCCTTCTCGATGCTAGCTCTTGCCGAAGGCCTACGGGCAGGAGGCGCGAGATCCTCGGAGCTCGCCCAGTCCTCGCTGCCTGAAGCTAGCAGAGAGCAGGAATCTTTCTCCCCCGACGCGGCTTCGGAAACAACTTCCTCTGATGAAGCGGCGGCAGACTGCGGGCGCTGAGCATCAGGAAGTGATTCAGGGGAAGCCGGTGAAGCAGGCGGGCGAACTGGCGAGCTTGGTCGGGCTGGAGCGGGTTCCGGGACCCGCTGCGAGCGGCGCTTCTTACGGCGCGGCAGCGCGGCGGGGAGTGCAGGCTCTGAGAAAAATGCCAGGCGAGTCCTCAGAGTCACCATCGGCAGAAGCTCGCAGTGAGGGCAGCCGCCATCAGCGAGCGCGAGCGTTGCATGATCCTCACCCAAACAGGAGACACAGATGACATGACGGTCTCCCTCGGTGAGTGGGGCTCGGCACGAGCCGCAGGAAGGCATCTTTAGAAAGATGCAGCTCTTTTAGGGGGTGAGTGTTGCAAGGCGAACACACACACACACACACAAGAACAATAATAATAGAAAGGATATGGCATCGGAAAGCGCAGCAGGTACGGCGGTAGAAGGCGGCGTTGGCCAGCGGCTTTGAGGGCTCGTCCCGCTGAAGTGCTTGCCTCAGACGACGCGTGCTTCCTCGTGATCCAGCGATGCGTGAGCTTCGCTGAAGAGATGAAAATCAAGTGAATCAGCCTTTTCGAGCTCCTTTTATAGAGGTTAGCCACACCCGTCTCGGCAGAAAGTGGCAAGGAGGGAGCGAAGCGCCCTCATTGGCCTGACGTCACTTCAGGCCTCGATCGATAGGCTTATGCAGTTGCCGCAGAACAGCCAATGAGCGAGCAAGCTGTCTCGCCATAGCTGTGTACTGCTGCAACGCGCTTTACATATATGGAAAATTAAGGATCATTTTTTGCTTCAGTATTTTGTGAAAAAAGAGTTTTTCCCGTAGCGTTTTTACAAAAACGCAGTACGAGAGGACTCTCGTAAGAGAACAAATATTCTCAGCTTGTGAAATCTGTATTAAAAGAGAACAATTCCAGTCGAGCTCATTACAGCTCATTCAAAAGTAATGTGACCACTCAAATGGAAATTCTGAGAACCATTTCAGACCTGTGAAACGCCCACATCAGCTGTAAACAAAGCGCCGCGAGTGAGGCATAATATAGCCTACCTTATGGAGAAAAGTTTCCTCAGAACAGTGCTAATATGAGGAGCAATAGATCCCGATGAGGAGTAAGGTAGGCTGTTATCTTTTCTCAAGTGTTAATGTGGAATAATGTTATGGAATAACGTTAGTGTAGGCCTATGTAAACCGCAAAAAGATGAATCGCGTTTCTATAATATGAATCGCGTTTCTGTGAGATGAATGAAGGGTACATATTTATAATAATAATAATGCATTTTATTTAAAGGTGCCTTTCTGAACACCCAAGGACACCTTACAACAAACAACCAGTGAAATAATAACAATTTGAATTTTTTTTAAAAATAACAATTCAATAAAAATGAAATTATAAAATTTACAGCATAATTACATCCATCACACAGAGAAAAGAATGCTGCAATTCACACGTAAGCCTGAGTAAAAAGATAAGTTTTTAGACGGGATTTAAAAATTTGAAGACTGTCACAATTCCGTATGTTGGGGGGAAGCGAATTCCACAACCGAGGCGCCACAAAACTAAAAGTTCTCGCTCCCATTGTAGTTAAGCGAATACGTGGCGACACAAGAGAAATAGAGTGAGACGATCTCAGAGAACGAGAAGGAGTATAAATGTTTAAAAGATCAGTGAGATACGGAGGAGCCAAATTATGTAAAGCCTTAAATGTGAGAAGCAGAATTTTAAAATCAATACGGTACTTAACTGGAAGCCAATGTAATTGTTGAAGAATTGGAGTGATGTGCTCGCGTAAAGAAGTCCTAGACAGGACACGTGCCGCTGAGTTTTGAACCAGCTGAAATTTACGATGAAGTTTTGTAGGAAGACCAGAGAGAAGAGCATTACAGTAATCAATTCGTGAAGTGACCAGCACATGAATTAGAATTGCTGTGCTGCTCTTAGTGAGAGAAGGACGAAGACGGCTAATATTACGCAAATGAAAATATGCGGCGCGTGTAATGTTATTTACATGTGCTTCAAAGGAGAGTGTGCTGTCCAAGATGACACCCAGACTCCTGACCTGTTGAGAAGGATAAATTTCAGTATTGTCAATAACTAAAGAAGGACAATCAGATTTAGCCAAAGTTGATTTAGTACCTACTAATAAAACTTCGGTTTTGTCACTATTTAGTTTGAGGAAATTACCTGAAAGCCAAGCTTTAATTTCAGATAAACATTCATTCAAAACAGGTCGAGGAGAAGAACTAGAAGGTTAAGAAGATAAATACAACTGGGTGTCATCAGCATAGCTATGGAAATTAATACCGTATTTCCTAAAAATAAAACCAAGAGGAAGTAAGTAGATCATAAATAAAAGAGGCCCTAAAACAGATCCCTGAGGAACTCCAAAGTTAACTCTAAATGACCTTGATTTATAATTTTTTATTTGGACATATTGATTACGACCGGTGAGGTATGATCTAAACCAGGACAAGGGGGTACCCGTGACTCCTATAGATACTAGCCTGTCCAAAAGTATCTTGTGCGAGATAGTGTCAAATGCCGCACTAAGATCAAGTAGGACTAGTATAGTCAGAAGACCAGAATCAGCTGCTATTAACAAGTCATTAGTTATTTTAACCAAGGCCGTCTCTGTACTATGATGAGAACGAAATCCTGATTGGAAACGTTCATATAATGCATTCTTGGACAGGTGTTCATGAATTTGAGCTTTGACACACTTTTCCAATATTTTAGTAATAAATGGCAGGTTAGAAATCGGTCTATAGTTTTCAAAATTTAACGGATCAGCCCCTATTTTTTTAAGAATTGGAGTAATGCGGTTTTCATGAAGGACGGTACATGCCCGGTATCAAGCGAATAATGAATCATTTTAGTGAATAATGAGGACAGTGACGATACACAGGCTTTAACCAAGCAAGTAGGCATTGGGTCGAGCTGACAAGTGGAAGATTTAGATCTTTGAATATAATCCCGTATCTCTGCTGTAGGTGGTAGAGTAAAAGAATTAAAAGTAGAATGTATAGTCATTTGTGGGACTAAGAGACTCAGAGGATTTAGAGCTAAATTACTGATAGCCAACTGCTGATGGATCTTATTAATTTTTGACTCAAAGAAAGTCATAAAATTAAACGCTCTGACCTCCGTGTTGGACGAGGTTTCTGCGACCAAAATGACCGTATATTACACGAATCATTAATGCTGTAGGATCGACGGGATCCACGGTGAACATATTTCCGACGGTGCTGGCCGGTGATGTCTGGATGAAAGCGTAGTGTTGATGGAGGATCAGTAAAACGCAACCGAAGTTGGAGAAGTTCCTCCGCCGAGTACTGAAGCATCGACCCCGCGGGATGGAATAAGGCAGAACAAATGGCGATCTTCATGGCCCACAGACAAATGATCCGGCCAAGTAAGTCGGCGATCTTCATGATTGTTATTTCCAAGCTGGAGGCGCTAGGGGTGCAGACAGTCAACAGGTACACACACCATCGACCAGGAGCAACAGAGACAAAAAAATCGCTATAATGGGTAGCTAAAATATACTCGTTGGCTTATAGTAAATTTGCAGGGTCAAATAATTTAGGCACAAATTAAAAAAAATTAAAACAAATTCTTAATAAAAGCAAATAAGATAAAATTTCATCACAGGAGCAGCGGCAGCTAACAGCGCCAGCGTTCACTCCGGAAGCGGAAGTTTGGGGTCTTTACATATTTGTAAAGACTGTTTAGCCTAAATATGAATCGCGCGTGTGTGTGTGAAAGAATAAACTGCTTTGCTATAGCCTACTGAGATGAGTAAAAATCGACTGAAATATGTTGAAATAAAATGTATTTGTATAAGCAACGTATTAAACTGCAAATTAACATTTATATGCCCTAATATTTCATAAAAACAACGTTACAGTCAGGCGAAATATGAAAGACAACATTTTGTTGACTAGATTTGGGTACAGTTTTTACTGTAGAATATACTGCCACATCAAATTAGCTTTTGTTTAGCAATTTCTGCTCATATCTCTCTCTCTCTCTCTCTCTCTCTCTATATATATATATATATATATATATATATATATATATATATATATATATATATATAAAATACTATTTTTGTCAAAAATAAAGTCATAGACTAAGATGTTAGATGTTCCAATGTTGGCTATATTCAAACTAATGAATACATGATAAAATGTAGGCCTATAATCTTTTTTGTTTTTTTTACAAAGAAAGAGTACACTTGAAATATTGTTGAAATTGTAATTATTGTTGTAATTGTAACCTTTTTATAAAATAGCAAAACATATTTACAAGATAGATGTAAGCAAAATCTTAAATGGTCAATATAAGTCTTCTTCTAAATATATCTTTTGTCCTTGCATTGTGGCTCAGTCAGTGTCTCACCTGAATGAATGGCTCATTACACATAATGGGTGGGACATTGTATTCTCAGGTGTAAATCACTCCTCCTTCACGCCCCCCTTGCATATTGGCTTTCCAAGCAAAACCTGTTTTACACCATTTAAATCAATGTATTTTTTTTTTGTGAACGATAAAGCAAGACTATTTTCACATAGTTTTGAAGCCAGAACTTGAAGCAACAACATCCATTAGTCAAAAGTCTTGTGGACACATATTTAATATGTGTTTTGTGGTCTTATTTCAGCAACTTTCATTTTTATTTTTTCCAATAACCACGCATAAACATTATTCTCTTAAAAATACAAACATCTACATACACTTTGCTCGCATATTATGGTAGCCCTATTTGTGCTATATAGAGTGAATTTACACCTTTGCCATTAATATGTTTATAAATAACTGAAAAAAGCACAAATGTCAAGGCATGTCAGAACATCTCAAGGGCCCCAAAAACACCTTGGTCCCCAGATGGTTAATGTATGCAGAAGTTATAAGACACTTCCTGTTTCCATTATTCACCATAAATTTGTTTCCTCGCCATGGCCAAACCGTTCGAGATATCAAAAATCCCCTGGCAATTTTTCATCCTCAATGTCATGACTTCATGCACACCGAGTTTGGTGGCTATCGGGTGAATTCGCTAGGAGAAGAGTTTCAAATTCCTGAGCATGTGTTTCCAAACAACCCTAAATAGTCGACTTCCTTTTGGGCTGGCGTAAAACTTAGAGCATGAAAGTTGTTCGGCCCGATGAGATCTATGTGTGTACCGAGTTTCATATTAATTCATGCAAGCTAGTTTGATCTATGGACCAAGTTTTCTGACCCCATTCAAGGGGGCGCTGTTGAGCCCCCCTGCCACGCCCGGGTACCAGCTTCAGCCCGACCCTGCTGGCCGAAGGTTCTGACCTGTGTGAAAAGTTTCAAGAGTTTTCGAGCACGTTAAGGTCCCCAAAAGCCCATGAAACCTTGAAAAACAATTATAAAAGCAAATCTCTCCTAACAGACAAATCCCCCACCCCCCCCCCCCCCCCACACACACACACACAGATACACAGATACAGAGAGACAGACAGAGAATTCTCCAAAAAATCACATTCAAACCAAAATATCTGACTTCCTGTTGGTCGGAGCTAATAACTGTAAATTAGAAAGTTGTCCGGCTCGATGAGAGCAATATACATACATTACATACATATATACATTTTTGTGATTCTAGGAAAAACTAAGCCCCCATTTTTGACTAAAGGTGGCGCTACTGAGCCCCTCACCATGCCCGTTTCTGAAACTTTGCACATGTCTACTAGGTAATAAATGTAATGTGTGTGTCGAGTTTCATGCAATTTCAAGCATGATAAGAGTCTCAAAAGCATCAAAAAAGAATATTAAAGTTTAATGCATTGCCATGGCAACAGTATTAATCCCCTGAGGTCGGCTATCGCGGCTCGTTTTTTTCCTTATCAGTGCAAAAAAAAAAAAAAACATTAATTTTTATCTTATATGCTTGTGTTATACATCAATCGATCCTGTTAAGTGTGTATTATTTTTGTGTATACTCACAATAAAAACAAAGTGTTGTGCTTTTCGCCAAATAAAGAAAAATAAACATGATGCGAGTTCTGCCTCCTCTCTGTCAGTGAAGTCCATTCTGAAACGCGTCCGAAAATTAACCATAACTCAGCGAATACTCAGTCAAACAGACATACAGACACACAGGCATGAAGCTTGAATTCTCTTCTTTTAAATGAAGTAATTTTTATAAAAAACAAATATTCTCTGTTTATGTAATCTTTATGAAAAGAGAGAGATGTCAGTCGTTCTCATCTCAGCTAATTATTTTTAATGTGACTCCGCCCACGGAGAGCGCGCGCTATTCAAACGCAAATGACTGAGGCGATCTGTGCATTCTGTGAACGCCCCCATATCAGCTCGAGAAAACACATCAAGCTTTTACAGATCATTGTACTTGTTTACACCGTCTCGAAGCGCTGTGAGGAATAATAATAAATACAGCTGCGAGCTGTCATGATTCTGGCTTTTCCTATCCTTTCCCGTCCTCTTCTGGTCACTTCATTCTTTACACTTACTTGTTTTACGCACGCAATCAATCACTCTCTCTCTTTGTCCCAGCTGTTTCCTATATTCTCCTGTTCTACCCTAAGTGCATCGCACCTGTCCCCTTTTCTCTCTGATTACGTTTGCTACTTCTTCTCTCTATTTCTCCTGCCTCTTTGTCGGATTGTTCGTTGACTTCAGCTGAATGAAGAACTGTGTTACTATCTCGCTCTACCTTATTCCTGTCCTTTCCTGTCGAGTCCAGTCGTGTCCTGTCGGGGAATTCATCTAGCAGCAAGTATTTGTAACTCATGCTCTAACCAGCTCTCTGTGTCCAGTGATTCGCTTGACTGTGCTGCTGCTGTTCCTCGCTGTGTATCTACTGTGCATCCATCTCTGTGACCTGAGGCTAGCCACCTGCTGTGTTCACGCATCGCCGCTGCCCGCTGTCTAAGTTCTGTTTTGCAAGAGGATTTTTGTTCACGATTACTGGCCATATTTTTGGCTGTTTCTGTTGTTTATTATCTACAAGGAAGATTTCTGTTGAACTGCTCTGCTGGAGGCTACCTCACTTACTTTCAATTAAAAGACTGATTCACTGTAACTCGCTATTGGGTCTTTTCTCACCTCATTACAGTACAATCCGACCAAGATGGACCCAGCGAGTGAGACTCCTTTTCAAGTTGCTGTCGAGCGCCAAGGTGCTTTACTGGGCAGGCATGAAGAGGAGCTGGTCGCCACAAGACGCGTGGTGGAATCCCTGGCTGCGCAGGTGTCTGATCTGACCGCGCAACTTCATCATCTTCATCAAGAACCCTCTTCATCTTCTCTGCTGCCCGCGTCTCCAGAGCCTAGAATAAATAATCCACCGTGTTACTCGGGTGAGCCAACTCAGTGTCGTTCATTCTTGACACAGTGTGAAGTAATCTTTTCTCTTCAACCATCTACTTACGCCAGGGACCGCGCCAAGGTCGCATATGTGATCTCCCTCCTTACTGGACGGGCTCGTCAGTGGGGAGCGGCCAGCTGGGATGCTGAGGCGGATTTCCTGGATCGATTTTCCTTGTTCAAGGAGGAGATGATTCGTGTCTTCGATCGCTCCGCTCATGGACCTGAGGCTTCCCGCTTGCTCTCTTCTCTTCGTCAAGGGAGGCGTTCAGCCGCTGATTTCTCAATTGAGTATCGCACTCTTGCCGCGACTTGCGGCTGGAACGAGCCGGCGTTGGTGGCCCGCTTCCTGGAGGGTCTCAACACCGAGGTCAGGGACGAGATCCTCGCCAGGGAGATTCCCAGTCATCTCGATCCACTCATCGACCTCGCCATCAGAGTGGAGAAGCGCTTCGACTTGCGGCGACGAGCCAGAGGTACCGAGACCGTTTCTTTCTCTCCGACCCTCAGCCTCTTCTCTTTCATCTTCTGTCGCAGAGCCCATGCAGCTGGGGGGCTTACGAATCTCCTCGAAGGAACGTGAACGAAGAATTATGAACCGGCTCTGTCTCTACTGTGGCTCCGACAAGCACTTCGTGTCGACGTGTCAAGTAAAAGCCAACGCTCGCCAGTAATAGGAGGGATACTGGCGAGCGCTACTTCTCTGGTCCCTTCTCATCAAGCCAACACTATCATTCCTGTTCATCTGCATTTCAAGATTGTCTCTACCAACGCCATGATTGACTCTGGGGCCGAGGGGAATTTTATTGACAAGACCTGGGCCCGTGAGCAAGGTATTCCTCTCAATGACCTGAAAGAGGCCACTCCCCTTTTTGCCCTAGATGGTAGTTCCCTGCCCAAGATCTGCCGTGAGACTGTTCCTGTGTCTCTCACGGTCTCAGGCAATCATCGCGAGACTATTTCCTTTTTAATTTTCCGTTCCCCTTTTTCTCCCATAGTGCTAGGACATCCTTGGTTAAAATTGCATAATCCCCATATTGACTGGTCTAAGGGAACCATCCTGTCATGGAATCTGTCGTGTCATGTTAGTTGTCTTGTCTCTGCCATACCTCCTGTTTCATCTGTCTCTGTGTTTCAGGAGGAGCCAGGAGATTTGTCTGGAGTGCCAGAGATGTATCACGATCTGCGAGCGGTTTTCAGCCGTTCACGGGCCACTTCTCTCCCTCCTCATCGCCCTTACGATTGTTGTATCGATCTTCTTCCCGGTACTACACCACCACGCGGTAGATTATATTCTTTGTCGATTCCTGAGCGTAAGGCCCTCGAGAATTACCTCTCTGAGGCTCTTAATGCGGGTACTATAGTTCCCTCTTCCTCCCCTGCTGGCGCGGGTTTCTTTTTTGTGAAAAAGAAGGATGGTTCCTTGCGTCCCTGTATAGATTACCGTGGGCTCAATGACATTATGGTAAAGAATAGATATCCTTTGCCGCTTATGTCATCTGCTTTTGAGATCTTACAGGGAGCTAAGTTTTTCACAAAATTAGACCTGCGCAATGCCTACCATTTGATACGCATAAAGGAGGGTGACGAGTGGAAGACCGCGTTCAATACTCCTCTCGGGCACTTTGAATACCGGGTTCTTCCTTTCGGGCTCGTAAACGCTCCCGCTGTTTTTCAAGCACTTATTAATGACGTCCTTCGCGATATGCTCAATATCTTTGTCTTTGTTTACCTAGATGACATTCTGATCTTTTCACCCTCGCTTCAGGTTCATGTACAGCACGTTCGACGCATTCTTCAGCGCCTGTTAGAGAACCGTCTTTTTGTCAAGGCGGAAAAGTGCTCTTTTCACACACAGTAGGTAGTTTTTCTCGGTTCCGTTGTTTCGGCGGAGGGAATTAGTATGGACCCTGCTAAGGTCCAAGCGGTCACAGAATGGCCAGTTCCTGATTCACGCACAGCCCTTCAGAGATTCCTTGGTTTTGCTAACTTTTATCGCAGGTTCATTCGAAATTTTAGTCAAGTGGCAGCACCGTTAACCGCGCTTACGTCATCCAAGTCTTGTTTTGTCTGGACCGATTCCGCTCAGAGTGCGTTAGAGCGTCTTAAGAGTCTTTTCTCTACTGCTCCCATTTTAATTACTCCCGACATTTCTAACCAGTTTATTGTCGAGGTCGATGCTTCAGAAGTGGGCGTTGGGGCCATTCTTTCCCAACGCTCACTCCTTGATGACAAGGTACACCCTTGTGCCTATTTTTCTCACCGTCTTTCGCCTTCAGAGCGCAATTATGACGTTGGTGACCGCGAGTTACTCGCCATTCGTTTGGCTTTAGAAGAGTGGCGTCACTGGTTAGAGGGAGCATCGGTTCCATTCATTGTATGGACCGATCATCGTAATCTCGAATACATTCGTTCCGCTAAGCGTCTGAACGCGCGTCAGGCTCGTTGGGCACTTTTCTTCGCCCGTTTCAAGTTTACCATCTCGTATCGTCCTGGGTCTAAGAATATAAAACCCGACGCGCTCTCTCGTCTTTTCGATTCCTCTGAGATCACTCCAACCCAGGAGGTTATTATTCCTCCTGCACGGGTGGTTGGGGTGACGATTTGGGGAATAGAGAGACTCGTCAAACGTGCGCTCGCTCGCTCCGTTCGACCGTGAGGCTGCCCTAAACACTTGCTTTTCGTTCCCTTCTCTGCTCGGCGCGTGGTCCTTCAGTGGGCCCATACCTCCAAACTGGCAGCTCATCCCGGTGTTCTTCACCACAGAACTGTTCACTGCCAACAATCGAAGAGAGCTCATCCAAGCAGACTCCAAAGCTGCACAGGGGATGACCTTTAAAGATCTCAACCAGCTGGTTAAGAATATCACTCAGTTCAACCCGAACTCCACGGAGGGCCAAGACATTGAAGCCTACATCCGAGATATCAACTTCCACCTAGAGGTGAGACCTCATGTGACTGACAGAGACAGGCTCCTCAGATCCACATCCAGTCCAGAGGCAAGAAAGTTCCTAGACCGACAACCTGCTCATGTAAAGTCAAACTACCAGCTACTATGTGAGACACTGATAAAAGAATTCACAGGCCCAGAGTCGGAACACGGTGTGTTAATCGCCTTGGAAACCAAACAAGGTCGACACGAGACTCCCCAAGCCTACTACCACCGTTTTCGACAAGCCTTCTTTGGTGCACATAACTCACCTGAACATGAAGAGGATGTGAACTTCAAAACCCTCTTCCTGAGAAACCTGCACCCCGGATTAAGTCATCATCTTGGTCTCGAGGCCTGCGCAAACACAATGACAATTCAACAGCTACGTGACCTGACACACAAGGCCCACATCAAACAGAAGATGTCCTCAAAGAAAGGTTTGAAAACATCCACAGTTTCAAACTCCTTCAGCCAAGACACAAGCCTTGCACTGGAAGACAACCAGTGGCATGACAACACCACAGTTCTTCGTAAGAAGCACAGAGAACGTGACTCCCATGCTGATGACAGATACCACACCAACCACATGGAAAAGTCATGGGACCAGCCACGCTTCTCAAGTAACCCGCCTCGCCACCATTCAGTTAAGCACAGCACTGAGTATGCCCAAGAACAAGACAGTTTACCCTCAAAAGACATGGAGCAACTAATGAGGCGACTGGAAATGTTCCTAGAAAACAGGCTGAACACGGAAGACCACCGATTCATCTGATACACCTTCATAATGAAGATGACAACCACTTGTTCTACAACAACACAGAACAAAGTGGTCTCTCACAGTCAACCACTGACAAACACCCAGAGGTACCAGGAAACACCATCCTGGCTACCCATCACTCATAAGGAAACCACCAAACGAGCTCCAAACTCAAGAACCATGTGTGTGCTACAGCAACAACAGTAAGCACAGAAGGTCAGAAAGTCTGTCACAACCAGAAGGCATCATCTGAGGAATGCAACAACGGAGACAAAGTTTTGCACTACAGCTTCACGCATCCATGCCAAACTACCTCCCCATGTCTGCCAGAAAACCTCCTGCCTTACTGGTTTGACCCCCAGCAGATCATAGAAGATCCCTTTTCCAAGGCAAAGAGGCAACAAGCTCATCAAAGCTAAGCCACCAAGCAAAGGGGGGAGCGAAACAGACTGAAACAGATCTGACCATACATGTATACATCCCTAATACATACATACATACACTACTCCACACCCCTAACATACTCACTAAAATACAGAAGTTAACCACCTCTACCATGCAAAACATGCAACAAACATGTTTTTCCCCACAGGTAGAAAACTAACTTTATAAACTAGCTTAACAACTTAGCTACACTTACCATAGGAAACATGGTAACTAACTACCCATCCAACAAGTACACCTGAGAACACCTCTCATTACATCATGATCCCTGACACCTTAGCTGTGCAACAGTAGTTACAAGTCATATCAGGAGGAACACTCAACTGCTTTGTTTTGTTTTACCTCTTCCTTCCTTCCTTTCCTTCTTTTATTAGGTAAAAGGCCTGTCCACCCCATAAGGGTCAAGGTCACATTAATAGGATTGACACACCACGCCTAATCTTTGTAAGTCACCTTAAGACGAATGTGAGCCAGAGAACTCCCTGCATCATTCGTATCACAAATTGAAAGGTAAATTGGTCTAAACCTAGAACAATTTAGAAGAGAATAAAACAAAAAAATCTAATTTAGTCACAAAATTGATCAATCACCGTCCCAAAACAAACTAGGATAACGGTCCTAAAATTGAACTAAACTTTATTCAATGTGATTAACTATATTGAGAGAGTGAACCTGTTTATGCCTAGGTAATCTAATGCCCTGCACCAGTAAAGTGACCAGTCATGGAGGTGTTGTCTTGTTGTTTGCTGTGTGTGTTTGCTTCCTCTACCCATTTCTCCAGCGTTCACCGATGTCTTCTACTCAACACATCATTGAACGAGGGGGGATATGTAGCGACAATGAGTGTGAACCAAACACAGACTAATCTTTGTCCCGAATATTAATTCAAACTCTCTGCTTCTCAATGAACAAAGGAGAAAAGATTTGTTCAGAACATCTCATGATCATCAACGGTCTGACTAATTACAAGAGCCCCCAGCACCAACGAAATAACTGGTCAATGCTACCTTTGTATACTGGTTAATGCTAGCTTTGAATACTGACTGGTTAAGAGAAAGACAGTGACCAAGGTCCCACACAGAGTCCTCACATTCCAGGGTCAAATCACCAAACCCAGAGCCATAAGTCACCCATCCCGGCGCCAGAGAGTCGGCAAAAGACCCTTTCTAATGACCGAACTAACAGACCCCATCTTGGTCCCATGAGAGATGAACAAAACCTCTTTTCAACAGTAACTATCCATGACCTCAGATTGGAATGCCATGAGCCCCATAAACTTTACACACCAAGAAACTTTACATAACAAAATACATAAAATCATTTAAGAACAATTTTCAATGGACTTATGATCAGACATCACGCAATTACAGAATTCTATGTCGTTTTACGTGTGCTGTTTCACCTGTGTATGTTTTAATATGCTTCGATCCCATATAATTCATGTAATTGTTATAATTATTAGGTGTGTGAATGAAAGTGTGTACTGTTTCATATCAATGCTATCTTACGAACACAACTAGCAAGATGGCTGGAATTAAATCTGTGTGCCTAAACTGTTGCATCTGGTCTTCAATTAGAGATCCCCCAGGGAAGACATGATTTATGACTTTGCAAACAAAGCAGCAGTCAGGACTCCATATTTGTAGGAGTAACAAAACCTTTTTTGTTTTAAAAAGAAAACCCTTTAAAAACCCAGCTCAGAGCGTTAGAAGTTGGGCAGAGGGTGGGCAGAGAAGTGAGCAGAACTTGAGCAGAACCAAGATGAAGAAGAGCAGACGATGGTTATAGCCTAACCATGTAACAGACGACCAGATCAACCCAAATTAAGATCAGATGGGTTAGATTAATTTCCAGTCATCTAGCTCCTTTCCGTATCTCATTTTCTTTCTTTCTTAGTGTTATTCTTCTTTTCCGATTGAAAGTCTCGGTTTTAAGTTAAGTTTTGCTGCAAAGTTTCGGTCCACGATTCACGGCTGCAACGCACCGCTTTCAACTTCAAAGACTTTTCAACCATCCGACATCCACGCCACAGACATCTATCCAGGCACGAGGAGACCACAGCCAACGAACGGGAAACCCAAGGGAACCCCCAAAAGCAAAGACGCAAGTACCTCCAGACTAAAACTGAACTGGTGCATTGATATAAATATAATAACCTGTCTAAGAAACGATAGAAGGGTTAAATTAATGATTGACGGTTCGTCCAGGTCATGTCTTGAGTGCATATAGAAATTCGGAATTTTCTTCCTCTTACCCTTAAACTCATTCTTTCCAAACTCATTCTTTCTTTCTTTCTTTCTTTCTTTCTTTCTTTCTTTCTTTCTTTCTTTCTTTCTTTCTTTCTTTCTCTTTCTTTCTTTCTTTCTTTCTTTCTTTCTTTCTTTCTTTCTGTAACTTGTATGAATGTGTGCGTATGCGTGTGCGTGGGTTTGTGTTAGATATTTTAGATAATTAGCTTTATGTGTTAGTATATAATCAATAAAGTATTGTTTGCATTTGAAAAGAGATTACTTGTGTATGCTTTCGAATTTATTGTCTTGAACTTCGATCTAAATTACCGATGCTTTTACCCGTGATTATTTCTTAATTTATTGTTAGCTGGGGATTAATTCTTTCTTGGCCAGGAAGATATTATATTTCCTAAAGTTAACAATTGTTTATGCTTTCTGTTCATTGGATAAACTGATAAAATGATCATACTATTGATTCTGCAACAGTAAATTCTGAAAATAATTAAAATATTAATTATTGATCATAATCCGTTATGAATAATAATTAATTATATTTATACGTGGGCGTATAAACGCTACAATACAATAGGCCAACCTGAAAGAGAATTTTACTTGCCCGACCAGAGTAGCCTGATTAGAACGTCAATGACAAAAAAATAACTTGGGAATCACTAAAACGAGAGATTATTCTAATTTTATTACATTCATTTTAAGTTGCAATCAACAGTTGTTAATAAATGTATTACCAGTAATCAGTTGATCAATGGTAACAAGGTTGCGCTGCTGAGGCTCATGCAGCTTCTCCAGGAGAAATGTATACAAATGAGATCAGCACAAAAAAAAAAAACTCTGTTAACAACTTACTGACTATAAAAATTTTAAATATGGAGTTTTGATATATTTTATAACAGTTAAGCAACCTCACTTGACAAGAAGGCTGTTTCCTGAATACAATCACGATTGAAACTGTGACATTGATTTCATACAACAGGTTAAAAAACAGTTACAATCAAGTCACTTACATTTTAGATGCAATATTGACTGTTTTTGTTCTGTTTCAGCAGCGAAAATAGTTAAACAAAAAGATCACAGCAGAACCATCACGCGCATCTCTCAGCAATGTGTTTTCTCATTTCTGAATGATTCAGCATTTTGAACGAATCGGTTGACTCAAAGATTGAATTATCAATCCATAAACATATGTCTTAATCATGAATGACTCAGTCATTCAAACAAATCGTTTGAACGAATGAATCAATGACTCGCTCATTAACACTTAATGGCGGTTTAGTGTTATGTTTAAAAGTATCATTCTTTCCAACGTGTGTGTGATTTGTGTGTGCACCATTATCAATGTCCGTGCTGACGTACGTATATTACTTTCACTTTTATATTAGTGATTTAAAAGCAACCGCTCGTGTCACACGTCGATTAACCGGTGGGAAAATATCCTCACAATCATATACCTAATAAATTTATATTTAACTACAATATAGGCCTACCTGGTAAAAAGTTGTATATACTATTTTGATATCCTTTTGGACACAAGAGGGCAGTATAGCCCTATGTTTGCTTTTTTTGTTTAACCAAATAGCACTAAATAGCCTGTTTTTAACTTTTTCATTCTACTTCATTTGCAAAAACAGAATAAAATGGGTTTAGATCTGATATTTGTATACTTTTATATAGAAATAAATGGTGTATAATTAAATTTTTAGAAGATATTAGGCTTTTAGTGTTTCCTTTTTGTACATTACTTTAATCCCTCACTATATCAAAACCGTTTGAAATATTTAATATCCGTTCACAATTTAGCATCTTTAATGTATTTTCATCGTGTTAAAAAAGTTTGCTGTGAATAAAATAAACCAGTTAGGAGGAGTAGCTAAAAACTCAGAGTCTGAAATTAACAAAAAAATCCACATTAAGACCTAAATATCTGATTTCCTATTGGTCGAAGCTAATTACTGTAAATTAGAAAGTTGTCCGGCTCGATGAGACCAATGTACGTACTGATTTTTGTTACTGTATATACAACTAACCCCCCCACTTTTGTCAAAAGCATTTTGAAAGTGACACACTTCCTGCTGCCAGTTGGTGGCGCTATAACTTTGACTCACAATAGTTACATCCATCTGATCGTCCTCTTACCACGAACACATTGGTGAAGTTTCATCAAGATCAGTTAATGTATGCAGAAGTTATACCACTTCGTGATTCTCTTTTCTCGCCATAAATTCGTTTCCTCGCCACGGTCCAAACCGTTCGAGATAATAAAAATCCGTCCGCAATTTAGCATCCTCAATGTCTTGACTTCATGCACACCGAGTTTGGTGGGGATTGGATGAATTCTCTAGGAGGAGTACTTCGCATTCCACAGCAAGCGTTTCCAAACAACCCTAAATAGCCGACTTCCTGTTGGGCTGGCGTAAAACTTACAGCACGAAAGTTGTTCGGCCCGATGAGATCTATATGTGTACCGAGTTTCAAATTAATTCATGCAAGCGTGTTTGATATATGGACCAAGTTTTAGAACCCCGTTCAAGGGGGCGCTGTTGAGCCCCCCTGCCACGCCCGGCTACCAGATTCAGCCCCGCCTTGATGGCCGCGGGTTCTGACCTGTGTGCAAAGTTTCAAGAGTTTTCGAGCACGTTTAGGGACCCAAAAGCCCCTGAAACCTTGATTAACAATATAAAAGCAATAGTCAAATCCCCCCCTCCCCTCACACACACAGAGACACAGAGAGAGGGAGAGAAAATTCTTCAGAAAATCCACATTCAAACCAAAATATCTCTCTTCCTGTTGGTAGGAGATAGTTAATGTCAATTAGAAAGTTGTCCGTCTTGATGAGAACAATACACATACCAAGTTTTGTTGCTGTTGATAAAACTAACCCCCCCACTTATGACTAAAGGTGGCGCTACTGAGCCCCTCACCACACCCGTTTCTGAAACTTTGCACATGTCTACGGGCTAATAAATGTGATGTGTCTGTCGAGTTTCATCCAATTTCAAGTATGTTAAGAGTCTCAAAAGCATCAAAAAAGAATATTAAAGTTTGAAGCGTTGCCATGGCAACAGTATTAAAGATATCAAAAATCCTTTCACAGGTCTACATCTGCCGTGTGTTTACATTATACACATAAAGTTTGAAGCAAATCGGGTAAAAATAAGAGGGTGATTTCAAAGCATTTTGAAAGTGACACACTTCCTGCTGCCAGTTGGTGGCGCTATAACTTTGACTCACAATAGTCACATCAATGTGATCGGCCTCTGACAACGAACAAACTGATGAAGTTTCATCAAGATCAGTCAATTTATGCAGAAGTTATAACACATTTCCTGTTTCTCTTTTCTCGCCATAAATTCGTTTCCTCGCCACGGCCAAACCGTTCGAGATATCAAAAATCCGTCCGCAATTTAGCATCCTCAATGTTTTGACTTCATGCACACCGAGTTTCGAGGGGATTGGATGAATTCTCTAGGAGGAGTATTTCAAATTCCAGAGCATACGTTTTTCAAACAACCCATAATAGCTGACTTCCTGTTGGGCGGAGCTAATAACATAGAGTGCGGAAGTTGTTCGGCCTGATGAGATCTATATGTGTACCGAGTTTCCTACTAATACGTTCTTGTATGTGTCCAAGATTTCAGATTGCATTCTAGGTGGCGCTGTTGAGCACCCCTGCCACGCCCGGGTACCAGCTTCAGCTCGGCCCTAATGGCCGCGGGTTCTGACCTGTGTGCAAAGTTTCATGAGTTTTCGAGCATGTTAAAGGCCCCAAAAGCCCCCGAACCCTTGAACAACAATAATAATAATAATAAATATAGCTGCGAGCAGCGATTACGGGCCCAAGCCGGTGGCACCGCAACCCCGGTGCCTTTAGTTACCTAAAGGCACCGGGGTGGCGGTGCCTCCGGCTTTGGCCCTTCATCGCTGCTCGCAGCTATATTTATATATATATATATATATATATATATATATATATATATCTTTAATGTATTTTTATCATG
This sequence comes from Vimba vimba, assembly GCA_022828995.1. Classification (NCBI taxonomy): domain Eukaryota; kingdom Metazoa; phylum Chordata; class Actinopteri; order Cypriniformes; family Leuciscidae; genus Vimba; species Vimba vimba. The sequence goes on along the minus strand of CM040824.1, from coordinate 22,236,488 downwards.
TTGAAAAAGTTTGGTGTGAATAAAATAAACCACTTAGGAGGAGTAGCTAAAAACTCAAGGGTCTGACATATCCAAAAAATCCACATTCAAGCCAAAATATCTGACTTCCTGTTGCTCGGAGCTAACGACTGTAAATTAGAAAGTTGTCCGGCTCGATGAGACCAATATGCGTACTGATTTTTGTAACTGTGTATATATTTTTTGTAACCGGGCTATATATATATATATATATAAAAGACAGAAACCTTATTACCTTATTCTGATTTTATGATACACTCAAAATATTCCACAACAAATCTTTTAAATTTAATGTAAAAATAAAAACGAAAGTAAGCACTGTTGGGCTCACGTAACCCTCTCATTAGAATCAAAATGTTTCAGCATTTGCGATGTATTTGGATGCTAAACTATTCTTTATTATAGGCTTTGTTCTTCACTCGTGTTCCAATATCGACGAAAAAAAATCATCCTCTTCACACGCGCAAAAATGTGCTTGAAACA
>CM040824.1:21498487-21595987 GCA_022828995.1 Vimba vimba | reverse complement strand
TGGCGATGTTCTGCCAGGCTCCGGGAATATATCTGGATGTCATCGATGTATACGATTACCGTACGATGGAGAAATTCCCGGAGCACCTCATGCATGAAGTCCTGGAATACGGAGGGGGCGTTTACCAGGCCGTAAGGCATGACCAGATACTCGTAATGTCCTGTTGGAGTCACGAAGGCAGTTTTCCACTCGTCCCCCTCACGTATCCGGACGAGGTTGTACGCGCTGCGGAGGTCCAACTTAGTGAACACGGTTGCTCCACGAAGTTGTTCCAGGGCTGCTGGGACGAGAGGAAGAGGGTAACGGAACTTAACTGTAATCTTGTTGAGGGCACGGTAATCGATGCAGGGCCGCAAGCCTCCGTCCTTCTTCGCCACAAAGAAAAAACTCGAAGCAGCAGGGGAGGTGGAAGGGCGGATGTAACCTTGCTGAAGGGCCTCTTCCACGTACTCCTCCATGGCCTTCTGTTCCGGAAGAGATAATGGGTAGATTTTACCGTGGGGCACTGGCGCATCCGGTTGAAGGTCGATGGCACAGTCCCATGGCCGGTGTGGTGGCAACGATGAAGCCCGTTTAGGGCAGAAGACATCACTAAAGGGGGCGTAATCGGTCGGGATGTCTATAGATTGCTGTTCCAGAGGACTCTCGATGGAAGTGGTGTTGACTGGAATAGAAATCACCGGTTGAGGAAGGTGTGGGAAGCATCCAGGAAAGCAGTTGTCGCCCCACTTTAGGATTTCTCCCGTTGTCCAGGAGAGAATGGGACTGTGTTGCACAAACCACGGACGCCCTAGGATGATACCAGCGGTGGAATTCTCCAGAACCAGTAGTGTGATGGATTCAGCGTGGAGGAGTCCAACTTGCATGTGGAGAGGGCCTACGGAGAAACGGACATTCTTCTTGTTCAGAGGCTTGCCGATTATCGAGTGTACCTGGTAGTGGGTTTCATTGGGCCTTTTCTGGAGGTTGAGCTGGTGGCAGAGGGAGTCAGAGACGAAGTTTCCTGCTGAACCAGAGTCGAGGAGGGCGTGTACTGAAATGGAGGTGTGGGAAGTGGTAAGGACGACTTCAGTGATTAGTGGTTTTATATTGACCAAGGAGGAATGATGAATACTCACCATAGGTCATGGTGGACGGATGGGACATGCTGATATGATGTGCCCACCTGCGCCGCAGTACAGGCACAGACCCTGAGTTAGTCTCCTCTGTCGTTCAGGGAGTGTTAGGCGGGTGTTATCCACTTGCATGGGGACTGGTTCTGGAGTGCTGGTATCCTCTGGTTGGCGGCGCTGAAAAGGTGGTGGCTGGCCATATAGATCCTCCATACAGGGCTGCATACGACGATCGGTGCGGATGGCGAGTTGCATAAACCTTTCAAGTCCCATAGAATCATCGTATGCAGCGAGATGCAGTCGTAGACGCGGATTAAGTCCCTGCCGATAGGTGGTGAGGAGCGCGCGCTCGTTCCATCCGCTGGCGGCCGCTAGAGTCCGGAATCTGACGGTGTAATCGGAAACGGACTCCTTCTCTTGGTGAATATGATATAACTGCTCGCTGACGGTAGAATCGCCGTCAGGGATTCCAAAGACTTCACGGAAATAAGTGGTGAAATTATCCAATGACTGTGTAGCGGGAACATTCTGATTCCAAAGAATGCGGGCCCAATTGAGCGCTCGCCCCGTCAGCAGGGAAATTATAAATGCCACTTTTGATCTCTCAGTGGGGAAGCGGGACGACTGCATCTCAATGGCCAGCGAACACTGAAGGAGGAATCCATCGCAATCCTCCGCCAAACCAGAGAAGGGCGCCGGGTTGGCCATGGGACTGGAGGCCACTGGTGGTGAAGGAGAGGCGGTGACGGATGGTGCGGAAGTGGGTACTGAAAGTGTACGTTTGAGTGCGTCCACCAGATCTTGAAACGGATCAGGATTACTCATCTCAGCGGTGCGGTCTGGTCTTCTGTAACGGAACAGACACTCAGAACAAATAGATGGTGATGAGTAACAGTTTATTGATGCAATAGAAAAAGTAATAACAGGAACTGAAGATGAGGAGAGTTATAACGAAGGGAATGGATCCGGTGATACTGACAGTCTTTGAAGATGATGGACGAAGACGAGGAAGTATAAGCACACACCAGTGTTTGGGAGAGATGGAGATGAATAGTAGGAGACGAGGTGGAAGACGAAGATGGAAGTCACAGGAGGCTCAGGAACACGGACGGGAAGACGGTGATAACTTGACGAAATAGCTTCTTCTTTAGAGGTAAGCGATGAGGCTTGGATAGTCTTACTCATGTACGAGACCAGACAAAGTGCTAGAGTGAAGTGTGTGCTTATAAGTGCTTGAGGTGATGGCATACAGGTGCTGATGATTAATATTCAGGTGATAGTGATCTCAGTGATTGGGTGGTGATGGAGCCTGGCTGATCTCTGACACCCTCTTATTTTTACCCGATTTGCTTAAAACTTTATGTGTATAATGTAAACACACGGCAGATGTAGACCTGTAAAAGGATTATTGATATCTTAGATACTGTTGCCGTGGCAATGCATTAAACTTTAATATTCTTTTCGGATGCTTTTGAGACTCTTCACATGCTTGAAAATGCATGAAACTCGACAGACACATCACATTTATTATCCAGTAGACATGTGAAAAGTTTCAGAAACGGGCGTGGTGAAATGGCTCAGTAGCGCCACCTTTAGTCAAAAATGGGGGCTTAGTTTTTCCTAGAATCACAAAACTTGGTAGGTGTATTGTTCTCATCAAGCCGGACAACTTTCTAATTTACAGTCATAACCTCAGACCACCAGGAAGTCAGATATTTTGGTTTGAATGTGGATTTTCTGGAGAATTTTCTCTCTCTCTCTGTGTGTCTGTGTGTGTGTGTGTGTGTGTGTGTGGGGGGGGGTTGTATATTCCATTTAATCTTTGTTTTTCAAGGTTTCGGGGGCTTTTGGGGCCCTTAACTTGCTCGAAAACTCTTGAAACTTTGCACACAGGTCAGAACCCACGGTCATCAGGGACGGGCTGAATCTGGTAGCCGGGCGTGGCAGGGGGGCTCGACAGCGCCCCCTTGAACGGGGTTCTAAAACTTGGTCCATATATCAAACACGCTTGCATGAATTAATTTGAAACTCGGTACACATATAGATCTCATCGGGCCGAACAACTTTCGTGCTCTAAGTTTTACGCCAGCCCAACAGGAAGTCGGCTATTTAGGGTTGTTTGGAAACGCTTGCTGTGGAATTTAATGTACTCCTCCTAGGAAATACATCGATTCGCCTCCAAACTCGGTCAGCGTGAAGTCAAGGCATTGAGGATGCTAAATTGCGGACGGATCTTTGATATCTTGAACGGTTTGGCCGTGGCGAGGAAATGAATTTATGGCGAGAAAAGAGAGACACGAAGTGTTATAACTTCTGCATACATTAACTGATCTTGATGAAACTTCAGCAGTGTGTTTGTGGTAAGAGGCCGATCAGATGGATGTAACTATTGTGAGTCAAAGTTATAGCGCCACCAACTGGCAGCAGGAAGTGTGTCACTTTCAACATGCTTTTGACAAAAGTGGGGGGGTTAGTTTTACCAACAGTTACAAACATGAGTATATATATTGGTCTCACCGAGCCGGACAACTTTCTAATTAACAGTCATTAGCTCAGAGCAAAAGAAAGTCAGATATTTTGGTTTGAATGTGGATTTTTTGGATATTTCAGACTCTGAGTTTTTAGCTACTCTTCCAAACTGGCTTATTTTATTCACACCAAACTTTTTCAAAATTATGAAAATACATTAAAGATGCTAAATTGTGAACGGATATTAAACATCTCAAACCGTTTTGCTATAGTGAGGGACTAAAGTAATGTACAAAAATTAAACACTAAAAGCCTCATCTTCTAAAAATTTAATTATACACCATTTATTTCTATATAAAAGTATTCAAATATCACAACCAAACCCATTTTATTCTTTTTTTTTTCAATTTAATAATTATTTATAAGTTTAAAAATAGTAATTGTACTATTTAGTCCCATAAAAGTCAAGTCATACATAGGGCTATACTGCCCTCTTGTGTTCAAAATCAGGTAGGCCTATTGTATCTACATAAAAATATACTAGGTATGTGACAGTGAGAATATTTTACCACCGGTTAATCGACGTGTGACACTGCTGAGGGCTTTTGAATCGCCAACTTAAAAACGAAAGTAAAATATGTTCGTCCGCACTGACATTGATAGTGATTGAGCAGGCGTTTCAAATGAATTCCTATGGAAGTAGGAATTAACTGAAAAACGTTCACTCTGTTCTGCTTGTTCCTCGTCGTGGATGCGCACCATTATGAATGCCCGTGCAGCCATGAGCATTTTAGTTTAATTTTAAAATTAGCGCCTTTCGGGGGGTGGATTGCTTGAAATTATTTTACAAAAGCACAATGTTGTGTTTTATTGTGACTGTACACAAATATAAGTTAACACTTTGCAGTTTGAATGTCGTCCTGTATAATGACGTTTGTTTTTATGTGTCCACTGTTCCATCGCGCCCACGCCACTCACACACACACACACACACACACACACACACACACACACACACACACACACACACACACACATCGCAGCCTGTTCAGTATAGCCTTAATAAAATATAACAAATAAAATCTCAAACGGTTTTGCTATAGTGAGGGATTAAAGTAATGACAAAAAAGGAAACACTAAAAGCTTTATATCTTATAAAAATGTAATTATACACCATTTATTTCTATATAAAATTATACAAATATCAGAACTAAACCCATTTTATTATTATTATTATTATTATTATTATTATTATTATTCAATTTAAGAATTATGTTTGAGTTTAAAAAAAGCCAGAATGTTTTAGTCCAAAAAATAAATAAATCATGCCATGGATTGCTTGAAATTTTATTTTTTTATTTTATTTATTTTTTCGTTTTGGCTTTGTTTATAGTTTATTTTTTATTTTTTTATTTTTCATTCTTGTTCCGTTCTGAATATCATTACATTTAAAGGATTTGTTGTGGAATATTTTGAGTGTACAATAAAATCAGAATAATTCTCTTGATTTAGTGATCCCCTACTTATTATTTTATTTTATTTTTTCGCTGTTCTAATCAGGCCAGGCAAGTAAAATTATCTGTGTCTTGTCCCTTAAATTTTTATATATATATATATATATGTATGTGTGTGTGTATATATATACAGTACCAGTCAAAAGTTTGGAAACACTACTATTTTTAATGCTTTTGCAAGAAGTCTCTTATGCTCATCAAGCCTGCAGTTAAAAAAAAAACAAAAAAAAAAAAAACAGTAATATTATGAAATATTATTACAATTTAAAATAATGGTTCTCTTTTTTAATATACTTTAAAATGTAATTTATTTTTGTGATGCAAAGCTGAATTTTCATTAGCAAGTACTCCAGTCTTTGGTGTCTTATGATCCTTCAGAAATCATTCTAATATGATGATTTGATACTCAGTTATTATCAATGATGGAAACAGTTGTGCTGTTTAATATATTTTTTTGGAATACTTTTTTCAGGATTCATTGATGAGTAAAACGTTAACAGCATTTATTCATAAAAACAGCATTTATTCAAAATAAAAACATTTCTAACAATATAAATCGTTACCATCACCTTTTATCAGGCTTTTATCATCCTTGTTGAATTAAAGTACTAATTTCTTAAAAAAAAAATAGTTATTGTTCCCAAACTTTTGAACGGTAGTGTATATTGTTACAAAAGATTTCTATTCTAAATAATTACAGTTCTTTTTAACTTTTTATTCATCAAATAATCCTGAAAAAAGTATCTCAGGTTATATAAAAATATTAAGCAGCACAACTGTTTCCAACATTGATCATAAATCAGCATATTATAATGATTTCTGAAGGATCATAAGACACCAAAGACTGGAGTACTTGCTGATGAAAATTCAGCTTTGCATCACAAAAATAAATTACATTTTAAAGTATATTAAAAAAGAGAACCATTATTTTAAATTGTAATAATATTTCATAATATTACTGTTTTTTTTGTGTGTGTTTTTTTGTTTTTAACTGCAGGCTTGATGAGCATAAGAGACTTATTTCAAAAGCATTAAAAATAGTAGTGTTTCCAAACTTTTGACTGGTACTGTATATATCCTGTTAGCGTTCCTGCAAATTCTGCCAAAAACGCCTAAAAAAGGCCTACCCAAATTAAATTGCATGCTGTTCTTGAACCATTTGGAGTATATGCATGGTATTGGTCTCTTTTGAAAGGGGAGACTTTGAGGTTTGTTCCCAAACAGTCAGAATCACTGTAAGTCTCACTGGTATTGAGTAATAGAACTTTGAACACACTAAAAAAGATGGAAAATTTTTCCGCCTAACTTTTTTTTTGTAAAAAGATGCCTGCAGATAACTATAGCTGGGAGGTATTAGCTGGAAAACACAGTGGGGTCACAGCATGAAGCCTTACCAAGCCCAATTTAAATGTTGATAACAATACCTAAGCTAATGAGTGTTTTACACATGTTTATCTAAGTTTATGTCTAGGCGCTCCCCAAAAAAAGGCCACTTGGAGACTCCAAATGACACTTTGTAACCACAGACACATAACATGCTGCTATTCTTGAATGCTTTACTGTACAGTCATAATTTTGGGCTCTAATGAAAGGTTACACTTAGAGCTATTCTATTCCTTATTCAAAATTACTGTAAAAAATTGTTGACACATAGTAACTGAAGTATAAACATATTATATTGTTTTTTTGCAATTCTTGAAACTGAAATTTGTGCAAATAACAATACAAAACAAGTGTTATGGTATTAAAATATTGTTTAATATTAGTATTTTATACACTACATATATATCAAACTATTTAAAAATTTATGATTAGGTTTTTCTTTGGTTATTGAACCTCTCTAGGAAGGTGAAGGAAAGGGTTCCTCTCTTGATGTCCATCATATGGCTTTCTGCTGACTCCCATTCTTCATCCAGTTCAATGTCAGATGATTTTCTGTGATATAAAAAAGTAAAAAAACAAATAATTTACATCTTTTATGTATTGTGTACTATTTTAAACACACACACACACACACACACACACACACACACACACACACACACACACACACACACACACACACACAAACCCGTGGATAAAGACACACAGGGACATAAACAACGATACACGCACACCTCATAACAATAACAAGAGCGCTAAAAGCACCAAACACACACAAACAAACACGGACAAACACAAACCCGTGGATAAAGACACACAGGGACATAAACAAACTGATAAATGTACAACACAACAGTAACATGAGCGCTCAATGCACACATACGCTTGAGGACGAGCTTTAGCCATCAGCAGTTAGCATTGGGCATCTCAAAACAGTGAAACACAAACACAAGATACTCAGAAAAACACGTCGAATATGTTATATAGTATAATAAAACACTTACTTGTCGAAAGAGACGATTTCCCATCAAAAAAGCCTTTCTCCAAAGTCATATGTCATTTGCTACAGCGTTACGCAGTTTTGCGCACGAACGCACTGATCCACAACAAACATTTGCGCATCGTCATTGCTGACCGTGTTTGGATTCCTCCCACAAAAACTGCATATCAATGTCTTCAGGAGATCATTGGCTAAAAGAGACGCCAGTCATTTGATAACATTGCTCCAATTGGAGTAGCCAAATGTCCGTCAAAGCGAAGGATGGACCGTGTCCCTAATGCGCGGTGACTGGCTCAAGCTGGAGGAAAAACCCCCCTTAAACTCCGTGATTCGCTGAAATCCGCTGTCATTCAAAAGTTCAGGGGTCAGCGGCCATTTTGAAGTCAAAATAGCTGTATTATTGACATGTAATTTGAAGATTTACCATAGTATGTTTCATAGTTGTGAGAGGTCTGTCGGCTAACTTGGAATGCTACTATTCACAGTAAGTGGCTATTTATTGATATATAAATGTGTTATGGACTAAATACTTCGCTGAATTGATTGTATGGAGCCTTTACAGTGTAACTAAACCATTGTTGTTGCAATGTAATGGATCAGTGGACGAACAGAAGGCTTTTTAGGCAAGTGTCTTCCACTTCCTGTTTGTTTATTTGGCTGTTGGTGGTCTGACAAATACACAGATTGTACCCGCTGTGTTTATTGTATCCTAAAATGGCTTATATCGTTAGAATCACAAGAATCTCAGCTTTCCATAGATATGCGACTTGTAAAAATATATATTTTTTTTTTTTTTGTCTTTCATAAAGTTAACCCTCAAACCACCCAATGTCCCGCCCACGACCCGTCGGACCACTATCTGGATATATATATATATATATATATGTATATAAATATAGCTGCGAGCAGCGATGGAGGGCCAAAGCCAGCGGTACCGCCACCCTGGTGCCTTTAGGTAGCTAAAGGCACCAGGATTCCGGTGCCACCGGCTTGGGCCCGTAATCGCTGCTCGCAGCTATATTTAGGGCCCAAGCCCTGAAAGGGCGAAGGCCCTATTGTTTTCGGTAGGATTATTTATTATTATTAGGGCCCAAGCCCTGAAAGGGCGAAGGCCCTATTGTTTTCGGTAGGATTATTAGGGCCCAAGCCCTGAAAGGGCGAAGGCCCTATTGTTTTCGGTAGGATTATTGTTTATTATTATTATTATTATTTTTTTCTACTTCTCGGGCACTTTTGGGGCCCTTAACATGCTCAAAAACTCTTGAGATTTTGCACACACGTCAGAACCTGCGGCCATCAGGGCCGGACTGAAGCTGGTACCCGGGCGTGGCACGGCGGCTCGACAGCGCCCCCTGGAATTATGTCGGAAAAATTGGTCCATAAATCAAACACGCTTGCATGTAATAATATGAAACTCAGTACACATATAGATCTCATCGGGCCGAACAACTTTCGTGCTCTAAGTTTTACACCAGCCGAACAGGAAGTCGGTTATTATACGTTGTTTGGAAAACGCATACAATGGAATGTGAAATACTCCTCCTAGGGAATTCATCCGATCGCCACCAAACTAGGTGTGAATGAAGTCAAGACATTGAGGATGCTAAATTGCGAACGGATTTTTGATATCTCGAACGGTTTGGCCGTGGCGAGGAAACAAATTTATGCCGAATAATGGGACACAGGAAGTGTGTTATAACTTCTGCATACATTGACTGATCTTGATGAAACTTCAGCAGTGTGTCCGATCAAGAGTCCGATCATATTGATGTGACTATTGTGAGTCAAAGTTATAGCGCCACCAACTGGCAGCAGGAAGTGTGTCACTTTCAAAATGCTTTGAAATCACCCTCTTAATTTTACCCGATTTGCTTCAAACTTTATGTGTATAATGTAGACACACGGCAAATGTAGACCTGTGAAAGGATTATTGATATCTTAGATACTGTTGCCGTGGCAACGCATCAAACTTTAATATTCTTTTCAGATGCTTTTGAGACTCTTCACATGCTTGAAAATGCATGAAACTCGACAGACACATCACATTTATTATCCAGTAGACATGTGCAAAGTTTCAGAAACGGGCGTGGTGGAATGGCTCAGTAGCGCCACCTTTAGTCAAAAATGGGGGCTTAGTTTTTCCTAGAATCACAAAACTTGGTATGTGTATTGTTCTCATCAAGCCGGACAACTTTCTAATTGACAGTCATAACCTCAGACCAACAGGAAGTCAGATATTTTGGTTTGAATGTGGATTTTCTGGAGAATTTTCTCTCTCTCTCTCTGTGTCTGTGTGTCTGTGGGGGAGGGGGATTTGTCTATTCCATTTAATCTTTGGTTATCAAGGTTTCAGGGGCTTTTGGGGCCCTTAACATGCTCAAAAACTCTTGAAACTTTTCACACAGGTCAGAGCCCACGGTCATCAGGGCCGGGCTGAAGCTCGTACCCGGGCGTGGCAGGGGGGCTCAACAGCGCCCCCTTGAACAAGGTCTGAAAACTTGGTCCATATTTCAAACACGCTTGCATGTAACAATATGAAACTAGGTACACATATAGATCTCACCGGGCCGAACAACTTCTGCACTCTAAGTTATTAGCACCGCCCAACAGGAAGTCGGCTATTATGGGTTGTTCGAAAAATGCATGCTGTGGAATTTGATGTACTCATCCTAGATAATTCATCCAATCGCCTCCAAACTCGGTCAGCATGAAGTCAAGACATTGAGGATGCTAAATTGCGGACGGATTTTTGATATCTTGAACGGTTTGGCCGTGGCGAGGAAACGAATTTATGGCGAGAAAAGAGAGACACGAAGTGTTATAACTTCTGCATACATTAACTGATCTTGCTGAAACTTCAGCAGTGTGTTCGTTGTAAGAGGCCGATCAGATGGATGTAACTATTGTGAGTCAAAGTTATTGCGCCACCAACTGGCAGCAGGAAGTGTGTCACTTTCAACATGCTTTTGACAAAAGTGGGGGGGTTAGTTTTACCAACAGTTACAAACATGAGTATATATATTGGTCTCACCGAGCCGGACAACTTTCTAATTTACAGTCATTGGCTCAGAGCAAAAGGAAGTCAGATATTTTGGTTTGAATGTGGATTTTTTGGATATTTCAGACTCTGAGTTTTTAGCTACTCTTCCAATCTGACTTATTTTATTCACACCAAACTTTTTCAAAATGATGAAAATACATTAAAGATGCTAAATTGTGAACGGATAATAAATATCTCAAACGGTTTTGCTATGGCGAGGGATTAAAGTATTGTCCAAAAAGGAAAAACTAAAAGCCTCAAATTTTCTAAAAATGTAATTATATACCATTTATTTCTATATAAAAGTATACAAATATCACAACTAAACCCATTTTATTCTGTTTTTAAAAAGAATTTTATTCTAATTTTATTCTAAAATTAAAAACAGTAAAGTAAAAAAAAAAAAAAAGTCATACATAGGGCTATACTGCCCTCTTGTGTCCAAAAGCACATCAAAATAGTATATAAAACTTTTTACCAGGAAGGCCAATATTCTATTTACAGATACATTTATTAGGTATGTGTCTGAGGATATTTTCCCACCGGTTATTCGACGTGTGACACTAGCGGGTGCTTTTAAATTGCTAAGATAAAAGTGAAAGAAAAATACAGACTTCCACACTGACATTGATAATGTTGCACACACAAATCACACACATGTTGGAAAGAATGATTCTTTTAAACAACACTAAACCGCCATTAGGTGTCACCAGGCATCCATCTTAATAAGCGAGTCATTGATTCATTCGTTCAAACGATTCGTTTGAATGAGTCGATCATGATTAAGACAGATGTTTATGGATTGATCATTCAAACTTTGAGTCAACCGATTCCTTAAAAATGCTGAATCGTTCAGTTATGAGAAAACACGTGATGCGTGATGGTTCTGCGGTGATCTTTAACTATTTTCGCTGCTGAAACAGAACAAAAACAGTCAATACTGCATCAAAAATGTAAGTGACTTAATTGTAACTGTTTATTAACCTGTTGTATGAAATCTAGCGGTGGGAGAAAAAAATTGATTCTTAGATGCATCGCGATCCGGACGTGGACGATTCTGAATCGATTCACAAATGTCAAAAAATCGATTCTCTAAAAAAATTGATTTCTAATAACGAAATATTGACGGAACACAAAAGGCGGAACTCTAAGCGGACGTGCGTGCAGTCTGTGGCGCGCACATAACAGAGAAGTTTCTTCTGCTCACCAAGGCTGCATTTATTTGATTAAAAATACAAACAAAAACAGTTATATTGTAAAATATTATTCCAATTTAAAACAGCTGCTTTCTATTTTAATATATTTTAAACTGTTATTTATTCCTGTGATCAAAACGGAGTCACTGTCACATGATCCTTCAGAAATTATTCTAATATGATGATTGATGCTCAAGAAACATTCATTATTATTTTAAATGTCGAAAACAGTTGTGTACAGTCTTTGATGAATAGAAAGTTCAAAAGAACAGCATTTATCTGAAATCTAAAGCTTTTGTAACATAACACTACCGCTCAAAAGCTTGGGGTTAGTAATAATTTAAATTTTATTTTTGGGGGAAAGAAATAAAATAAATCAATACTTTTATTTATGAAGGATGAGTTAAACTGATCAACAGTTACAGTAAAGACATTTATAATGTTAAAAAAATTATATTTGAAATAAATGCTGTTCTTTTGAACTTTACATTCATCAAAGCATTTTGAAAAAAAAATCTGTACACAACTGTTTTCAACATTGAAAATAATAATGAATATTTATTGAGCATCAATCATCATATTAGAATGATTTCTGAAGGATCATGTGACACTGAAGACTGGAGTAATGATGCTGAAAACTCAACTTTGATCACAGAAATTAATTACTATGTAAAATATTTTAAAATTGAAAACAGCTGTTTTAAATTGGAATAATATTTCACAATATTACAGTTTTTGTTTGTATTTTTAATCAAATAAATGCAGCCTTGGTGAGCAGAAGAGACTTCTCCTAAAAACATTAAAAATCTTACTATATATATATATATATATATATATATATATATATATATATATACACACACACACATACATATATATATATATATATATATATATATATATATATATATATATATATATATATATATATATATAAATATAGCTGCGAGCAGCGATGGAGGGCCAAAGCCGGCGGTACCGCCACCCCGGTGCCTTTAGGTAACTAAAGGCACCGGGGTTGCGGTGCCACCGGCTTGGGCCCGTAATCGCTGCTCGCAGCTATATTTGTTTATTATTATTATTATTATTATTTTTTTTTTCTACTTCTCGGGCACTTTTGGGGCCCTTAACATGCTCAAAAACTCTTGAAATTTTGCACACACGTCAGAACCTGCGGCCATCAGGGCCGGACTGAAGCTGGTACCCGGGCGTGCCACGGGGGCTCGATAGCGCCCCCTGGAATGGTGTCTGAAAAATTGGTCCCTAAATCAAACACGCTTGCATGTAATAATATGAAACTCAGTACACATATAGATCTCAGCGGGCCGAACAACTTTCGTGCTCTAAGTTTTACACCAGCCCAACAGGAAGTCGGTTATTATACGTTGTTTGGAAAACGCATACAATGGAATGTGAAATACTCCTCCTAGGGAATTCATCCGATCGCCACCAAACTAGGTGTGAATGAAGTCAAGACATTGAGGATGCTAAATTGCGAACGGATTTTTGATATCTCGAACGGTTTGAACGTGGCGAGGAAACAAATTTATGGCGAATAATGGGACACAGGAAGTGTGTTATAACTTCTGCATACATTGACTGATCTTGATGAAACTTCAGCAGTGTGTTCATTGTAAGAGGCCGAACACATTGATGTGACTATTGTGAGTCAAAGTTATAGCGCCACCAACAGGCAGCAGGAAGTGTGTCACTTTCAAAATGCTTTGAAATCACTCTCTTATTTTTACCCGATTTGCTTCAAACTTTATGTGTATAATGTAGACACACTGCAGATGTAGACCTGCAAAAGGATTATTGATATCTTAGATACTGTTGCCGTGGCAACGAATCAAACTTTAATATTTTTTTCGGATGCTTTTGAGACTCTTCACATGCTTGAAAATGCATGAAACTCGACAGACACATCACATTTATTATCCAGTAGACATGTGCAAAGTTTCAGAAACGGGCGTGGTGAAATGGCTCAGTAGCGCCACCTTTAGTCAAAAATGGGGGCTTAGTTTTTCCTAGAATCACAAAACTTGGTAGGTGTATTGTTCTCATCAAGCCGGACAACTTTCTAATTTACAGTCATTACCTCAGACCCACAGGAAGTCAGATATTTTGGTTTGAATGTGGATTTTCTGAAGAATTTTCTCTCCCTCTCTCTGTGTCTCTGTGTGTGTGAGGGGAGGGGGGGATTTGACTATTGCTTTTATATTGTTAATCAAGGTTTCAGGGGCTTTTGGGGTCCTTAACGTGCTCAAAAACTCTTGAAACTTTGCACACAAGTCAGAACGGGCAGAAGCTGGTACCCGGGCGTGGCAGGGGGGCTCAACAGCGCCCCCTTGAACGGGGTCCCAAAACTTGGTCCATAGATCAAACACGCTTGCATGAATTAATATGAAACTCGGTACACATATAGATCTCATTGGGCCGAACAACTTTCCCCCGGTCAAGTTTTACGCCGGCCCAACAGGAAGTCGGTTATTATACGTTGTTTGGAAAACGTATACAATGGAATGTGAAATACTCCTCCTAGGGAATTCATCCAATCGCCTCCAAACTCGGTCAGCATGAAGTCAAGACATTGAGGATGCTAATTTGCCAGGGGATTTTTGATATCTCGAACGGTTTGGCCGTGGCGAGGAAACGAATTTATGGCGAATAATGAAAACAGGAAGTGTGTTATAACTTCTGCATACATTAACTGATCTTGATTAAACTTCAGCAGTGTGTTTGTTGTAAGAGGCCGATCACATTGATGTGACTATTGTGAGTCAGAGTTATAGCGCCACCAACTGGCAGCAGGAAGTGTGTCACTTTCAAAATGCTTTGAAATCACCGTCTTATTTTTACCCGATTTGCTTCAAACTTTATGTGTATAATTTAAAAACATGGCAGATGTAGACCTGTGAAAGGATTATTGATATCTTAGATACTGTTGCCGTGGCAACGCATCAAACTTTAGTATTCTTTTCGGATGCTTTTGAGACTCTTAGCATACTTGAAATTGGATGAAACTCAACAGATACATCACACTTATTAGCCAGTAGACATGTGAAAAGTTTCAGAAACGGGCGTGGCAGGGGGGCTCAATAGCGCCCCCTTGAACGGGGTCTGAAAACTTGGTCCATATATCAAACACGCTTGCATGAATTAATATGAAACTCGGTACACATATAGATCTCATCGGGCCAAACAACTTTCCCTAAGTCAAGTTTTACGCGAGCCCAACAGGAAGTCTGCTATTATGGGTTGTTTGGAGAACGCTTGCTGTGGAATTTGAAACACTCCTCCTAGAGAATTAATTCAATCCCCATCAAACTCGGTGTGCATGAAGTCAAGACATTGAGGATGCTAAATTGCGGACGGATTTTTGATATCTCGAACGGTTTGGCCATGGCGAGGAAACGAATTTATGGCGAATAAGGGACACAGGAAGTGTGTTATAACTTCTGCATACATTAACTGATCTTGATGAAACTTCAGCAGTGTGTTCGTTGTAAGAGGCCGATCGCACAGATGTGACTATTGTGAGTCAAAGTTATAGCGCCACCAACAGGCAGCAGGAAGTACATCACTTTCAAAATGCTTTGAAATCACTGTCTTATTTTTACCCGATTTGCTTCAAACTTTATGTGTACAATGTAGACACACGGCAGATGTAGACCTGTGAAAGGATTAATGATATCTTAGATACTGTTGCCGTGGCAACACATCAAACTTTAATATTATTTTTTTATGCTTTTGGGACTCTTAACATACTTGAAATTGCATGAAACTCGACAGACACATCACATTTATTAGCCCGTAGACATGTGCAAAGTTTCAGAAACGGGCGTGGTGGAATGGCTCAGTAGCGCCACCTTTAGTCAAAAATGGGGGCTTAGTTTTTCCTAGAATCACAAAAATCGGTATGTATATTGTTCTCATCGAGCCGGACAACTTTCTAATTTACACTTATAAGCTCCAACCAACAGGAAGTCAGATATTATGGTTTGAATGTGGATTTTCTGAAGAATTTTCTCTCTCTCTCTGTGTGTCTGTGTGTGTGTGTGTGGGGGGGGGGGGGTTGTCTATTCCATTTAATCTTTGTTTTTCAAGGTTTTAGGGGCTTTTGGCGCACTTAACGTGCTCATAAACACTTGAAACTTTTCACACAGGTCAGAACTCACGGTCATCAGGGCCGGGCTGAAGCTGGTACACGGGCGTGGCAGGGGGGCTCAACAGCGCCCCCTTGAACACGGTCTGAAAACTTGGTCCATATATCAAACACGCTTGCATGAATTAATATGAAACTCGGTACACATATAGATCTCATCGGGCCGAACAACTTCGGCACTCTAAATTATTATCTCCGCCCAACAGGAAGTCTGCTATTATGGGTTGTTTGAAAAACGCATGCTGTGGAATTTGAAACACTCATCCTAGAGAATTCATCCGATCCCCACCAAACTCGGTCAGCATGAAGTCAAGACATTGAGGATGCTAAATTGCGGACGGATTTTTGATATCTCGAACGGTTTGGCCGTGGCGAGGAAACGAATTTATGGCGAGAAAAGAGAAACACGAAGTGTTATAACTTCTGCATACATTAACTGATCTTGATGAAACTTCAGCAGTGTGTTCATGGTAAGAGGCCGGTCAGATGGATGTAACTATTGTGAGTCAAAGTTATAGCGCCACCAACTGGTAGCAGGAAGTGTGTCACTTTCAAAATGCTTTTGACAAAAGTGGGGGGGTTACTTTTACCCACAGTTACAAAAATCAGTACGCATATTGGTCTCATCGAGCCGGACAACTTTCTAATTTACAGTCATTAGCTCCGAGCAACAGGAAGTCAGATATTTTGGTTTGAATGTGGATTTTTTGGATATGTCAGACACTGAGTTTTTAGTTACTCCTCCTAAGTGGTTTATTTTATTCACACCAAACTTTTTCAACATGATAAAAATACATTAAAGATATATATATATATATATAGCTGCGAGCAGCGATGAAGGGCCAAAGCCGGCGGCACCGCCACCCCGGTGCCTTTAGGTAACTAAAGGCATCGGGGTTGCGGTGCCACCGGCTTGGGCCCGTAATCGCTGCTCGCAGCTATATTTATTATTATTATTATTATTTTGTCAACCTTTCGGGCACTTTTGGGGCCCTTAACATGCTCAAAAACTCTTGAAATTTTGCACACACGTCAGAACCTGCGGCCATCAGGGCCGGACTGAAGCTGGTACCCGGGCGTGGCACGGGGGCTCGACAGCGCCCCCTGGAATGGTGTCTGAAAACTTGGTCCATAAATCAAACACGCTTGCATGTAATAATATGAAACTCAGTACACATATAGATCTCATCGGGCCGAACAACTTTCGTGCTCTAAGTTTTACACCAGCCCAACAGGAAGTCGTTTATTATTCGTTGTTTGGAAAACGCATACAATGGAATGTGAAATACTCCTCCTAGGGAATTCATCCGATCGCCACCAAACTCGTTGTGAATGAAGTCAAAACATTGAGGATGCTAAATTGCGAACAGATTTTTGATGTCTCGAACGGTTTGGCCGTGGCGAGGAAACGAATTTATGGCGAATAATGGGACACAGGAAGTGTGTTATAACTTCTGCATACATTAACTGATCTTGATGAAACTTCAGCAGTGTGTTCGTTGTAAGAGGCCGATCACATGGATGTAACTATTGTGAGTCAAAGTTATAGCGCCACCAACTGGCAGCAGGAAGTTTGTCACTTTCAAAATGCTTTGAAATCACCCTCTTAGTTTTACCCGATTTGCTTCAAACTTTATGTGTATAATGTAGACACACGGCAGATGTAGACCTGTGAAAGGATTATTGATATCTTAGATACTGTTGCCGTGGCAACCTATCAAACTTTAATATTTTTTTCGGATGCTTTTGAGACTCTTAGCATGCTTGAAATTGGATGAAACTCGACAGCCACATCACACTTATTAGCCAGTAGACATGTGCAAAGTTTCAGAAACGGGCGTGGCAGGGGGGCTCAACAGCGCCCCCTTGAACGGGGTCTGAAAACTTGGTCCATTAATCAAACACGCTTGCATGAATTAATGTGAAACTCGGTACACATATAGATCTCATCGGGCTGAACAACTTTGTCCTGGTCAAGTTTTACGCCAGCCCAACAGGAAGTCGGCTATTATGGGTTGTTTGGAAAACGCTTGCTGTGGAATGTGAAATACTCCTCCTAGAAAATTCACTGTGTCCCCTCCAAACTCGGTGTGCATGTAGTCAAGACTTTGAGGATGCTAAATTGCGGACGGATTTTTGATATCTCGAACGGTTTGGCCGTGGCGAGGAATCGAATTTATGGCGAGAAAAGAGAAACACGAAGTGGAATAACTTCTGCATACATTAACTGATCTTGATGAAACTTCAGCAGTGTGTTCGTGGTAAGAGGCCGATCAGATGGATGTAACTATTGTGAGTCAAAGTTATAGCGCCACCAACTGGCAGCAGGAAGTGTGTCACTTTCAACATGCTTTTGACAAAACTGGGGGGGTAAGTTTTAACTACAGTAAAAAAAAAATTGTTTGTATATTGTTCTTATAAAGCTGGACAACTTTCTAATTTACTTTCATTAGCTACAGCCATCAGGAAGTCAGATATTTTGGTCTGAATGTGGATTTTTTTGCAAAATCAGCCTCTGAATTTTTAGCCACTCCTCTTAAACTATTTATTTTATTCCCACCAAACTTTTTCAACATGATGAAAATACATTAAATATGCTAAATTGTGAACAGATAATAAATATCTCAAACGGTTTTGCTATGGCGAGGGATTAAAGTAATGTCCAAAAAGGAAACACTACAAGCCTCAAATCTTATAAAAATGTAATTATATACCATTTATTTCTATATAAAAGTATACAAATATCACAACTAAACCCATTTTATCCTGTTTTTAAAAATAATTTTATTCTAATTTTATTCTAAAATTAAAAACAGTAAAGTAAAAAAACAAAAACAAGTCATACATAGGGCTATACTGCCCTCTTGTGTCCAAAAGCACATCAAAATAGTATAAAACTTTTTACCAGGTAGGCCAATATTCTATTTAAAGATACATTTATTAGGTATGTGTCTGAGGATATTTTCCCACTGGTTATTCGGTTAATTGTAACTGTTTATTAACCTGTTGTATGAAATCTAGCGGTGGGAGAAAAAATTGATTCTTAGATGCATCGCGATCCGGACGTGGACGATTCTGAATCGATTCACAAATGTCAAAAAATCGATTCTCTAAAAAAATATTTTTCTAATAACGTAATATTGACGGAACGCAAAAGGCGGAACTCTAAGCGGACGTGCGTGCAGTCTGTGGTGCGCACATACCAGAGAAGTTTCTTCTGCTCACCAAGGCTGCATTTATTTGATTAAAAATACAAACAAAAACAGTAATATTGTAAAATATTATTCCAATTTAAAACGGCTGCTTTCTATTTTAATATATTTTAAACTGTTATTTATTCCTGTGATCAAAGCGGAGTCACTGTCACATGATCCTTCAGAAATTATTCTAATATGATGATTGATGCTCAAGAAACTGTCGAAAACAGTTGTGTACAGTCTTTGATGAATAGAAAGTTCAAAAGAACAGCATTTATCTGAAATCTAAAGCTTTTGTAACATAACACTACCGCTCAAAAGTTTGGGGTTAGTAATAATTTAAATTTTATTTTGGGGGGAAAGAAATAAAATAAATCAATACTTTTATTTATGAAGGATGAGTTAAACTGATCAACAGTTACAGTAAAGACATTTATAATGTTAAAAAAATTATATTTGAAATAAATGCTGTTCTTTTGAACTTTACATTCATCAAAGCATTTTGAAAAAAAAAATCTGTACACAACTGTTTTCAACATTGAAAATAATAATGAATATTTATTGAGCATCAATCATCATATTAGAATGATTTCTGAAGGATCATGTGACACTGAAGACTGTAGTAATGATGCTGAAAACTCAACTTTGATCACAGAAATGAATTACTATGTAAAATATTTTAAAATTGAAAACAGCTGTTTTAAATTGGAATAATATTTCACAATATTACAGTTTTTGTTTGTATTTTTAATCAAATAAATGCAGCCTTGGTGAGCAGAAGAGACTTCTCCTAAAAACATTAAAAATCTTACTGACCCCAAACTTTTGAACGGTAATATATATATATAAATATAGCTGCGAGCAGCGATGGAGGGCCAAAGCCGGCGGTACCGCCACCCCGGTGCCTTTAGGTAACTAAAGGCACCGGGGTTGCGGTGCCACCGGCTTGGGCCCGTAATCGCTGCTCGCAGCTATATTTATTATTATTAGGGCCCAAGCCCTGAAAGGGCGAAGGCCCTATTGTTTTCGTTAGGATTATTATTATTATTATTATTATTATTGTTGTTCAAGGGTTCGGGGGCTTTTGGGGCCCTTAACAGACTCAAAAACTCATGAAACTTTGCACACGGGTCAGAACCCGCGGCCATTAGGGCCGGGCTGAAGCTGGTACCCGGGCGTGGCAGGGGGGCTCAACAGCGCCACCTGGAACAGTATACAAAAACTTGGTCCATAAATCAAACACGCTTGCATGTAATAATATGAAACTCAGTACACATATAGATCTCATCGGGCCGAACAACTTTCGTGCTCTAAGTTTTACACCAGCCCAACAGGAAGTCGGTTATTATACGTTGTTTGGAAAACACATACAATGGAATGTGAAATACTCCTCCTACAGAATTCATCCGATCCCCACCAAACTCGGTCAGCGTGAAGTCAAGACATTGAGGATGCTAAATTGCGGACGGATTTTTGATATCTCGAACGGTTTGGCCATGGCGAGGAAACGAATTTATGGCGAATAATGGGACACAGGAAGTGTGCTATAACTTCTGCATACATTAACTGATCTTGATGAAACTTCCGCAGTGTGTTCGTTGTAAGAGGCCGATCACATGGATGTGACTATTGTGAGTCAAAGTTATAGCGCCACCAACTGGCAGCAGGAAGTGTGTCACTTTCAAAATGCTTTGAAGTCACCCTCTTAATTTTACCCGATTTGCTTCAAACTTTATGTGTATAATGTAAACACACGGCAGATGTAGACCTGTGAAAGGATTATTGATATCTTAGATACTGTTGCCGTGGTAACACATCAAATTTTAATATTCTTTTCGGATGCATTTGAGACTCTTAGCATGCTTGAAATTGGATGAAACTCGACAGACACATAACACTTATTAGCCAGTAGACATGTGAAAAGTTTCAGAAACGGATGTGGCAGGGGGGCTCAACAGCGCCCTCTTGAACAGGGTCTGAAAACTTGGTCCATATATCAAACACGCTTGCATGAATTAATATGAAACTCGGTACACATATAGATTTCATCGGGCCGAACAACTTTCCCTCTGTCAAGTTTCACGCCAGCCCAACAGGAAGTCGGCTATTATGGGTTGTTTGGAAAACGCTTGCTGTGGAATGTGATGTACTCCTCCTAGAGATTTCATTCAATCACCTCCAAACTCAGTCAGCATGAAGTCAAGACATTGAGGATGCTAAATTGCGGACGGATTTTTGATATCTCGAACGGTTTGGCCGTGGCGAGGAATCGAATTTATGGCGAGAAAAGAGAAACACGAAGTGGAATAACTTCTGCATACATTAACTGATCTTGATGAAACTTCAGCAGTTTGTTCATGGTAAGAGGCCGATCAGATGGATGTAACTATTGTGAGTCAAAGTTATAGCGCCACCAACTGGCAGCAGGAAGTGTGTCACTTTCAACATGCTTTTGACAAAAGTGGGGGGGTTAGTTTTAAATACAGTAAAAAAAAAAAAGTTTTTATATTGTTCTCATCAAGCCGGACAACTTTCTAATTCACATTTATTAGCTCAGAGCAAAAGGAAGTCAGATATTTTGGTCTGAATGTGGATTTTTTTTGCAAAATCAGCCTCTGAATTTTTAGCCACTCCTCTTAAACTATTTATTTTATTCCCACCAAACTTTTTCAACATGATGAAAATACATTAAATATGCTAAATTGAGAACGGATAATAAATATCTCAAACGGTTTTGCTATGGCGAGGGATTAAAGTAATGTCCAAAAAGGAAAAACTAAAAGCCTCAAATTTTCTAAAAATGTAATTATATACCATTTATTTCTATATAAAAGTATACAAATATCACAACTAAACCCATTTTATTCTGTTTTTTTTTTAGTTTAAAAATAGTAATTGTACTATTTAGTCCCATAAAAGTCAAGTCATACATAGGGCTATACTGCCCTCTTGTGTTCAAAATCAGGTAGGCCTATTGTATCTACATAAAAATATACTAGGTATGTGACGGTGAGAATATTTTACCACCGGTTAATTGACGTGTGACACCGCTGGGGGCTTTTGAATCGCCAACTTAAAAACGAAAGTAAAATATGTTCGTCCGCACTGACATTGATAGTGGTTGAGCGAGCGTTTCAAATGAATTCCTATGGAAGTAAGAATTAACTGAAAAACATTCACTCTGTTCTGCTCGTTCCTCGCCGTGGACGCGCACCGTTATGAATACCCGTGCAGCCATGAGCATTTTAGTTTAATTTTAAAATTAGTGCCTTTCGGGGGGTGGATTGCTTGAAATTATTTTACAAAAGCACAATGTTGTGTTTTATTGCGACTGTACACAAATATAAGTTTACACTTTGCAGTTTGAATGTCGTCCTGTATAATGACGGAGTATGTTTTTATGTGTCCACTGTTCAATCGTGCCCACGCCACACACACACACACACGGTTTACTATCTGGGGACTCTCCATAGACTTAATGGTGTTTATACTGTACAAACTGTATATTCTATCTCCTCCCACTAACCATACCCCTAAACCTACCTATCCCAGAAAACTTTCTGCATTTTTACATTTAAAAAAAAAAAAACTCATTCTGTATGATTTATAATCTTGTTTACCCATGGGGACCTCTATTTAGGTCCCACTGTGACACGAGTCCCCATGAGTCTGTGTGCATTCAGGTTAAAGTCCCCACCGGGATAGAAAAACATGAACACACACACACACACACACACACACACACACACACACACACACACACACACACACACACACACACACACACTCCAGCATTGCAATCTTGACATCACAGCCTGTTCATTATAGCCTTAATAAAATATAATAATAAAATAGTCAACCTAACATATAAAAATTACACTGCTCTAAATAGTCAGTAGTACAATTCGTACATTCACAGTAAGCACCGCTCCACTGTGATGTTTCCAAGCACATTTTTGCGCGTGTGAAGAGGATGATTTTTTTCGTCGATATTGGAACACGAGTGAAGAACAAAGCCTATAATAAAGAATAGTTTAGCATCCAAATACATCGCAAATGTTGAAACATTTTGATTCTGATGAGAGGCTTACGTGAGCCCAACACTGCTTACTTTCATTTTTATTTTTACATTAAATTTAAAGGATTTGTTGTGGAATATTTTGAGTGTATCATAAAATCAGAATAAGGTAAGTCAAGTAATATTTTCTGTCTTTTATATATTTATATATGTGTATATATATATATATATATATAAATATAGCTGCGAGCAGCGATGAAGGGCCAAAGCCGGCGGTACCGCCACCCTGGTGCCTTTATATTTTGAGTGTATCATAAAATCAGAATGAGGTAATAAGGTTTCTGTCTTTTATATATATATATATATATATATATATATATATATATATATATATATATATATATATATATATATATATAAATATAGCTGCGAGCAGCGATGAAGGGCCAAAGCCGGCGGTACCGCCACCCTGGTGCCTTTAGTTAACTAAAGGCACCGGGGTTGCGGTGCCACCGGCTTGGGCCCGTAATCGCTGCTCGCAGCTATATTTATTATTATTATTATTATTTTTCTGTCAACCTTTCGGGCACTTTTGAGACCCTTAACGTGCTCGAAAACTCTTGAAACTTTGCACACGGGTCAGAACCTGCGGCCATCAGGGCCGGGCTGAAGCTGGTACCCGGGCGTGGCAGGGGAGCTCGACAGCGCCCCCTTGAACGGGGTCCGAAAACTTGGTCCATAAATCAGACACGCTTGCATGTAATAATATGAAACTCGGTTCATATATAGATCTCATCGGGCCGAACAACTTTCGTACTTTTACTTTTTATGCCAGCCCAACAGGAAGTCAGCTATTAAAGGTTGTTTGGAAACGCATGGTCTGGTATTTGAAACACTTCTCCTAGGGAATTCAACCGATCGCCACCAAACTCGGTGTGCATGAATTCAAGGCATTGAGGATGAAAAATTGCCAGGGGATTTTTGATATCTCGAACGGTTTGGCCGTGGCGAGGAAACGAATTTATGGCGAATAATGGAAACAGGAAGTGTGTTATAACTTCTGCATACATTAACTGATCTTGATGAAACTTCAGCAGTGTGTTCGTTGTAAGAGGCCGATCACATGGATGTGACTATTGTGAGTCAAAGTTATAGCGCCACCAACTGGCAGCAGGAAGTGTGTCACTTTCAAAATGCTTTAAAATCACCCTCTTATTTTTACCCGATTTGCTTCAAACTTTATGTGTATAATGTAGACACACGGCAGATGTAGACCTGTGAAAGGATTATTGATATCTTAGATACTGTTGCCGTGGCAACGCATCAAACTTTAATATTCTTTTCGGATGCTTTTGAGACTCTTCACATGCTTGAAAATGCATGAAACTCGACAGACACATCACATTTATTAGCCCGTAGACATGTGCAAAGTTTCAGAAACGGGCGTGGTGAGTGGCTCAGTAGCGCCACCTTTAGTCATAAGTGGGGGGGTTAGTTTTATCAACAGCAACAAAACTTGGTATGTGTATTGTTCTCATCAAGACGGACAACTTTCTAATTGACATTAACTATCTCCGACCAACAGGAAGAGAGATATTTTGGTTTGAATGTGGATTTTCTGAAGAATTTTCTCTCCCTCTCTCTGTGTCTCTGTGTGTGTGAGGGGAGGGGGGGATTTGACTATTGCTTTTATATTGTTAATCAAGGTTTCAGGGGCTTTTGGGGTCCTTAACGTGCTCAAAAACTCTTGAAACTTTGCACACAAGTCAGAACCCCCTGCCATCAGGGCCGGGCTGAAGCTGGTACCCGGGCGTGGCAGCGCTCAACAGCGCCCCCTTGAACGGGGTCCCAAAACTTGGTCCATAGATCAAACACGCTTGCATGAATTAATATGAAACTCGGTACACATATTCAATTAATTTTTTGGCTCTAGTCCATATTACTTGTGAGATGTATTCCAAGCAGTGGTGTAGACGGGCAGGGCCATGTGGCACTAGCCCCTCCTGATAACTGATGGGCCCCCCAGTGTGCCCCCACCCTTCTACTTGCCTGTCACTCACGAATTCAAATCACATCTTTCGACTTTCGTTTGAATAATTAACATTTCCCTGATTCTTCTCAACAAAGAATAGTGAGCTACTGCACTCCAAGAAAAAAAACAGAAAAAAAAAAACATGGAAGGTTATCTATTTAATATACAATGTTTTGTCAGTTTGCAAGTTGTTGAAGCGTTATATTTTGGTATATTGTTTTTCAGTATGAAGATAGACTAAGTTTTCGGTTAACTCCTAGACCTAGATAATGTAAACATTAGAAAGCACTGTGGCTGAATGTAATACATTTGATGCTGCTTATTTCAGTATGATTTAATCTGGCTTTTCCTGCATTTTTTATTTTTATTTTTTGGCCGGTATACATGCAATATCTTGGGCTGCCAAAGCAAATCGTATGTTATCTCACGTTATTTAAAAGCCCTAAATATCATAGGTGGTGGTCTCAAGTTATGTGACCATTGCGAATTTAAAGAACATATAATGTTGGCCACAACAAAAGACCATTTTTGACCCAGGAAAAACTATGTTTAATGTTTCATTGAACAACGAGCAAGTCTGAGAGATAAAGGGATAGCTCACCCAAAAATGATCATTCTGCTGTCATTTACTTTCTTTCATGTTATTCCAAGCCTTTGACTTTCTATCTTCCATAGAACAAAAAAGAAAATGTTTTTGTCCAATGTAATGAACGGTAATGGAGGCCAAATCAATCTCTGTTTTGATCACCATTGACTTTCATTTTATATATATATATATATATATATATATATATATATATATATATATATATATATATATATATATATATATATATAATATTCTTGGAAATAAATAAATGCATAAATAAATAAATAAATAAATGTGGAAAAAAATACAATTATACACAAATAATATGTATAACAAATATATATAAATTTAAACACACACACAATATATATATATATATATATATATATATATATATATATATATATATATATATATATATATATATATATTATTTTATAT
The DNA here is from genome assembly GCA_022828995.1 of Vimba vimba. Classification (NCBI taxonomy): domain Eukaryota; kingdom Metazoa; phylum Chordata; class Actinopteri; order Cypriniformes; family Leuciscidae; genus Vimba; species Vimba vimba. The sequence goes on along the minus strand of CM040824.1, from coordinate 21,569,831 downwards.
ATATATATATATATACAGGGCTTGACATTAACTTTTTTGCTCACTAGCCAATGTGGCTAGTGGTTTTCCAAAGTTACTAGCCACACAGCATTTTTACTAGCCACATTTTTGTTTTTGTGAAATTACCTGATAAAAGTTGACTATGGCGTCCTAAAATTTACTATTTACAACCCTTTTAAATGTAAACCCAGTTAACCCACTGTACTCACCCAAATCAAGACTACATAAATATATAACAAAACAGGTCATTATCATTAGCTCTGATGAAGTTGTGTGTAATGCTCCTTTTTTTTAAAAATAAAACCATGTAATATGTATTATATGTCGCCACATAGCTCCACTGGCATACGACGTAACTCCAGCAGGGCATGCAGCTAACTGTCTCTTAATTTCTGTGTTGTCGGTCACAAGCGCAAAAGCGCAAGGCAACATGTGCATGTACTACTCATTAGGGCTGTCAAAATTGCTCAAAAATGACGTTCGAATATTCCCTCTAAAAAAAAAACAGCCTATATTCGAACTATTCGAACATCTGGTTGCGCATTTTGTCAATGACGCGCATTACGTCAATAACAGGACAAATTAATACAAAGAGACATAACTACTTGTATAGGTAGTTTATTTAAGTTTAACATATTTGACAACGTATTACCTACACAAAAACAAGTAAATCAATTAATGGCCAAGACCGCAGACCTCACTCACTCTCGCTCGCTCACTCGCACTCGCAGGCTATCTCTCTCTCGCCCTCACCCTCATGCTGCGTTCACACCAAACGTGAATAGAGCATCTGGCGCGAGTGTAAAGACGCGTTTACGCGCGTCTGGAGGTCTTGCGGCGCTAATGAGGCGTCACGCTCTCTGTGCATAACGGTTTAAATGAACAACAACAATAAGCAAATGTTGAGTGCTGAATGATCAAGAGTTTTGTGCAAGCAATTTAAGGTCGCGACTCTTATATAGCAGGCTTCATTCAGTGATTGAAACTAATATTATTTACAATAATTTAAGTTTTACAGCAAATATAAAACCGACATTGAACGCTCCGAGCGAGCTGTGCTGTGGTAAACATGGAACTTTTCCTTGACATGAAACAGTAAATAATCAAACCAGTGGAAGCCTGCAGTGCATGAAACTACTGTATCTAACCTACCTTATTCATGCAATATCTATTCAGTCAATACAGTAGCCTACACTTTAGTAATGTTTCTGTTTAACGTTAACACTTCTTCCTGTTACCTGCCGCGCCTCTGCTACCGCGGGCGTTTTTCCACATTCGAATATTCATTTTCACCTTCGAAATTCTGTTTTTTAAAACTATTTGAATATATATTCTAATTTAGAATATTCGTTGACAGCCCTATGGGAGTTGTAGTGTCGTAGTGTCACACTTATTTCAGATGCGTTTTGAAAAGACTACAATTATTCAACCTGCCAAAGTGGCTAGTTGGAGTGACTATGTTACCCGCCACGAGCAAAATCCACCCGCATTTGGCGGGTAGGCGGGTGTTAATGTCAAGCCCTGTATATATATATATATATATATATATATATATATATATATATATATATATATATATATATATATATATATATACAGGGCTTGACATTAACACATGCACCTACGATGACAATTTCAGACCCCTCCATGATTTCTAAGTGGGAGAACTTGCAAAATAGCAGGGTGTTCAAATACTTATTTTCCTCACTGTATATATATATATATATATATATATATATATATATATATATATATATATATATATATAAGTTCTCCCACTTAGAAATCATGGAGGGGTCTGAAATTGTCATCGTAGGTGCATGTCCACTGTGAGAGACATAATCTAAAAAAAAAAAAATCCAGAAATCACAATGTATGATTTTTTAACTATTTATTTGTATGATACAGCTGCAAATAAGTATTTGAACACCTGAGAAAATCAATGCTAATATTTGGTACAGTAGCCTTTGTTTGCAATTACAGAGGTCAAACGTTTCCTGTAGTTTTTCACCAGGTTTGCACACATTGCAGGAGGGATTTTGGCCCACTCCTCCACACAGATCTTCTCTAGATCAGTCAGGTTTCTGGGCTGTCGCTGAGAAACACAGAGTTTGAGCTCCCTCCAAAGATTCTCTATTGGGTTTAGGTCTGGAGACTGGCTAGGCCACGCCAGAACCTTGATATGCTTCTTACAGAGCCACTCCTTGGTTATCCTGGCTGTGTGCTTCGGGTCATTGTCATGTTGGAAGACCCAGCCTCGACCCATCTTTAATGCTCTAACTGAGGGAAGGAGGTTGTTCCCCAAAATCTCGCAATACATGGCCCTAGTCATCCTCTCCTTAATACAGTGCAGTCGCCCTGTCCCATGTGCAGAAAAACACCCCCAAAGCATGATGCTACCACCCCCATGCTTCACAGTAAGGATGGTGTTATTGGGATGGTACTCATCATTCTTCTTCCACCAAACACATTTAGTGGAATTATGACCAAAAAGTTATATTTTGGTCTCATCTGACCACATGACTTTCTCCCATGACTCCTCTGGATCATCCAAATGGTCATTGGCAAACTTAAGACGGGCCTTGACATGTGCTGGTTTAAGCAGGGGAACCTTCCGTGCCATGCATGATTTCAAACCATGACGTCTTAGTGTATTACCAACAGTAACCTTGGAAACGGTGGTCCCAGCTCTTTTCAGGTCATTGACCAGCTCCTCCCGTGTAGTTCTGGGCTGATTTCTCACCTTTCTTAGGATCATTGAGACCCCACGAGGTGAGATCTTGCATGGAGCCCCAGTCCGAGGGAGATTGACAGTCATGTTCAACTTCTTCCATTTTCTAATGATTGCTCCAACAGTGGACCTTTTTTCCCCAAGCTGCTTGGCAATTTCCCCGTAGCCCTTTCCAGCCTTGTGGAGGTGTACAATTTTGTCTCTAGTGTCTTTTGACAGCTCTTTGGTCTTGGCCATGTTAGTAGTTGGATTCTTACTGATTGTATGGGGTGGACAGGTGTCTTTATGCAGCTAACGACCTCAAACAGGTGCATCTAATTTAGGATAATAAATGGAGTGGAGGTGGACGTTTTAAAGGCAGACTAACAGGTCTTTGAGGGTCAGAATTCTAGCTGACAGACAGGTGTTCAAATACTTATTTTTGTTTTATCAAATCTCAAATGGAGATTTGAGATTTGTTTTATCAAATCTCAAATGGACACACTGTAACTGCTCTAACCGAATTGGTTCCGAAACTTAGCTTAAGGTAAGGGTAACTTAACCCTAATCAAACACACCTGAACCAGCTAATTAAGCTCTTCAGGATTATGAGAGAGCTACAGACAGGTGAGTTTGATCAAGGTTGGAGCTAAACTCTGCAGTAAAGTGGCCCTTTGAGGACCAGGGTTGAGAATGCCTGACCTACAATGACAATTTCAGACCCCTCCATGATTTCCAAGTGGGAGAACTTGCAAAATAGCAGGGTGTTCAAATACTTATTTTCCTCACTGTATGTCTCTCACAGTAGACATGCACCTACAATGACAATTTTAGACCCCTCCTTTATTTCCAAGTGTATATATATATTATTATTATTATTATTATTATTATTTATTAATGTTTTTTTTTTTTTTTGGTGAATTATACCTTTACCATTTAATTACAAAGCTAAAGACTTTGTTGTCTGCTAATAAGACAAATAAAAACATAAAAATAAGATTGGCCCCTCTTTTAATTGTGGCCTCTCTCTCCTTAACAAACCTGTCTCCATACCATACCTTCTGACCTATAATGCTGCCTGAATAATAATCATACACTGTTCGTACGTTGGCCAGAGGAGGACTGGCCCCCCGACTGCATGGAATGCCAGACTGTTGTATTTTAGTTCAGCAATATGTAAACAGTTCACTTTAGAACAGCAACGTAGAGACGGAGTGAGTAGAATGAATTAACTTCTTTATTTTACACTACTTCACAAACTCATATCAACCATGACTACTCTACTCTTTCCTTCCTCTCTTCTTCTCTCTTTTTCTTCTTCGCACTTGAACTCACTAGTGCCCTCTAGTGCAATTACACAGAACACAACATTCCCCCCTTACATAAAGTCAGTAGGTGACTTATTCAGTATTTAACCCATAAGGCCGTATGTTTTAAGACATCAGCAATACTATAGTAACACTTCTTAACATTCTGCATTACTGTAAGTCATTATTTAAACCTCTTGATTAACCTAAGCAGTATTATTTAGAAATACCATTCTAAATACCAATCAAGTACCTTAACACCAAAGAACAAGTACATGTGGTTTCAACTTTTTTTTTTTTTTTTTCACAATCAAGTTGTCTTTTGACTTCACTCCTTTATGAAGTCTTTCATCCACACTGGTGGTTTAACAACTCTTTCACTCCTCCTGAGAGTGACTGGGTGATTTTGAGCAGGCAGATTGGATCCCTGAACAGTTTTTTCAGTTTGATCTGGGAATTTTGTCAGTCTCAGTCCATTCCATTTCTTTCCATCGCTAAGCACGAATGAACTTGGTCCGATCTTTTCACGAATGGACAAAGGTAAGGTATACTTAGGACTTCCTTTAGGAACATGACCTGGCTTTCTGACTCTTACTTGTTCCCCAACCTTGAAAGAAACAGGTTTGGCTCTCCTCTTACTGTCTGTGTATTTCTTACTTTTCTCCTGTCTTTCTTTGACAGCCTCTTGTACATCAGCACATTTGTCACTTTTCTCTCTCACAGGAAAAATGTCTACCTTCGTTCTCATTTTCCGGTTATGCAAAAGTTCAGATGGGGATACACCGGTAGTAGCATGAGGAGTAGCACGGTAACTCTGAAGAAACTCAACTACTGACGGTCTCCAAGTTTTTCTCATTTGTTCCGCCGATAAGATACACTCTTTCAGTACTCTGTTCCAACGTTCAACTGCACCATTTCCTTGCGGGTGATACACACTTGTACGCAGGTGTTTGATACCACGTTCAGAAAGGAAATCCGAAAAAACTGAAGAAAGAAACTGAGGTCCATTGTCTGTAACCACAAACAAAGGGTTTCCTTCTCGTGCAAACACAGAGTGTAAGAAAGACGTAACAACCTCAGTAGTGACATGTGAAGAAAAAGCAACTTCTGGCCACTTGCTGTAATAGTCCACCAAAGAAATTGCGAAACGACAACCTGATACAGCATGTTCGAAAGGTCCGACGATATCAAGACCCAGTTTTTGCCAAGGTCCATCCGGCAAATCTACAGGCTGTAATGGAGCAGGAGCTGTCTTTGCAGATTTATCGTTCAGTTGACAAGTAAGACAGGTTGAAATTACTGAGTGAACTAACGCATCCATTTTTGGCCACCAGTAAAGTTCACGTAGCCTTTGTTTGGTTCTGACCAAACCTTGGTGTGTTTCGTGAGCCAGCTTAACCAGGGTTGAACGAAGAGAAACAGGAACAACGACACGATGTTCACCTCGCATGATCAATCCGTTGTATACAGACAGTTCATCCCGAATGAAGAAAAATGATGATAGAGCTGGATCTACATCCTTCTTGTTGTGCGGCCATCCATTCAGTATTTGCGTTCTAAGTAAACTCAGCTCAGGACAAGATTCGGAAGCCTTTGTGAAATCCTCCATGGATACTGAATGTAACCCTGCAAGGACTGCGGCAACCATTTCTGGTTCCTCAATGTGCTCAGTCGTCACCGGTAAGGGTATTCTTGACAAGCAATCTGCAGCCTGGTTTTGAGCACCAGGGCGGTATTCAATGTCATACGAAAAACACAGTAACCGAGCTGACCACCTGGCTACTCTCATTCCAGCACGACCAATTCCTTTTGTAGCCAGCAAAGTAGTTAATGCTTTGTGGTCAGTACGTAACGTAAAGTGATGACCCCATAAGTACGGGCGCCATTTCTCTACAGCGAACACGCAAGCTAAAGCCTCTTTTTCCACTGTAGAGTATTTTCTCTCGGCCGCGCTAAGCGTACGTGAAGCAAAAGCGACAGTGTGTTCTACACCATCTGCATGGAGTTGTGTCAGAACTCCCCCAAGGCCATAGTCCGAAGCATCAGTTGATACGATCGTAGGAAGGGAAGGGTCAAAAAGTGCAAGCACTGGGCTCTCCACCAGTATAGCTTTCAGTTTGTTAAAGCAGCGGTCTGCTTCTGCAGTCCATTCAAACAAAGTTTCAGGAGCATTTCTCAAAAGAGCACGTAATGGTTCCACCTCTGTGGCAAAGTTTGGGAAGAATTTACTGTACCACGAGATCAATCCGAGGAACGAACGAAGAGAAGATAAGTCGTGTGGAGTAGGAGCATCGACTATAGCTTCGATGTGAGCAGTATCTGGTAAGATTCCTTCTTTTGAGATCACATGACCCAGGAATTTGAGGGAGGTCTTGTTGAATGTGCATTTCTGCATGTTCAGTGTCAACCCAGCATCTGCCAATTTCTGAATGACAGTGTGAAGGGTTTTGTCATGTTCAGTCTGTGAAGCGGCGTAAACTATTATATCGTCCAAATAGTTTCTTACACCTGGAACACCTTTTAGAACCGTCTCCATCATTTTCTGGAAAGCTGAAGGAGCAGAAGCTAATCCGTAAGGAACACGACGAAATCTGAAAAGGCCCTCATGCGTAATGAAGGCAGTTAAGTCCCGGCTGTCAGCATGTAAGGGTAGTTGATGGTACGCGCATGTTAAATCAATAGTCGAAAATACAGCTGCACCCCTCAACTCACTCAACAGCTCGTCCATGTGAGGTAATGGGTGTTTGTCAACTAGCAGTGCTTTGTTCGGTTCACGAAGATCAACACAAAGTCTAATTTTTCCTCCTTTCTTTGTAGTGACTACTATTGGCGAAACCCAGGAAGAAGCATCAATTCGCTCGATAATACCTTGATTCAGCAGAGATTGTAGTTCCTCTGAGACTGCAGTACGTACAGAAAAGGGAAGTCGACGGAGTTTTTGTTGAACTGGTACCGCATCATCACGAGCTTTGACCTTATGCATGAAGCCTTTCACACACCCCACGGGCTCAGTATTTGCAACACTGTGGACTGAAGCAGAATTAGTAGAAACAGTAACAGTACAGTCATGGTTGATTGTACATTTCAGTGCTTTAAGCACATCCATGCCTAATAAGGCAGATCCGTTTTTCACAACGTATAGTGGAACGGTAGCAGACACTCCATGCAATGACACATTAGCTGTAAGACATCCTAGAACTGGAATGTGTCCTCTCATGTACGTGACCAATTGGACACTCGGCGCAGACAGTGGAGATGTACTGAAATAATGCCTGTACACAGTCTCTGGCAAAATCGAAACTACAGAGCCTGTATCCACAACAAACTCGGTCTCCATAGACTGCCCTGTGTCAGTAGAAATCTGCACACAACACTTAATCCTGTCATCAAATTTTTCACAGTTCATACTGCATATTTGTACTTCGGGCAGAACTGCGCGAACGGATGATGTCGAACGGCATACTTTCGCAAAATGTCCTGTTTTGCCACATGAATTGCATTTAGCTTTAGATGCTGGACAATCAGATGAGTTGGCCAAGTGCTTATTAGAGCCGCATCTGTAGCAAGCACGCTGTGACGCCGTGTGTTTACTCGGTTTAATTTTAGGTCTATCTTGTGAAGTCGCTTGGTAATGAGAAGTCTTTGAACTCACCGCCTGTACCGGAGCAGTATCTCTAAGTAGATTCACGTTGTGCAACGCATGTTCAATCTGGCACGCAACAGTAACAGCAGCCTCCAACGAAGCGGGCTGATCCAGTAGAAGTTTCTCGCGCACCGTTGTAGCGTACGCTTTCTCGATGAGCTGATCCCGAATCATTTCATCCTCTACTGTACCATAAGCACAATCAACTGCCAATTCTCGTAAGGCTGAAGTGTATTGCGCAATCGTTTCATCCGCGCGTTGAGCTCTCTGTCTGAACTGGTGACGTGCAACAACCACGTTGACTTTCGGAATGAAATGCGCTTCCAACGCGGACATTGCGTCATCATAAGTCGTACCCGTATTCGGCAAAGTGTAGAAAATACGTTGTCCTTCTGTCCCCAAGCAATGTAAAAGAACTGCGCGTCGTCGAGCCGCCGTCCAGGAGTCTCCTGACGCGTTAATAGCCAGCATGTAGTTCTCGAAGATTTTTTTCCACGTGCAGAAGGGTATCGGTGGATCAGAAGCACATGGCAGAAACGGAGCAGGTGTGGGAAGACTCGCCATCGTCGCCAATTGTTGTATTTTAGTTCAGCAATATGTAAACAGTTCACTTTAGAACAGCAACGTAGAGACGGAGTGAGTAGAATGAATTAACTTCTTTATTTTACACTACTTCACAAACTCATATCAACCATGACTACTCTACTCTTTCCTTCCTCTCTTCTTCTCTCTTTTTCTTCTTCGCACTTGAACTCACTAGTGCCCTCTAGTGCAATTACACAGAACACAACACAGACCTGACTTAATAATAAATAAATGCATAAATAAATATACAAAGAAATGTAAAAAAAACAAAAATAAATGAGTATTTATACTTTTATTTCCTTATTCATTTATAATTGTATTTTTTATATAATTTATATAATTTCTTTATGCCTATTAATTTATTTCTGCATTTATTTATTTCCACTTTTATTTATTTTCACATTTATTTAGGTATATATGTATTTATGTGTACATTTATTTATTTATTTAATTATGGATTTATTTATACATTTCTTCCTCTGTATGCTAATGAGGGGGGCGTGTTTTACCTCAGACATAGCAATCAAGCTCAGAGTGGTAGTGCTGAAGCTTTGAGGATACAGCGACACCTTGGTGTGAACGAAACGCAAGAGGTGTATGGACGTGCCTTTGCAAAAAGTCCCACAGGGAATGAATGACTTGGAGATGGGCAATATATCCAAAATCTTATATCACGGTTTAAGTCATTTATTATCACCATAACTGTATGCATACAGGGTTCCCTTTCGAGAGGTCTCTCGTATTGCGTAAGTAGCTTACACTATGGGAAAACTCCTTTTCTCGAGAATATTGAAGCCAAATGTTTTAAACACAGTGCAGCTGCACAGCAGACAGCTAGCTGAGCGTCAAGCCTGGTCATTGGCTATGCTGCAGTAACTGCACAAACCTATGGCGAGTTGGCTCGTGCGCGCGAACAAGTCAGGTCGCTTTGCGCCCATGCGTGTCAGAGCATGCCGGAATGGGCGTGGCTCTGAAATTTCACATTAAATTTCACATTTAATCTACTTCAGCAAGTTTCCACTTCGCTGTCCTCTGGATTAAAGAAGCCTTCTTCGCCGCCGTCGAAAAGCCTTCAGCGGAACAAGCCACCTGCTAAGCAGATCTGAGGATGCCGCCTTTAGCCCGCTGTTCTGCTGTGCCATCCGGCGCGCTATGTCCTTTTACAAAAAGCTATTGTGTTGACCACACGGAAGCTACACTCTCTAAGGGTGGCTGCCCGGAGTGTGATGAAATGGCGCTCTGTACACTGAGGGCTCAACTGACCAGCTTCGCCGACGACGACCCCGCGCCCACTCCCCCTTTTCCTTTGCTCGAGCCACGCACGAAAAAGCGTTGCGCACAGAGGATGCCAGAGCGGACGAATACGAGAGAGCACACGCCGTCCCAGTCCCCGCGTACCTCTCTGACTCCCAGAGAAACAACCTCACCGGTCCTGTTCACACAGGCGGACCAGCGCCCCTCTCAGCGAGCGGCTGGTCTCGTCTCATTTGGGGCATCAGACGAGGAGGACGACAAGGATGACAGCCTTTCCCTCGCTGCATCTGAATGTGAGGAATGGACGTGCTCCGTGGCCGACCCCGCACCCTCAACACAAGCCAGCACAAGCGACTTGAAAACCAGCCTTGACGCAGAGCTTCTCCGCGTGCTAACTAGGGCCATTGAAGACCTCGGGCTCGAGTGGTCTTTACCCGAGGAGCCCACACGTAGCAGACTGGACGAATGGTTCCTGCAGGGGCGCCGGCAGGCCCCTCAGCAGAGGTTTGCGCCTTTCTATCCTGAAGTACACAACGGGTTAGTGAAGTCGTGGAAAGCGCCGCATTCAGCTCATCTAAAGCCTTCTGTTTCCTCAACGTTCTCGACTGTCGACGGCGCTGTGGAAAAAGGATACAAGATGAATCCACCCCTCGAAGAAGCTGTGGCGGCTTAACCCGCCTACCGCCATGGGATGGAAAGCTAAAATGACCTGTCCAAGCCTTGCCGCATTACTTCAGCTCTCGCCGGCCGAGCCTACACCTCCGCTGGCCAAGCTGCTTCGGCGCTTCACACCATGGCTGTCCTCCAAGTTTTTCAGGCCAAACTTCTCTGTTCGATGGACGAGTCTGGACCTGAACCGGAAGCTTTCAGAGACCTGCGCAACGCCACTGACCTGGCTCTGCGAGCTACCAAATCAACCGCCCAGGCGATCGGCAGGAGCATGGCGAACTTGACGGTGCTTGAACGTCATCTTTGGTTGAACTTAACAGAGATGAAGGATGCAGACAGGGCAGCTTTCTCGACTCCCCTATCTCTACCACTGGTCTGTTCGGCCCAGCAGTCAAGGATTTTGCGGAGCGTTACACTGAGGCTCAGAAAGCGTTGCAGGCTATGCATCACTTCCTCCCTAAATGCTCAGACACCTGATCAAACCACTGATGAGGCGCCCGTTCAAAATGCTGACAACCAAACAAATCCTCGCACAGATTCGCCCAGTTTTTCTCAGTGGATCTGAAAGATGCTTACTTTCACATTCAGATAACGCCCCATCACAGGCCATTTTTGAGATTCGCTTTCGAGGGGCAAGCGCTTCAGTACACAGTCCTACCGTTCGGTCTATATCTAGCACCCCGTACATTTATTGGATGCAGCTCTCACCCCCCTGAGACAACGGGGAGTGCGAGTGTTGAACTACCTCGATCATTGGCTGGTTATAGCCAAATCGGAGTCACAGTTAATAACTCACAGATCCTGGCTCCTCAGCCATATAGAATGCCTAGGTCTCAGGATCAATGCTTTCAAAACCTCACTGTCTCCCAGCCAGAGCATTTCCTTCCTGGGAACAGTCATAAACTCAATATGCAATATACAAATGAGAGCGCGGCTTATGTCAGAGCGCATGCTCACCATTTAATGCCTAGCGACATCGTTCAGAGCGGGCGCTTACGCGCCTCTCAAGAGATTTCAGAGGATGTTAGGTCTCATGACCTCAGCATCATCAGTACTCCAACTGGGTCTACTGTACATGCGTCCTCTTCAGCGCGGGTTAAAACCCCGTGTACCGGCTAATGCGTGGCGATCTGGCCACTTACGCATCAAAGTGAACCACGGCTGTATCAGAACCCTGGCTCCTTGGAAAGCAACCTGCTGGTACCAAACCGGCGTGAGTATGGGCGTGATTTCAAAGAGGAAATATATCTCGACAGACGCCTCCAACCTGGGTTGGGGGGCCCTTTACGAGGGCAGGCCCATCTCCAGCCTATGGTCGAGCCCAGAGAGGCGCCTACATATAAACTGTCTAGAGATGAGAACGGTCGCTCTATCGCTGTAAGCTTTTCTCCCATATCTAAAAGGCCACCGCATCTTGATCCGGATGGACAACATGTCAGTGGTGTCCTATATAAATCGCTAGGGTGGACTGAGGTTGAGAAACCTGCACACCATGGCCAAAAACCTCATAATATGGGCTCAGCACAACCTGCGCTCGCTGAAAGCGGCGCATGTGTCAGACATTCTGAACCAGGGTGCGGATATGCTATCCAGAGACAAAGTTCCCCCAGGGGAATGGTCGATTCACCTGCGAATGGTTCAGCTGATATGGAGCATCTTTGGCGAAGCAGAAGTCGACCTCTTCGCCTCAGAAGACAGCTCTCGTTGCCAAACATTTTTCTCCAAAGACAGGGATACGCTAGCCCACGATTGGCAGAGCCGCCCGTTGTATGCATTCCCTCCGGTCACGATGCTTCCTCAGATCATCGAACGGATCAGGGAGAGCAAGTGTGCAGTGCTTTTGATAGCTCCTCTCTGGAAGAACCAGCTATGGTACTCCGAGTTGACTCAGCTGCTGGAAACAGCCCCATGGCCGATTCCACTGAAGAGAGACCTCTTCACGCAGGCGAACGGAACGATCTGGCACCCCTGTCCCGACTTGTGGGCCCTCTATGTATGGCCCCTCAACGGGTATACGGGGACCTCCCAGAGAGGGTGCTGAAAACCAGAAGCGAGAGCGCCCTCGATCAGGTGTCTTTATGCTCTAAAATGTTCAGTGTTCTCCGACTGGTGTACAGCACGGAGCCTGGACCCCTACACATGCGGAGTGCCAAAGGTGCTCTGCTTTTTACAAGAGCTCTTGGATGCGGGGTGTACCCCTTCCACCCTCAATGTATATGTAGCAGCCATAGCAGCATTTCACGCTCGTGGCTGGGCAATCACTGGGAAGAAACGACCTGGTCGTGCACTTCCTCAAAGGGGCCAGAAGGCTAAACCCACCTCAACCCACCTCGACCCCCCTCTGTCCCTGTCTGTGACCTCTCCATGATCCTGTTCCTGGAGGCCATGAAGGGAGCCCCATTTGAGCCACTTCAGTCAGTTGGCCTGAAGCTTCTCTCGCTCAGAACTGCTCTCTTACTAGCACTGGATTCAGTCAAGCGAGTAGGTGATTTGCAAGTGCTTTCAGTAAGCGCTTCCTGTCTTGAATTCGGGCCCAACAACTCCAGAGTTGTCCTTAAGCCGAGGCACGGGTATGTTCCTAAAGTGCTCTCCACTCCGTTCAGAGCGCAGGTCATTTCGCTATCAGCTATCAACCGAATCTACTCTGCACTGTCAGGGCTCTTAGAGCCTATTTAGAACGCTCTGCCCCGTTCAGGCAGTCAGAACAGCTCTTCCAAAGGGCTTGCGGTCACAAAGCAAAGATTATCACGCTGGATAGTGATAGAGTCTAAGGGCCTCCGTTGTCCCATAGGCGTCAGAGCTCATTCCACGAGAGGCATGGCCTCGTCATGGGCATGGTCGAGTGGAATATCAATTGAAGATATCTGTGCGGCGGCCGGCTGGGCCTCGCCGTCCACATTTATGAGATTTTATAACCTGTAAGTTCCCGCTTTACAAACTAATGTTCTTTCAATATAATAAGTGTTAAGCACAATTCACCATACTATAAGGCCCGATGTATATCTGGTCCTGGTTCAACCCGACCTACGGTTCTTATACATTATAAATAAGGGGCTTGGCCCTTTTTAAGGCCCATTCCTTGGTTCCCTATATGAGGCTCGTCACTGGTCTGGCCTCTATTATGACTCATAACTTTACTCTTCTATGTGCCTTGGGCGCTCTGCCCTAGGCTATAGTATGGGGCGAAGTTTTAAGCACGCACGGCATTTTGAAAGGGGTTCCCATAGTGTAAGCTACTTACGCAATACGAGAGACCTCTCGAAAGGGAATGTCTCGGTTACTAACGTAAGCTCGGTTCCCTGAGAGAAGGGAACGAGCATTGGGCAACCCGCTGTGCTACTGTGCTTAGATCAGGGGATCAGGGGATCGCACAGCCAATGACCGCTCTTGGCGCTCAGCTAGCTGTCTGCTGTGCAGCTGCGCTGCGTTTTAAAAATGTGGCTTCAGTATTCTCGAGAAAAGGAGTTTTCTCATAGCGTAAGCTACTTACGCAATACTCGTTTCCTTCTCTCAGGGAATCGAGGTAACGTTAGTAACCGAGACGTTACCATCTTTATTCCGGACATGGAAAACAAACTGTTCCAAATCCGGTCAGGATTTCTAAAATGTCTTGGCAGCACACAATAAGAGAAACAGCATCTTCAACAGATCTGATAACAGACACTTTGACATGGAAGCGCGTAAAAGTGTCCACTACTGATCACATTTAATGTAAAGTGCTGGGTGGGGCTGATAGCTTGCGTTTGTTGTCGATGAGACTCGCACAGCAGCTCAGAACGCGGAGAAAAACCAGCGTATATTTCACTGGAGTCTGTATTGAAGTTTACATTTGCGTTTCCTAATTTTGCATGCATAACGTGACAATTCACATGCTTGAAATATAACGCTTATTTCATAGATGCTGGTCTTAGATACTGCATCAACTGAAATTATTCCGGATTAAATCAAACCAAAGGTGCTCATGTAATAGCAGATAGTGAGACATGCATCTAACGTCATGCAGTGTATATATGTGCACAGAAGCATCATACCCATTCAAACCGCACCTGTTGTGCCCCCTCAGATTTTTGAGCTAATTTAATTTTTATTTAACTTCCAAAAACAATCTTGACAGCAACAGAAACAACATTTCCTATTAAGAGGTGATATTTCCCCCTATACATTTATTTCCAGGGACATGTTTTAGTTAAAAATGCATCATCATAAAGAGATAAATTCGGTTATCAGGCTACAATAATTAGGCACTATATGGCTGTTTAGTGTACCAGTCGAATAAAATCAACAAAAGCCATCTTTGCAGGACCTTTGCTGTGCAGAAGCTGTCTCTTCAAGTGGCATTAGGTATATTTTACTGCTTAATGCAGAGGAGAATGCCTTTACTCTGCAATTACAATTGCATAAAATTATTATATTTTTTTTTTATATACAGTACCAGTCAAAAGTTTGGAAACACTACTATTTTTAATGCTTTTGCAAGAAGTCTCTTATGCTCATCAAGCCTGCAGTTAAAAACAAAAAAAAAAACACAAAAAAAACAGTAATATTATGAAATTTTATTACAATTTAACCCTCTGGGCTTCTTCGCCCGAAAACGGGCGAAAACTTGAACGTTTCGAATTGTTTAATTTTTTTGCTTCATCGGATGGGGGTGAAACTTGGTGACTTTTGTTTTATTACCTATATGAACACACAAAAAAATCAAGGAGATGATTCTGATATGTTAAAGGGTCGTAAAAAAAAAAGTCACACTTAGCTTCCTCCCGCCCGAAAACGGGCGACATAGGAAATGAATGGGAAATACGAAAAAATAGGAAAACTCAGAGAAACTTTTGGTGGTACAAGCTACAGATCAGCCACTGTGCTGAAAAAAAGTGTACAGCAATGAAGGGGTGACACTCTAGAACATCAAGAGTGCAAATAAGACACCCTCCCCCCCACACACACACATCCACACACACAAACACACACACACACAGAGAGAAATGAACTGGTAAGACTGAAACAGCCAATTTTTCCCCAAACTATATAAAAATTATATAATCATAATAACTCCAAAACTATAGCAAGGAGAGTCAAAAGGTAGGTATCGTTTGAAAGAACTCTTTTTAAATTTTTTGAAAATATAAATTACATTACATTTGGACATTGTCCTGCCAAGAAACAGCGGATAAAAACAATATATATATATAATTTTTATTATGATTTTGCATATCTTTCTTATTTGTCATGGAATAACTCAGGAAGGAAATAAGGTAGGAGGAAAATTCTTTTTTAGTGAAGTCCCCCTACATGTTAGCTGCATTTGGATAAAAAAATAATATTTTTTGGATAAAGGAATCAAAAGTTACAGCATTTGGAAAAGAGATAGCCTTTTTGTACAGTCTTTGACACCCCCTCATGGGCAATATTTTCTCCATGAAGAATATCTTGTCATAAAAGCAATAGATTATGTTAATTTTGGGCTCATTTTAATTGTAATAATATGCTGTAAAAAACGAAGTGCCATTTTCAATTATCTGAGAATGTTTCATGAGCTGTATGATGTTTTTGACACATTGCAGTACATTATTTTATAGATTATGAAAAAAAGGAAATTCTATTTATCAGCAAATAACTCAGCAATACTTAAGAGTTTTTCAAAGTGGATACATTCACTGTAAAGTTCAGACTCTAAGCTTTCAAATGACATCAACTTTGTGTTAATCAAGGCAAGATTTTTAAAAAATATGGTAAAGAATATTTTCGCAGCTAGGTGGCGCCTGCTGGCGGTACACTTGGTTTTAGAGGGATTACTCAGCACTCGTTAGGAGTTAATAAATGTATTTTATTATTTATAACATGTATTTGCCTGTTAATTATATGCATTAAAAAGCTGAGATCCTAAGCTTTAAAATGATATATAATTTGTGTTGTTCCATTCAGTGGTTGCTTAGTAATAAAAAACAATCTTTCCGAATGGGAATAAATCAAATAAATAAATAAAAAAGCTATAGGCCGCCTATAGGCGGTTATAGGACATGACACAAATTAATACATTTTGAAGCCACTAGATGGCGCTCTTCTCAGTTGAAAATTTTTTTTTTTAGGCCTGCACTCTATTTTGATGTGAAATGTTGCATTTATTGAAAAATAAAATAAAATAAATAAAATAAAAATATATATATTCATTCTAATGGAAAAAATAGCTCATAAAAATTATATAATTAATGCAGAGTATCATAAAAAATTCTAAAAATTCTAAATAATATTCAGAAAACATTATAGAACAAAAATATATTTGATTGGTTATCCTGGGAAAAAGTAAAGTAAAATTTTAAGGCTTCGCCCGTTTTCGGGCGGGAGGAAGCTAAGTGTGACTATTATACGAAGAAGCCCAGAGGGTTAAAATAATGGTTCTCTTTTTTAATATACTTTAAAATGTAATTTATTTTTGTGATGCAAAGCTGAATTTTCATTAGCAAGTACTCCAGTCTTTGGTGTCTTATGATCCTTCAGAAATCATTCTAATATGATGATTTGATACTCAGTTATTATCAATGATGGAAACAGTTGTGCTGTTTAATATATTTTTTTGGAATACTTTTTTCAGGATTCATTGATGAGTAAAACGTTAACAGCATTTATTCATAAAAATAGCATTTATTCAAAATAAAAACATTTCTAACAATATAAATCGTTACCATCACCTTTTATCAATTTAACGCATTCTTGTTGAATTAAAGTACTAATTTCTTAAAAAAAAAAAGTTATTGTTCCCAAACTTTTGAACGGTAGTGTATATTGTTACAAAAGATTTCTATTCTAAATAAATACAGTTCTTTTTAACTTTTTATTCATCAAATAATCCTGAAAAAAGTATCTCAGGTTATAAAAAAAATATTAAGCAGCACAACTGTTTCCAACATTGATCATAAATCAGCATATTAGAATGATTTCTGAAGGATCATAAGACACCAAAGACTGGAGTACTTGCTGATGAAAATTCAGCTTTGCATCACAAAAATAAATTACATTTTAAAGTATAGCCTATTAAAAAAGAGAACCATTATTTTAAATTGTAATAATATTTCATAATATTACAGGTTTTTTTTTTTTTTTTTTTTTTTTTTTTTTTTTTTAACTGCAGGCTTGATGAGCATAAGAGACTTCTTTCAAAAGCATTAAAAATAGTAGTGTTTCCAAACTTTTGACTGGTACTGTATATATATAACATTTTGAATGTAGAAATATGAAATGACAGAATCGATGAAATTATACGTTTAAATATGAAACTAAAACAGCCAGTTGGTGACAAGTCACTGTCTTAACGAGTGAGTTCAATCATTAATTCAGCCAATTCGTTAGAGTAAGATTCATTCAGTAAGAAAACAGCATGTGTTGCTTAGAGGCGCAGCGGTTCTGTGGATTTTGGAACTTTTTTTCCTGAAGGAACAGCAAAAAAGAAAGCAAAAATATTCGGATAAACACTCTTCTCCTGTGATATCTAGTATATCATATTATGTTATATAAAATGATCACATACATGGGCTTTTTTTTTTTTATTGAGAAATAAACAAATATTCAAACAAAATAGGCACTGAACAAACAATATTAAACAATTAACAATTCTCAAAAGGCAGACATAGTTGCAAATTACAATAAGTAACGACAATGAAGTCTCAAATCATATTTACAGTCATGAAAGGCAAGGAAGAGAAAATAAATATATTAATAAAAAAAATAATAATTGAAAGATCAACATTTATAGCAAAGTAAGTTATTGCAAGGGGTAGCAATGAGCTATAGGGTACATAGCTCATTGAAGAAACTACTGTAGCAGCTTTTTCATTTGAAAGGGTACAAAGAGAAGCAGCAAAAGCTTTAAGTTCATTAGTAAAATGAGGAAAGGATGGGGGTTTTCAAAAATCTGCATTTATGAATGAAGTGTTTAGCAAGTTCAAAAAGGTTATTGACCAAATAGTGTTGTGAACAATCTTTCTTAAGTACACCAAACTTAATTTGTTTGTATTCAAGGGGATTCACATTATATACAACCTTTTACTGCACAATTGAGACCAAAACAACTTTGAGTAATTACAATAAAAGAAAATATGCTCAGTGGTTTCAAAATCAATTTCACAAAATTGACAAAAGTTTTCTCCATTGTCAATGTAACGGTCACCAGCTGGAGTGCCCTTGAGAGCCACCAGAGGGCACTCCACATAAGACTATTATCACTCACAAACTACATTTCCCATAACTCACTGCCCGGACTCATCATCACTTATCACTGATCACATTCACCTGTACCTCATTCACTGATTGCATTCACCTGTGTCTCATCATCCTGTTAGTCTCAGTCTATTTATACCATGTTCATTCATTCACTCACCGCAAAGTCTTGTTTAAGTGTTACACTGCATTTCTGAGCATTCTCCTGGTTTTCTTGTCTCTTGGTTTTGGATATCTTGCCCTGTTCCCTGGATTACTCTCTTGCCTCTGGCCCCTGCCTGTTTTGTTTGTTTGTTTGTTTGTTTGTTTCTTTCTTTGTTTCTTTCTTTGTTTTGACTGCCTGTCTGTGTATGACTCTTGCCTGTACATTGGATTACGCCTCTGGATTGCCCCATTCAATAAAGCTGCGTTTGGATCTAAACCTTTGTGTCTCGGAGCAGATCGTGACAGAAGACTTCGCCACCCCGAGATCCAGCAGCCAGGTCTACCATGTGTCCAGATGTCCAAATCATGCGTCTCTCTCAGGAGAATCAGTCCATCGAAGGCTACGTTGCAGATTTTATTGGACTGGCACATCTCACCTCAATGACCACAGAGTGTCTAATGATATTTTTTCGTGGAGGACTATCTGAACCGTTCAGTTCATTCATGCCCTTGCATGATCCTCACAGGACTTTAGAGCAGTACATTAACCTGGCCCTTTTGTTGAGCGGCTCATCGTTTACTGTGGGCAGGGTAAAGGAAGACTTCCGTGAACCCACAGTATCCCCTGCCGAGCCTGCGCTCCACGTCAGCCCTGCCGAGCCTTCAATTCACGTCAGTCCTGCCGAGCCTGCAATTCACGTCAGTCCTGCCGAGCCTGCACTTCACGTCAGTCCTGCCGAGCCAGAGCTTCACGTCAGTCCTGCCGAGCCAGAGCCTCACGTCCGTCCCGCTGAGCCAGTGTCTCCGTACAAGATGGCCGCCGCCGAGCCAGTGTCTCCGGACAAGATGGTCTCCGCCGAACCAATGTCTCCGGACAAGATGGTCTCCGCCGAGCTAGTGTCTCCGGACGAGATGGTCTCTGCCGAGCCAGTGACTCAGGACGAGATGGTCTCCGCCGAGCCAGTGATTCAGGACGAGATGGTCTCCGCCGAGCCAGTGTCTCCGGACGAGATGGCCGCCGACACGGCGTCTGTTCCTGAGCCGGTGTCTGTTCCGTGACCGCCCGAGGGGTCGTCTCCGCCGTGGCCGCCTCAGCCGTGGCCGCCCGAGGGGTCGTCTCCTCCCTGGCCGCCCGAAGGGTCGTCTCCTCCCTGGCCGTCTGAGGGGTCGTCTCCTCCTTGGCATCCTGAACCGTCTGCTCTGCCCTGGCCGCCTGAAGGTTCATCTCCTCCCTGGCCGCCTGAAGGGTCGTCTCCTCCCTGGTCGCCTGCACTGCCTGCTCCGGCCTGGTCGCCTGCACTGCCTGCTCCGGCCTGGTCGCCTGCACTGCCTGCTCCGGACTGGTCGCCTGCAATGCCTGCTCCGCCCTGGTCACCTGCACTGCCTGCTTCGCCGTGGCCGCCCGATGCTCAGCCTGCTCCGCCCTGGTCGCCTTCACAGCCTGCTCCGCCATGGTCGCCTGCACAGCCTGCGTCTCCAGGTCCTCTTCCGCTCCACGGGCCTGGCCCTCCATCCCGCCCCCGCGTCTGGAATCCGCTCCTTAGAGGGGGGCTATGTAACGGTCACCAGCTGGAGTGCCCTTGAGAGCCACCAGAGGGCACTCCACATAAGACTATTATCACTCACAAACTACATTTCCCATAACTCACTGCCCGGACTCATCATCACTTATCACTGATTACATTCACCTGTACCTCATTCACTGATTGCATTCACCTGTGTCTCATGAGCTTCAGATGCCAGCTCCTGTTAGTCTCAGTCTATTTATACCATGTTCATTCATTCACATAAAGTCTTGTTTAAGTGTTACACTGCATTTCTGAGCATTCTCCTGGTTTTCTTGTCTCTTAGTTTTGGATATCTTGCCCTGTTCCCTAGATTACTCTCTTGCCTCTGGTCCCTGCCTGTTTTGTTTGTTTGTTTGTTTGTTTGTTTCTTTGTTTCTTTGTTTTGACTGCCTGTCTGTGTATGACTCTTGCCTGTACATTGGATTACGCCTCTGGATTGCCCCATTCAATAAAGCTGCGTTTGGATCTAAACCTTTGTGTCTCGGAGCAGATCGTGACAGTCAAATTTTAATTTTAAGGAATTCTTTAGATGAGTATATGTAATTTATTATTTTAAAATTAAGTTCTTTCACTTTAGGGAGACTTGGAAAGGTAAGATACTGTAACTCATTCTCATTTCCTTCACCTCTTTCGGGTTAAAATCTTTGAAAATGTAGTAACATTTAATTCTATATGGATGAAGTCTTTCAATGAAGACACTTCTTTGTTGTTGCATTTATGATAGTAATAATAGATAATTCACCCAGACAAGGAGATGGGAGTGAGAATGTCAGAGTAGTGTGAATGAATCCCTTTTACATTAATGCATGTTTTTGATATGGCATTTACAACTGAAGCTCATTAAACTCATTAGGAATCAAAATCGATGTTTTAAACAAAAATCATTGTAATTTAGAACTATCTAAAACTATCAGATCTGTTGAAGATGCTGTTTCTCTTCATGTGAGCTGCCAAGACATTTTAGAAATCCCGACCGGATTTGGAACAGTTTGTTTTCCATGTCAGAAATAAAGATGGTAACCCTATACAGTTAAGGTGATATAAAATGACTTAAACCATGATATAAGATTTTGGATATATTGCCCATCTCTAAGTCATTCATTCCTCTTGCGTTTCGTTTGTTCACACCACAAGGTGTCGCTGTATCCTCAAAGCATCAGCGCTGCCACTCTGAGCTCGATTGCCATGTCTGAGGTAAAACACGCCCCCCTCATTAGCATACAGAGGAAGAAATGTATAAATAAATGCATAAATAAATAAATGTGGAAATAAATAAATGTAGACATGAATACATATATACTTAAATAAATGTGAAAATGGGGAATGTGGAAATAAATAACTCCATAAATAAATGAATGAATAAATAAATGTAGAAAAAAAAAATACAATTATACATAAATAAGAAAATAAAAGTATAAATACTTATTTATTTTAGTTTTTTATATTTATTTATGTTTTTTTTTTTTTTTTTTTTTTTTTTACATTTCTTTGCATATTTATTTATGTATTTATTTATGTATTATTAAGTTCAGATTTCCTGGTTTCTCTCAAGGTTTTTTTTTCTATTCTGTCACCTGATGGAGTTTTGGTTCCTTGCCACTGTCACCTTTTTCGCCTTTTTTTCACCTTTGTTGCCATTGGCTTTTGCATTTAATTTAATATTCAACAATATTATTGATCTGCCTGCATTGACACCATTATATGAGAACTGAACGATGACATCACGGTTTTCTCCAGAGCAGCCATATATATAAATTAACTAAATTAATAACTTTTTACAACAAAAATGAAACATCACTGAACTTAAGATGGACTGAAAGAGCTATATAAATAAATGTGACTTGACTTGTTTAAAAGTTTAGTTAAAAAAAAAAAAAAAAAAAAAATCCTAGAATCACCCCTGATTCCAAGACTTTTAAAGCCATTTAGAGTGTTGTGTGAGAAACAGAAAATAATTGGGACTTTTTCCAAGCAGCTCCTTATGCAAGGACTGGGCAGTATTATGGTACATACTGTGTGATAGTAGAAATAGTCCAAGGAAGCTTTACGTTTATTTTACAATTATGCCATGGCCTATCTGCATACACTGTTCTGATTGGCTGAAAGGTGTGCGTTCAAACCGCTGAATGATGTAATGTGAAAATACTGAAATGAGCAAGAATGTGTTATTAAAGGGATAGTTCACCCAAAAATTACAATTCTGTCATCATTTACTCAACTTCAAGTTGTTCCAAACCTGTATTATTATTTTTTTCTTCTTCTGCTGAGCACAAAAGAATATATTTTGAAGAATATGGGTTACCAAACAGTTGATGGGCCCCACTGACTTCCATAGAATGAAAGAAAACTATGGAAGTCATTCAATGGGGTCCATCAACTGTTTGGTTACAGACATTCTTCAAAATAAATTATTTTGTATGACTTTTTGTCTCTTCTGTAATTCTTTTTTTTAATTTAAATGTTTTGCTTGAAAAGTGTTCACATTAAACAACACCTTGATATTTTGTTTGATAAAATAGACAGTTACAGTATGACTGAAGTCTTTCTGATTGGATGAGCTTTGTTTTGGGTGAACTATTCCTATAGTGTGGCAAGTTGCTTGGCAGTGTCATAGCAATTATGATGAACTACTATTACATACTATTACAATTATGATGAACTACTGTCATGAACTGTTTTTTTATTTCATAGGATTTTAATGTATTTTTTTTTTAATAATTAAGAAATAAATGGCAATTTTCCACCCAGATTTGAACACTGTTTAAATGGGTGGGTCTCTTTCAAGACTTCAGTGTTAAAAACACTATGATTGGGTAACATCTTTGTTAAGGCTAAGTTAAGGCTTAGCCACGCCTTCCTAAAACGCTTTGTTCAAACACGCCCCCACAAATCTACGTCAGTGTGTTGGGGAAGAGTTTCATAACACTGCCCAAATGTATACGCAAAGAAAAAAGGCGTAACTTTTATTCTTGCTGTATTATTGTTGCCGCCGGTGCCGCCATCGCGTGGAGACGCTGTGTTTTTTGTTGCGAAAGCCAAACTACTTTGTTTTCTGAGGACTGTTTCCAGAACCTGGGAGAGTACAAGGCGAGGCCAGTGTTGTGCGCAAAGGCTGATTCTAAAAAGTGGGGCAATTCCATCTTTGCAAGTACATTCTGGTGCTTCTGACTCATAGACACAGCCTGTAAGTTTTTTTCATATTTTAAGAATTTGCTACTGACTATTCAAACGCGAATTTTGAGCATTATAGAGTAGCGCTTGTATGTCGTTTCTACGATCACAAATGCAGACGTGTTTTTTTATGACATGGTTTTATGGTTTCAAATTCAGGCTTGAATTGAGAAGGTCTTACCGACATTATCACCTGTCATTATGGCTTTGGGAGCTGATGTTTCAAATATGGTAAGGGGCGTGACATTTCCGTCACACGCGTAAGGTATTCGGGCCAATCACAATGCACTGGATTGCGGCCCAATCAGAGCAAACAGCGCTTTTCAGAACGATGAGCTTTGTAAAAATCTACGCATTTCAGAAAGGCGGAGCATAGAGGAGCAACAATAATGTATGGTATGTGTAAAATAATATATATATATATATATATATATATATATATATATATATATATATATATATATATATATTTATTTTTTATTTTTTTGTTTAACCTAAAACCACAAAGACATTGCATTAAACTAAATACACAGAACAATGTTCTTTTTAGAACCATCATATGACCCCTTTAAGTATGATGGTGAGTAAGCTGATGATATTATAAATGTCTAGTTGCAATGTTATAGAGTAGTCTATTTGTGTGTAAGCATATGTGTGCAGTGTTAGTCCTAAGTCACAAGAGCTTCCATGACAAAAAAAAAAAAAAAAAAAAAATATATATATATATATATATATATATACCAGGCGCGCTGGAAGCTGTTTGATGCGAGGGGGGCTGAGGGCTGGGTTGGAAAATATGTGATGTAGGGTTGTGCCGATAGACGATAGTATCGTGTATCGACGATAGACAGAGATATCGCCGATGACAGATGCCTTTGACGATATCAATACGATAATTGGCTCGTTTTTCCATTAATGTATTAAATCATTATTATTATTATGAAGCTAGTATAGTTATTAAATTAATTAGGAACTACAATTATATTTGCCTTGCCTAAATTCATAACGACATCACCACATAACCACACTTGCGCCATATCACGCGCGTATGAGGACTCCTCAAAGAAAATGTTTTTAAAACAGACAAAACAAAAACTACATCCCACAACGAAATTTCATTGCAAGGTGATCCATTCACAAATTGTCAAGAGTGCTTTAACAGACGCATAATTTTTATACAGAGCCTAGATGAAGACGCGGCATCGTTGTTCGTCAGTATTTTGTTTCCATAGCACATTAACAAAATATTTAATGACACGAATAACACTAAAAACAATACAATTACAAAATATTAATTATAATAATAATATCAATAAAATGATATAGGCCGCCTAGGCCTAATAAAAGTCTAGTTCACGAAGCATCTGTGAATGCCATCTGTGAAAATCACAAGCAACTTCAAACTTGTTTAACAAGAAATATTCTTCTAATTTTTTCGCTGTCAATAATGTAAGTCCACAAGAGAAATATTTAGCCAGTAAATTAAGACAGTTGCTGTAGCCTACCGTTATCCACCGTCGACTCTGAGAGAACATGCTGTTAATGCAGCGAAAGCTCAGTCCGTTTCTGCTTTCGTTTTCAGGGATTGAGCGCGTTTACATGCACGTTATTAACTCGATTATGCTGAATAAACTGACAATGCATGTGGTCATTAAACGGATTAACCCGTTTTCCTTTATCAGAGTCAAGTCATAAGTTTAAGTCGGCGTATAACCGATCGACTTTTAGATTTTTGCCTCTGATTTCTCCTGGCATTTAAAACACCTGCGTTATTGAAGTGCGGTGCGCATGTGAAGTGCATCCAGACAGAGCACTGGTAGGAGGACATATATCGCAGACTCCGACTCTTTCTTGAATCAAGAAATTAAAACGTGTTCACATCTCGTCAAACAGTCAAAATGCTGCAGATCTGTAACGGCATGAGAGGATAATGTGTGTCCGTAAATTTCCCGCTGACATGTTGAAATACTCCGAGTCAGATACAAGAATGATTAGGATCTTTTTTTTTACCTCACTATAACAGGAAATAACCTGATTTAGCCTATTAATAAACACTCCACCTTTGCTAGCAAAATAGAAAAAAGATTCTCATTTAAAACGAAGTAATAAAACAAGCAAATTGATGAGTAAATAAGCAAGTTAATAATCAAATAAGTAAGCCCCGCCCCCTCACGATAATATCGTGTATCGCCGATCTCACAGGCTGACGATAGGACGATATGAAAATGGAGCATATCGCGCAACCCTAATGTGATGTCATTATGTTGTGGCTGACGACAAGACATGAAATTTCTCTGTACTGTATACGTGTTGTAGCCATTAAAGAAAACATTTTTAGTTTCATATTTATGTTTAAATATTATAGGCTATTGTTATTTTTTTATTTAATAAATGTTGATTATGAAAGTGAGCATGTAGCATGAGAAAGATAATACATCATGAGATGCACAATATGTCTGGAGACATGGAGTGGGTAAGACATGGTTTTGAACACTTCATTGAGTTTTGTTTTGTAGAAAGACTATTTTTAAAAGATTTTCGTTTTATAGAAATTGTATCTTAATTTTGATCAATGTTTTATCAACCAATTGCCTGTATTTAATAAATAAGAAGCAAATATATAGCAGACAATGTAATAAGGCGCCGGCACGATCACTTGCATTGCACGTGAACTGGAGGGCGCCGAAACTCAGCTTGTGCCTCACAGATTTGAGAAATATAGGCTATCTATTATAGAAGGCTTGAAATGTCAAGATTCAAGATTCAAGATTCAAGAACTTTATTTGCCATTTGTGCTTGCACACATAGGAACTCTTGTGCGGTTATTGCTCAAGAGTCAAGTCAAGTTTAAAAAGACACACAAGGAAGACATAAATCTATCTATAAAACATATACATTGAAAATTGCACAAACCCCATTAAAAAGTGTACATTTACATTGTGAAATTACACAAGTATGTTGCATATTGCACAAGCCCCAGAGACAACATAATATAATACAATATGATATATTATACTAAAAAGTTGCGTTATAAATAAATAAATAAAATAAAATGCACAGGTATATTGCACAGACCCTGGATACAGTAAATCATTTTGTTTTGGCCAAGAGTCTCACTGTGGCTGGGAAAAAGCTGTTATAAAACCGTGTTCTATTTGTGATAATGCTGTCCGCTCGTCTGTGCCTGAGATTATATATACAGTTTTTGTGTGTGAGCAGGGAGTGAGCTGGATGTAATGTGTCTCATAATTCTCTCTGCTCTTTTCTGACAGCGCTGTGTATAAATTGTGTCCATGGAGGGGAGTTCTGTTCTAATAATCCTCTCTGCAGTCTTTATGACTCTTTGCAGAGCCTTCCTCTCTGTCTGTGTGGTGTTTCCATACCATACAGTGATTCCCGTGGTGAGGATGCTCTCTATCAGTCCTTTGTAGACCTGGGTGAGAGGGTGACAGTGCAGACCAGCTTTTCTGAGCAGCCTGATGAAATACAGTCTCTGCTGGGCTTTTTTCACTGTGGCAGCAGTGTTCAAAGTCCAGTTCAGATCTGATGTTACTTGTAGTCCCAGGAATCTGTAACTGTCAGCCCTCTCCACCTCAGTCCCCTTGATGATGAGGGGCTGCAAGGGAGATGGGTTTTTCCTGAAGTCCATGATTACTTCTCTTGTCTTATCTGTGTTAAGGCATAGGTCGTTCACCTCACCATAGGCTAGAATTTCATTCACCAAACTCCTGTAGCCCGACTCGTCCCCACTCTTGATGAGGCCCAGAATGGTGGTATCATCCGCATACTTAATGATGATGGTATTGTCCTGCGTGGAGACACAATCATGTGTGTACAGGGTGAATAGTTTAGGACTGAGACAGCAGCCTTGTGGAGATCCTGTGCTGACGATGAGCTCTGCAGACACCCTCCTTCCCATCCTCACCACCTGTGGTCTTTCAGTCAGGAAATCCAGGATCCAGTTACAGGTGGGAGTCGGGACGCCGAGGTCTGTCAGCTTCTCAGTCAGCCTGCCCGGGCGGATGGTGTTAAAGGCCGAACTATAATCCAGGAACAGCGTTCTGACGTATGTTCCTCTACTGTCCAGGTGTTGCAGGATGTGATGTAAAGCAATGGCCACTGCGTCGTCCACTGAGCGGTTGGGGCGATAGGCGAACTGGAGGGGGTCGATCATGCCTGGGACAATGTGATTAATGTGTGTTAGAACCAGTTTTTCTAAACACTTCATGGCGACTGGCGTAAGTGCTACTGGCCTGAAGTCGTTCAGAGTGGATGGATTTGACTTTTTTGGAACTGGTACAATGATGGAGGATTTAAAAATACGGGGGACAACTGCTTGGTTTAGAGATAGGTTGAAAATGTCTACATACACACCAGTAAGTTGCTCTGCGCAGGCCTTCAGAACTCTGGGAGGGACGCCGTCTGGTCCAACAGCCTTGTGGGGGTTCACCTGCCTCAGAGCTTTCAGGACCTGTGTGGGAGTCACCTGAAAGACAGTGTCCGTGGGGTTGCAGGAGGCTTTTAAAGGGATATCTGTGTTCATTCTGTCAAACCTGGTGTAGAAGGTGTTAAGGCTGTCTGGGAGGGTGACATTCAGG
Source organism: Vimba vimba (assembly GCA_022828995.1). Classification (NCBI taxonomy): domain Eukaryota; kingdom Metazoa; phylum Chordata; class Actinopteri; order Cypriniformes; family Leuciscidae; genus Vimba; species Vimba vimba. The sequence goes on along the minus strand of CM040824.1, from coordinate 21,541,971 downwards.
GGTTCTGTGGCTGGTACTATTTTCTTGTAGTTTGTGACTGCTTGGATTCCCTGCCACATACTGCGCGTGTTGTTACTTAGGTAAAATCTTTCAAGTTTTTGGGAATACGCCCTCTTTGCAGCTCTGATGGACTTCTGTAGCTCATACCGGGCTTTCTTGTACTCCCTTTGGTCTCCTGACTTAAAGGCTTCCTGCCTTTTCCTGATCTTCTGTTTTATATTTCCATTAAACCAAGGTTTCTGGTTTGGAAACACACGCACAGTTCTGGGAGGTGCACATGTAGATGTGCACCAACTGATGTAGTCACTCACAGCCTCTGTGTATTCATGGATATCATCTGTGGCCTCCTTAAAGATGTTCCAGTCTGTGGCCTCTAAACAACCCTGCAGGCTAGCCTGTGCACTGTCAGTCCAGGTGTTAACAGTTTTTATTGTGACTGGCTGTGCCTTAAGCCTCTTAATGTAAGTGGGCTTGAGCCGGATTGCCAGATGGTCAGACTTGCCAAAATGGGGTTTTGGTTCAGCTATAAAGGCATTTTTGATATTGCTGTAGCAGTGATCCAGTATCTTATTTTCTCTAGTTGGAAAAGTCACAAACTGATACAGTTTTGGCATATTTTTCTTGAGGTTGCAATGATTAAAATCTCCCAGAATAATAAAAGCAGCATCAGGATATTTGTTTTCATGCTCATTGATCATGTCATGTAGCTCCCTGAGTGCAGCCTCTTCTTTGGCGGAGGGGAGAATATACACAACACTCACAATGATGCATTGCAATTCTCTGGGTAAGTAAAACGGCCGTAGCTTCAGAGTTAAAAACTCCACATTCTCAGAGCAAGATTTAGAAATAAGCTTACTGTCAGTACACCAAGTCTGTTTGACGAGGATGGCCGTTCCTCCGCCACGAGTCTTGCCGCTATCCACTGCGCTCCGGTCCTCCCTGAAGGCCGTGTAGCCATCTGGTGTTATCGCCTCGTCAGGTGTCCTTTCCCCCAGCCATGTTTCACAGAAGCACAGCATGGAGCATTCTTGTAAGTCTCTTTGCGTGGAGATCCGAACCCGAAGCTCATCCATCTTGTTTAACAGGGACTGGACGTTAGCAAACAGTATGACCGGGAGGGCTAACTTTCCACTGCTAACCAAGCGCCGGAGTCGTCGTTCGGCCCCTCCCCGCCTGCCGCGTCTCCGCCTAGGCCTGTTGATGTCCGGGTACCGGCCTAGCGTCTTGCCGCTTGCTAGCTCAGGATAGGGGCTAAACGTGCTCATGTCTAAATGTCCAAGATGACTGCACTTTCTCAGCCGTAATAGGGTCGCCCGGTCGTAAAAGCCATTTGCCGACCATGCTGTTATTGTAGTATAGCGCAAAATAACAAGAAATAAACAAAGAAATAACTTGACTCTGAGAGCTCCGCGACGTCGCCCTCTCAGGAGCGCCATCATCCAGACTTGTCTACTTGTCTAGACTTCCAAAAATGTCTACTTTTAAGCAAAACTATTCAAAACAGAGTCCTAACAGAGAGGTCTACTGATGACTGGATTGAACACAATTAATTTGTTAACTTTTCACTTGATGTATTGCACTTATATTTATATACTTTAAAAGCAAAGAAGACTCTGACTGGATCTCACAACTCTGGAAGAGACGTATATTTATCTGTACTGAATGTTGTGCTTCGTACTTAAGATTGTCAGTTCATGATCTTCATATGTAACAGGAACATTAATCATGATCAAGTCATTTTAAATATATTTTATTCTCAAAGGATTCAGAAACTTTCAAATTATTAAAATGTGTACATCAAATGTAATTATGTATTTGAATCTTTTAATTCTGACAAGAAAATTTAATAATGCATGCATAGCAGGGCTTTATTCCTAGAGCGTGTACATATAGTTCACAGGAGACAAATTAATACAGTAACAATGCATCACTTTCAACCTCTTGTTGAAACAACTGTCAAAATGGATGGCTTGCAACATGACTGTTTTGAAAGAATTACAGTAGGAATGGTAAGATCACAGTACTGGTTGTCTGCAACTTCATCTACATCATCTGTCTCGGAAATCTGAAACAATAATACTACATAATATATGCAGCTTAAAACAAAAGAGATGTCTCCATATGCACTTCATTACATACATTATCATCAGTTGAATGTGTGGTGGACAGGACATGAAAATCCATCAATACTAAAAATAAATGTTTATGTTCACATGTGGACTAAACAGCAGTTAATAAACTATTGCTTCAACTGATCTCGAACTCTTTAACTTCAGTAAACACAGAAATGAACTGATCAACTGCAGTGCACATACCTCTGCTCAGCCACGAACCGGTTCTTGGTTAGTGATGTTACGTTCGTGAACGAATCGTTCTTTTTGAACGAATCCTTTAGGTGAACGAATCGTTCTCGTTCACGTAATCCTTTGACTCATATTTCTCGTTCACTGAAATGTGAAATCCCTCCCTCCACAGCAGCGCGGCGCTATTAGCAGCGCATGCGCAGCTCAGTGATCCGGTGTTTTCAACCTGTCAAAGAATGAACCTCGAGCCAATAGCCTTCGAGTATGAGATGTGACGGAGCATGTGATTTGTTGGATGTAGTGAACGAATACGCCCTTCACTGACTGTGACCGAGTTGCTTTTGAGTCTGAACGAGAGAGATCTTATCGTTTGTGAACGAGTTGAACGAACTGGTACATGTCATTCATGAACGAAAATAACCAGTTGTTTGAACGATAATGATGGCGAACCGATAGAGCTAGGTTTGTGTAGTTAGCATGTTTGCATCAAAGAAAGAAATTTACACTTTACCATTGTAATGAAAACAGGTTAATAACGCAAGCTAATGGTTAAATATAACAAAGACAAATTAACATCGTCATTTTTTACTTGGTTTGAGCTAAGGGGGGTGCACTTGACTGTTTACTTGATTTAAATTTACACTTCTAGTTACCTGCTTTTCTTATATTTTGTTTGTGTGTTTTAGTCTTAATTTTGTGGTATTTTGCACTTTGAACAATTTACTTGACTACTTGTGTTCATTTTGTATTATCAAAAATGAATTCATTACGTTTTATTCATGTCATATGCACTTCTCTAAAAACTAAAACAAACCAAAAAAAATATGACAGTATTGGTTAGGTCTCATTTGCGTAACGTCAGCAAATAACACTTCAGTTCGGGCTGTGAAGGGGCATGTATTTGGTTGGATCTACTGAACGAATATGCCTATCACTGACTGAGATCGCTCTGTTTTGAGTCTGAACGAGAGAGAGAGAGAGAGATCTCGTTCGTGAACGAACTGAACTAACTGGTACTTTCGTTCGTGAATGAGAGTACTGGGTAGATCGGTCATTTAGCATGTGATTCAATCTCATTCAAAGCGCAGTTAAAGGTGTGCACATATAATTGTTTATATTCATATTCAACATACAGAACATCAACGTTTAATATAATCCCAGATTTATGAATGTGTATGTCTGACTAAACAATTAAAATGTTAATTATGCAAGAAAACTTTGGTTTGGTCATCTGAACCACTTATTTAGACTTATGTAATTAATTTAGTAAATAAGGCACACATTTTAACAAAGCCAAATCACTTTTTTTTGTAACAAGTAAATACGTTTGTTAAAACATAGCATAAAATACACTCTTTTTCGCCACCTGCTGCAGTATATATGTAATATGAAGAAATTATCACTGAACGAATCAGTGAACGAATCTAAACGAATCATTTTGGTGAACGAACTGAAAATGAACGAGTCTCTGGAAAGAATCAAAATTTCCACCACTATTCTTGGTCGAAAGCTGATGACGTAACATGCCGGTAGGCCCGCCCACACGTGATACCGATTGGTCGATTGTTAAGCTTAAATCTGATTGGCTGAAGAGTACGACTGCTCTGTGTAGGAGGAGTTCGCTGCCAGGAAAGTCACAAAAACACACACACACAAATCCAAGGCAAAATCCAAAATTCACATTCAAGGATAAACTCGTACATTTTAAACAGGCAAAGGTTTTTGTACACAGTTGTATATCTACGAATTGTGTTTTTTACATTTGTGAAATGTAATTTATGAATATATAATTTTATTTTGCTCATGTGAATTGCTTTTTGTGAATGTATATTTTTTTCACGCATGTGAACTTTTTTTGTGTGTACGTGAATTAGGTTTCATGCATGTGAAATTGTCTACGCATGTGTGAATCATGTTTTTTGCGTGAATTATAATTGAGACAAATCTGCTTCCATAATGAACTGCAGTCAGGTCGAGACCCCGATGAGGAGCATGCAAATGAGCATGCAGATGAGCTTCCCTGAGACGGTTTCTGACAGTTTGTGCAGAAATTCTTTGGTTATGCAAACCGATTGTTGCAGCAGCTGTCCGGGTGGCTGTCTCAGACGATCCTGGAGGTGAAGATGCTGGACGTGGAGGTCCTAGGCTGGTGTGTTTACACGTGGTATGCGGTTGTGAGGCCGGTTGGATGTACTGCCAAATTCTCTAAAAGGCCTTTGGAGATGGCTTATGGTAGAGAAATGAACATTCAATTCACAGGCAACAGCTCTGGTGGACAGTCCTGCAGTCAGCATGCCAATTGCAAGCTCCCTCAAAACTTGCGACATCTGTGGCATTGTGCTGTGTGATAAAACTTTTAGAGTGGTATTTTATTGTGACCAGCCTAAGGCACACCTGTGCAATAATCATGCTGTCTAATCAGCATCTTGATATGCCACACCTGTGAGGTGGATGGATTATCTCGGCAAAGGAGAAGTGCTCACTAACACAGATTTAGACAGATTTGTGAACAATATTTGAGAGAAATAGGCCTTTTGTGTACATAGAAAAAGTCTTAGATCTTTGAAAAATGAAAAAGCTCATGAAAATGGGGGCAAAAACAAAAGTGTTGCATTAATAATTTTGTGTAATTTGGTAGTAATTGGTTAATAAAAACAATGAGGTTGTGCTATACTGCATATCTTGAATTTTGTCACTATGCTGTGTGAATCTAACAACAGCCTCTTGAATTTACAAATTAAGACTGTCTGAATTATTATTTTTAAATCCATCTGTTACTTGCTCAAATCAACAATACTGATGTAAATTATCATTCTGTGCAGTCTGTTGTAAAAATGGTGATGCTCAAAACCAAAGATTTCTAAAGAATGTGGAACAGCTGCTGTTGAAAAATACGTGAGTGTTTTTGTTTGCATGCAGGAAGAGAGGATACAATTATGGAAGGACAGGAGTTATGAAAGAGAAATGAGAATGGAAAGAGAGGCAGGCCGAAATGAACAGTGGATGAGACCAGCATGTTGCATAACCGCTCTGACATCTACATGCAGCCGGCTGTTCTAGGGCAGCGAGAGTCTCTCGATGGGGAAAATGTTCCAAATCAGGGCCATTCAGGGTGAGAATGAGTCACATGACAGCCAGCCTCAAAAATGGCCTGCTTTCATTTGGACATAAATTACTGCAGTTATAAAATGGCATAATTAGACACTGAATAAAAAAAATAAAAAATAAATTCTTTGTTATTTGTTAAAGGGATCTTTTTTTTTTTTCACTATTTGTTTTATAATTTAATTGATTTTTTTTTCCTGAAGTCCGCATATACACTCACCTAAAGGATTATTAGGAACACCATACTAATACTGTGTTTGACCCCCTTTCGCCTTCATAACTGCCTTAATTCTACGTGGCATTGATTCAACAAGGTGCTGAAAGCATTCTTTAGAAATGTTGGCCCATATTGATATGATAGCATCTTGCAGTTGATGGAGATTTGTGGGATGCACATCCAGGGCACAAAGCTCCCGTTCCAGCACATCCCAAAGATGCTCTATTGGGTTGAGATCTGGTGACTGTGGGGGCCATTTTAGTACAATGAACTCATTGTCATTTTCAAGAAACCAATTTGAAATGATTCGAGCTTTGTGACATGGTGCATTATCCTGCTGGAAGTAGCCATCAGAGGATGGGTACATGGTGGTCATAAAGGGATGAACATGGTCAGAAACAATGCTCAGGTAGGCCGTGGCATTTAAACGATGCCCAATTGGCACTAAGAGGCCTAAAGTGTGCCAAGAAAACATCCCCAACACCATTACACCACCAGCCTGCACAGTGGTAACAAGGCATGATGGATCCATGTTCTCATTCTTTTTCCACTAAATTCTGACTCTACCATCTGAATGTCTCAACATAAATCGAGACTCATCAGACCAGGCAACATTTTTCCAGTCTTCAACTGTCCATTTTTGGTGAGCTTGTGCAAATTGTAGCCTCTTTTTCCTATTTGTAGTGGAGATGAGTGGTACCCGGTGGGGTCTTCTGCTGTTGTAGCCCATCCGCCTCAAGGTTGTGCGTGTTGTGGCTTCACAAATGCTTTGCTGCATACCTCGGTTGTAATGAGTGGTTATTTCAGTCAAAGTTGCTCTTCTATCAGCTTGAATCAGTCAGCCCATTCTCCTCTGACCTCTAGCATCAACAAGGCATTTTCGCCCACAGGACTGCCGCATACTGGATGTTTTTCCCTTTTCACACCATTCTTTGTAAACCCTAGAAATGGTTGTGCGTGAAAATCCCAGTAACTGAGCAGATTGTGAAATACTCAGACCGGCCCGTCTGGCACCAACAACGATGCCACGCTCAAAATTGCTTAAATCACCTTTCTTTCCCATTCTGACATTACATTTACATTTACATTTACATTTAGTCATTTAGCAGACGCTTTTATCCAAAGCGACTTACAAGTTAGGACTAGATTAAGCGAGTCATCATGAAGAGGCAAAAAACAAAAGCAACGCAAGAAGTGCTCAAGATACGAAGTTCAGGCATTATTCATAGTAGCATAAGCCCAATAAGTGAGGTTTTAGAGGGAACTTTTTTTTTTTATTTTTTTTTATTTTTTTATGAGGTTAAGTGCTCACGGAAGAGATGGGTTTTCAGCTGTCTTTTGAAGGTTGTCAGGGATTCTGTATTCCGGATGAGGGAGGGGAGAGCGTTCCACCAGCATGGAACTGTGAATGAGAATGTTCTGGACAGTGGTTTTGTGGCTCTCTGTGATGAAACCACGAGACGTCGCTCGTTGACCGATCGTAGGCTTCTGGTAGGGATGTAGGCTCGTAGTAGTGAGTGAAAGTAGGAGGGAGCTGAGCCTGTGATAGATCTGTAAGCGAGCGTAAATGCCTTGAACTTGATGCGAGCAGCGAGAGGTAGCCAGTGCAGAGAGATGAACAGAGGAGTGACGTGGGCCCTCTTTGGCTCGTTGAAGACAAGACGAGCTGCAGCGTTCTGGATCATCAGTAGAGGTTTGGTTGCACATGATGGAAGTCCAGCCAGAAGAGCATTGCAGTAGTCAAGCCTAGAAATGACCAGGGCCTGGACGAGAAGTTGTGTTGCATGCTCAGTTAGGAAAGGCCTGATCTTCCTGATGTTGTGCAGTGCAAACCTGCATGATCGAGCTGTCTTTGAAATGTGATCTGTGAAGGTCAGCTGGTCATCAAACGTTACTCCCAGATTTCTGACCGACCTTGATGGGGTGATTGATGATGAATCTAGCTGGATAGTGAAGTCGTGCTGTAGAGACGGATCGGCAGGGAGGACGAGAAGCTCAGTTTTTGCCAGGTTGAGCTGCAGGTGATGTTCCTTCATCCATGTTGAGATGTCCGCCAGACAGCTTGAGATCCGTGCAGCTACTGTGGGATCATCTGGTTGAAATGAGAGGAAGAGCTGTGTGTCATCAGCATAGCAGTGGTAGGAGAAGCCGTGTGCTTGTATGATGTGTCCCAGTGATGTGGTGTAGATGGAGAAGAGGAGGGGTCCCAGCACTGAACCCTGAGGAACACCTGTGGTCAGTTGATGAGATCTGGATACCTTGCCTCTCCATGCGACCCTGAAGGACCTACCTGTGAGATAGGACTCAAACCAGTGGAGGGAAGTTCCTGTGATGCCCAGTGATGAGAGGCTGGACAGAAGGATCTGATGATTCACAGTGTCGAAGGCAGCGGACAGATCCAGGAGAATGAGGACTGAAGATTTGGAAGCAGCTTTTGCGATCCGTAGGGCTTCTGTGACTGACAGTAGTGCAGTCTCAGTTGAATGCCCTTTCTTGAAGCCAGATTGGTTGACATCCAGCTGGTTGTTTAAAGACAAGAAGGATGTTACTTGGTTGAACACAGCTCCTTCAAGTGTTTTCGCAATGAATGGTAGGAGAGAGATAGGTCTGTAATTGTCTACAAATGATGTGTTTAGTGTTGGTTTTTTAAGCAGTGGAGTAACCCGAGCCTGCTTGAATGCTGTAGGGAAGGTGCCAGTATGGAGGGATGAGTTGATGATGTGTGTGAGTGCTGGTAGAGGTGTGGGAGAGATGGCTTGTAGAAGGTGTGAGGGGATGGGGTCTAGAGGGCAGGTGGTAGGATGACTGGAGAGGAGAAGTGTAGATACTTCTTCCTCGGTTAGCGGAGAAAAGGAGGACAGAGGGTTATTGGCTGTGGAAGGTGTCAGTCTGGGTTCCTGTGTGTGTGGAGCTGAGAACTGACTGCTGATAGTTGTTGTTTTGTTGGTGAAGAAGTTTGCAAAGTCGTCAGCAGTTAAAGAGGAGGTGGGTGGTGGTGGAGGTGGACAGAGGAGAGAGTTGAATGTCTTGAAGAGTGATCGTGTGTTGGAGGAGTTGTTGATCTTGTTGCGGAAGTAGGTAGATTTTGCAGCATGAACATCAACAGAAAAGGAAGAGAGGAGAGATTTATACATACTCAGGTCAGATGTGTCTTTTGATTTGCGCCATTTCCTCTCCGCTGCCCTGAGTTCGGTCCGGTGTTCACGAAGAACCTCAGACAACCAGGGGTTGGAGGGAGTAGCGCGTGCTGGCCTGGAGGAGAGAGGGCAGATAATGTCTAGAGAAGAGGTTAGAGTGGAGCATAAGGTATCCGTTGCGGTATTCACATCCAAAGATGAGAATTGTGAGGGTGAGGGAAGAGAAGATGACACGGCCGAGGAAAGATGGGAGGGAGAAAGTGAGCGCAGGTTTCGCCTGAAAGTGACTGGTGGGGGGGTTGGTGGTGCAGGGGTAGAGAGATGTAGACTGAAAGTAATGAGGAAATGATCTGAAACATGGAGAGGTCTCACCAAGATGTTGTCTGTGATGCAGTTGCGTGTGTAAACCAGGTCCAGTTGGTTGCCTGATTTGTGAGTACCTGTGGTGATAAGTCGTTTGAGATCGAAAGAGGCTAGGAGAGAGATGAAGTCAGTTGCATGCGGCTTTTCGAGATGGATGTTGAAGTCACCGAAGACTAGAAGTGGGGTGCCGTCCTCAGGAAAAGAGGACAGCAGCACATCCAGCTCCTCTACGAAGTTTCCCAGCTGACCTGGGGGGCGATAAATGACTACGATATGGATCTTATTGGGAGTTGTAAGTGTAATAGCATGATATTCAAATGAGTTGTTGTTGCATAGAGAAGAGAGTGCTGAGTATTTCCAATTGTTAGAAATGAGAAGCCCTGTACCCCCACCCCTCCCAGACTGGCGAGGGGAGTGAGAGAGGGAGAAATTGCTAGAGAGAGCAGCGGGGGTTGCTGAGTCTTCTGGACGAATCCAGGTCTCAGTCAAGCCCAAGATACTAAGAGTAGAATGAGATGCAAAGGCTGGAATAAAGTCAGCTTTATTGACTGCTGACTGACAATTCCATAGACCCACGGAAAGAGAGAGAGGTGTGTGCGAGGATGAGAGAATGGGACGTAGATTAGCAGTATTGCGCTGCATTTTGCGTCTGATGAAAGGGCGTTGCCGAGAGATAACAGGAATGTATTGAAAGCACATGTTGAGTAAGGTGAAGAATACGATAAAAAGTGGGAAGGGAAAGGGAGAAGGAGATACTTAAGTGCCTTTCTGGTGTCCTTGCTCGGTGGAGTCGCGCAGGTAGAGTCGCTGGTCTTAACCCGAGTCGGTCTTCACACGAGGAGGCTGAACACGAGAGCTGAACGCTTCCGCTGACGCTTCCGCGACAGCGCGCAAATTATATAGATATAGATATAATGCTATCACTGCTTGAGTGAGGACAGCTGTCTCAGTCGGCCAATTAAGTCATAAAGCGAGAATGGGGCAAATCGAAACTGCTAGGAGTCAATACTTAAGTGCTATTAGAACTGCAATAATAATAATAATTTCCATGCGCGGCCGTTGATTAATGTAGCAACGCGTCTAAATAAAATACAGAATTATGTGAAGTTAAAAAAGGAAAGTAAACAGAGAATCGAAGATAGTCTTACCTTGAGTCAAATACAACACTGAAATAACAGGAGAACTGAGTATTCTGAAAAACCACTAGCGCGCTCTTGCCGTGCGTCCTCTTAAGCTGACCGCTCGCTGGTCCTGAATAAGTGGCCTGAAACTCTTCTAGTTATATCTATTCTTACAGTTGCTGTCTCAGTCGGCCAATTAAGTCATAAAGCGAGAATGGGGCAAATCGAAACTGCTAGGAGTCAATACTTAAGTGCTATTAGAACTGCAATAATAATAATAATTTCCACGCGCGGCCGTTGATTAATGTAGCAACGCGTCTAAATAAAATACAGAATTATGTGAAGTTAAAAAAGGAAAGTAAACAGAGAATCGAAGATAGTCTTACCTTGAGTCAAATACAACACTGAAATAACAGGAGAACTGAGTATTCTGAAAAACCACTAGCGCGCTCTTGCCGTGCGTCCTCTTAAGCTGACCGCTCGCTGGTCCTGAATAAGTGGCCTGAAACTCTTCTAGTTATATCTATTCTTACAGTTGCTGTCTCAGTCGGCCAATTAAGTCATAAAGCGAGAATGGGGCAAATCGAAACTGCTAGGAGTCAATACTTAAGTGCTATTTGAACTGCAATAATAATAATAATTTCCACGCGCGGCCGTTGATTAATGTAGCAACGCGTCTAAATAAAATACAGAATTATGTGAAGTTAAAAAAGGAAAGTAAACAGAGAATCGAAGATAGTCTTACCTTGAGTCAAATACAACACTGAAATAACAGGAGAACTGAGTATTCTGAAAAACCACTAGCGCGCTCTTGCCGTGCATCCTCTTAAGCTGACCGCTCGCTGGTCCATTCAGTTTGGAGTTCAGGAGATTGTCTTGACCAGGACCACACCCCTAAATGCATTGAAGCAACTGCCATGTGATTGGTTGATTAGATAATTGCATTAATGAGAAATTGAACAGGTGTTCCTAATAATCCTTTAGGTGAGTGTAGGTTTTTTTTGCACCAAAAGTATAAAGTCATTAAAATGTTATATAGCTATATAGCACCTTTTAATGTTACATGTAATATTTAATATTTAATATGCTGATCAGCCAAAACATTATGACCAACTGCCTAATATTCTGTTGTTCCAAAAGCAACTGCCAAAAACATCGCCAACTCTGCAAGACCCTTGAAGGTGTTCTGTGGTATTTGGCATTAGCAGCAGATCTTTCAAGTCCTGTAGGTTGTCAGATGGAACTGCTGTGGATCAAACATGTAATCCAGCACATCCTACAGATGCTCAATGGATTGTTCTCTGGGAATTTTGGAGGTCTGGGCAACACCATGAACTCTTCATCAAATTCCTCAAACCATTCATGAGCAATGTCAAATTTACGTCCACATGAATGGCCGGATTTAGGGTTTCCCAGCAGAACATTGCCCAGGGAATCGCACTTCCTCCACCGGCTTGTCGTCATCCCACAGTGCATCCTTGTGCCATCACTTCCCCAGGTAAACGGCGCACATGTGTCACAGTGTTGGGTTTGTGTTCCCCGGGTGTCCACTAGATGTCCTCCTTCCCCGGTGTCACTCACATCATGAACTACGTTTCCCATCATCCTGTCTGGCTACCACTGATCATTGCACTCAGGTGTTCCCCATCATCATTTCACTCAGCTGTTTCCCCTCACCTTGTTAGTGTCTGTGTATATATATCCTGTTTGTGTCAGTGTTTGTCACTGAGTCCTTGTAACATATCTCACCGCTTCTGATGTTTGTTTCTGCCTGGTTCCTGTTTTGTTCTTGTTTTTGGATTGCCTTTATGGATTTTGACCTTTTGCCTGGACTGGTTTTGTGAGTACGGATTACCCCAATAAATACTGCAAATTGGATCTCTCTTGTTTCCTGTGTGTGTGTAGATCCTGACAGAAGGACTCAGTCACCACAAAGATCCAGCGGTATGTTTTCAAACTTCTCTTCCCCAGCCACCGAGCGGGAGAGGAGAGATTTGTTTAAGGGAACCCGTCTAGTCATTTTTCGTGGGACCCGTGGAGGCCGCAGGGGAGGAGTTGGTGGATATGGACCCCAACACCACTTGCCGCTTCGGTCTTTTTTCAGCCCCGAGCCCGAACTGTCCAGCGGTTCCAGATCTGAGCCAGGGTTTAGCCCAGTGGTCCCTGTTACGGTGGTCCAGAAACGGAGGAGGAGAAGGAAGACTTCCTCCATGCCAGTTCCGGTGGTCCCAGTTACGGTGACCCCGAGTCCGGTGGTACCGAGTCCGGTGGTCCTGAGTCCGGTGGACCCGTTTCCGGTGGTCCCAGTTCCGGTGGTCCCGAGTCCGGTGGTCCCAGTTCCGGTGGTCCCAGTTCCGGTGGTCCCAGAACTCCCCATCATCAGTCCTGCCATGGCCAGGAAGGCTGTGTCCCTCTTCTATGCAGTGGTGGTACTGCATGCGTGGAGGAGACACAGCGCTTCTGCCAAGCCTGTGTCTTCGGACAAGATGGCCGCCGCCGAGACTGTTCACGTCACGTCTGACCAGTCAGAAACTGTTCACACCATGTATGCACCGCCTGAGCCCTCAGTGACCACGACACTGGCCATTATGGCCACAGCCATGTGGTGTGTGTGGGCTGCGCACACACTTGAGCCGGTGGTGCCAGTTCCTGTTCCTGAGCCGGTGGTGCCAGTTCCAGTGCCAGTTCCGGTGGTGCCAGTTCCAGTGCCAGTTCCGGTGGTACCAGTTCCAGTGCCTGAGCCGTTGGTGCCAGTTCCAGTGCCTGAGCCGGTGGTGCCAGTTCCAGTGCCTGAGCCGTGGCCGCCCGAGGGGTCGTCTCCACCCTGGCCGCCCGATGGACTGTCGTCTCCGCCCTGGCAGCCCGAGGGAAAGTGTCCACCCTGGCCGCCCGAGGGAAAGTCTCCGCCCTGGCCGCCCGAGGGAAAGTCTCCGCCCTGGCCGCCCGAGGGAAAGTCTCCGCCCTGGCCGCCCGAGGGAAAGTCTCCGCCCTGGCCGCCCGAGGGAAAGTCTCCGCCCTGGCCCCCCGAGGGAAAGTCTCCGCCCTGGCCGCCCGAGGGAAAGTCTCCGCCCTGGCCGCCCGATGTACTGTCTTCTGCTTCGCCCTGGCCGCCCGATGGACTGTCTTCTGCTTCGCCCTGGCCGCCCGATGGACTGTCTTCTGCTTCGCCCTGGTCGCCCGATGGACTGTCTTCTGCTTCGCTCTGGCCGCCCGATGGACTGTCTTCTGCTTCGCCCTGGCCGCCGGCTAGACCGTCACCCCCTGTTCCTGTTTCCCTTCATGGACCTGGCCCCCCATCCCTCCACCTGATCCTCCACCGTTCCACCTCCCGCCTGGACTCTTTTTTTGTTTTGTTGTATTTGTCGTCTTGGAGCGTCTGGTAGCCGCTCCGTAGAGGGGGGGTTATGTCACAGTGTTGGGTTTGTGTTCCCCGGGTGTCCACTAGATGTCCTCCTTCCCCGGTGTCACTCACATCATGAACTACGTTTCCCATCATCCTGTCTGGCTACCACTGATCATTGCATTCAGGTGTTCCCCATCATCATTGCACTCAGCTGTTTCCCCTCACCTTGTTAGTGTCTGTGTATATATATCCTGTTTGTGTCAGTGTTTGTCACTGAGTCCTTGTAACATATCTCACCACTTCTGATGTTTGTTTCTGCCTGGTTCCTGTTTTGTTCTTGTTTTTGGATTGCCTTTATGGATTTTGACCTTTTGCCTGGACTGGTTTTGTGAGTACAGATTACCCCAATAAATACTGCAAATTGGATCTCTCTTGTTTCCTGTGTGTGTGTGGATCGTGACAACGCTGTCCATGTGATGTAAAAGAAATCTGGACTCATTGGAAAAGGCAACCTTCTTCCACTTCTCCAAGTTCTACTTCCAACATTCGTGGGCCCATTGTAGGCGCTTTTGATGGTGGACAGGGGTCATCATAGGTACCCTTCATCATAGGATGATTGATCTAAAGCTACGCAGCCCTATATGCAGTAGAGTGCAATTCATGTGTTGTGACACATTCCTCCCATAACATCATTAACATTTTGTGTGAATTGTGCCACAGTAGACCTTCTGTTAGCTCGGACCAGACGGGATAGCCTGCGTTGCCCTCATGTATCGATGAGCCTTGGGTGCACAACACCCTGTCGTCGTTTTGTGGTTTGTTCCTCCTTGGCAGGGGCGGATCTAGAAAAATATTTATGGGGTGGCAAGAGGGGGGCAGGAATTTTTGAGGGGTGGCAACATATGGCAGACGTATCTACTGAATTTAATCACAGTTAAATTGGCCATAATGTTTAATTCGTTGCTGCCAATAGGGATGCGTATCGTTAAGGTTTTAACGGTATTACTACTCTTACCGATACTCCTTATCGATCTGGTACTTTAACGGTATTCTTATCGGTTCTTTTTGTTATATTAAAAAAAAGGGGAAAAAATTATTTAGAACACTTACTATAAAAAATTATAAAAATTATTTAGAACACAATTAATATTGCTTTATATTTTGAAATGTAAAATAAATAAAACAAATAAAACATGCATGTTATGCAGAAGGGTGCAGGCTTTTGAGTTTTATATTCAGAAGACATAGGACACCAAAAACAAAGTACAAACACATGGTCAAACAAAAAAAAGTATACTATTAAACAAATATACAAATTATATACCCAGTGCTTTAATTTCAGTAATGTCTACTGACATTACTGTTCAGGAGTAATATGGGCTAAAAAGACATCTAATAAAGTCAGAATTAAAATAACTCTGCATAGTTTATCATAGATAGATTAAAGTTATAAAAGCCAAAATTATTCATTCAAGAGCTGCGACTGATTTTCTCTTTGCCTTTTGTTGTTTGATTCACATTAATGGAGCAATCGTCAGCAGGTTTATTAGACTGCTGCCTCTTTAAGACCAAATGCAGATCCAATCATTATTACGCATCATATTTTCTATTAACTATTAACGCCCATTTAAGACATAAACTGTATTTAAGTGAATAAATTGTTTAAGTGAATCTCCAAGACAGCCATTTTGACATATTTGATCGTTTAGATGCGCACACAAAGCCCAAAATATACGTTGCTTGTCTCGTTGCGGTGTGTTTCGGAGCGCGCGCTACATTTGAAACAGCGTCTATTGTGTCAATTTTGGTACTTTTAATAGCCTTTTATTATCAAACGCGTCCCGCAGTTTAGCAACAGTATAGACTACATTTTACATAAATCACCAATCATGCAGATTCTGACGTTATGTTTGGGTTATCCTTATCCAACTGTCTATCCTTGTCCTTCCTAAATTCATGTTAAAACTCTGCACTTAGCTTTTTAACCTTGTCCTTATTGCCCCTGGCTTTGGCCACTCTTCCCTGATTTGCTATATTAATAGTATTGATGGACAGCCGCCTATTCGTCTTCTTAGGCTTTAGGTATTGACAAGTCAAGTCACCTTTATTTATATAGCGCTTTTACAATACAGATTGTATCAAAGCAGCTTCACAGTGATAACATGAAAATAATACAACAAAGTTTGTTTCTAGAAGAAAATTGTGTCATCGTCCACCTTAAGTAAGGCAGATCAGTAATATTGTTGAATATTAAATGTCCCCAACTAAGCAAGCCAAAAGCCAAGGCAACAATGGCAAGGAACAAAAACTCCATCAGGTGACAGAATGGAGAAAAAAACCTTGGGAGAACCCAGGCTCAGTCGGGGGCCAGTTGTCCTCTGGCCAACGAGCAAACAGTGTATGATTATGACCCAGGCAGCATTACAGGTCAGAAGTCAGATTGGATCAGAACATTCAGAATATTTATCCAGTTCCATCTGGTTGGAAGTCGGAGTCATCACGCCGGTATGGAGACGAGTTTGTTGAGGATCAGTGGCAATGGCTGTCGTGTCGATGAGGCCTTCACAGGGCTGATGAGGCTAGCACTTCAGGGATGCATCATGGATGGGTCCAGGTGCAGTTCCACCATCTGATCTGGATACGACCGGGATCCGGCTGACTTCAGTAAACAGGGGAGGGACTGGTTGACACTTCAGGACTGAGTTGTCATAGTGTCCAGGCGCAGGTCCTTCATCAGATCTGGATACAGCCTGGATCCGGCAGACTGCTGTAAACCTCGGATAAACAGAGAGACTAATATTAGCGTAGATGCCATCCTTCTTATGATGTAACAAGTACATCGGGATTTAAGTGTGTTTAAGTGTGATTTAAGAGTGTTCCCGGTTCCGGATGACCTAAACTATGCAGCCTAACATTGAATTATAGAAGTTTATAATTTGTAAACTGACAGAGTGTGTCTGCTTCCCGGACAATGTTACAAAGATTGTTCCAAAGTTTTGGTGCTAAATAGGAAAAGGATCTACCGCCAGCAGTCGATTTTAATATTCTAGGTACTGGCTGGAATTATCAACAATAGACATGAAGGACTATAATTCGTTAAGAGCTCTGTCAAGTACTGGGGAGCTAAACCATTTAGTGCTTTGTAAGCGATCAGCAATATTTAAAAATGTATACGATGTTTAATAGGGAGCCAATGCAGTGTTGACAGAACCGGGCTAATATGGTAATACTTCCTGGTTCTGGTAAGAACTCTAGCTGCTGCATTTTGGACCAGCTGTAGTTTGTTTATTAAGCGTGCAGGGCAACCACTCATAATAGCATTACAATAATCTAGCCTTGATGTCATGAACGCATGAACTAATTGTTCTGTATTTTTCATTGAGAGCATATGACATCATTTAGATATATTTTTAAGATGAAAAAATGCGGTTTTACAGATGCTAGACACATGACTTTCAAATGAAAGATTGGTGTCAAAGAGCACACCCAGGATCCTTACCGATGACGAAGACTTTGACAGAGTGTTGAACAATAAGTGTTAGACAATATTCTAGGTTATTACATGAGGAAGTTTTTTGTCCAATAATTAGAATCTCTGTTTTTTTTTTCAGAATTAAGTAGTAGGAAGTTGCTAGTCATCCAATTTTTTATATCAGCTATGCATTCCGTTAATTTTGTGAATTGGTAAGTTTCATCAGGGTGTGAAGAAATATAGAGCTGCGTATCATCAGCATAACAGTGAAAACTAATGCCATGCTTCCTAATGATATCTCCCAAGGGTAGCATGTACAGAGTGAACAGCAACGGTCCTAGTACTGAGCCTTGTGGTACACCATACTGAACTTGTGATCAATAAGACATCTCTTCATTTACTGCTACAAACTGATAACGGTCAGATAAGTATGATTTAACCCTCTGGGGTCTGAGGTGTTTTCTGGCCCTGGAGGTGTTCTGACATTTGTGCTTATTTCTGTTACTTGTGACATTTTCATGGCTAAAGTCTGATTACACTGTATTCAGCACAAACTCTGCTACAATAATATGTCAGCAGCATGTATGTAAAAGTTTGTAGTTTTGAGATAATGACATTTATGCGTGGTTTGTTAAAAAAAAGAAAAAAAGAAATTGTCACTGAAATAAGGTCATGAAACCCATACTGATTATTTCTTCACACAACTTTTGAAAATTGTATCACATAGCCTAGAATATTTGCTTCAAAACTATGTGAAAATCATCCTGACTGCTCATTCAGATAAGACAATATATTGATTTAAAATTTGTAAGACGTGTTTTGTGTAAGAAAGCTTTATGCGAGTAGGCGTAAACACATCCTGAATATTAATGGCTTTCACACCTGAGAAAGACAAAGACCCTCCCCTAATGGCCCTATTAGGTGCTATCAGGCCATATCATTCTGAGCAACCTTGCACAAAGAATGAGATTTAAAAAATAATGGCTTTTTGATTGTTTGGATTGATTTACAACACAACATAATCCAAAGATACACAACAAATGACAAAAAAGCACATTATTGAAACCAGTGATCCAAAGACAGAGACCTTTATGCCGTTCCTAAAAACAATGTACATACCTTTCATTTCCAAGGTGTTTGATTTTTCACTTTACCATGTTCATGTACAGAGACTCATGTGAATGTTGAAGTCAGCAGGACTCATCAGTGGGGCATCTGGTCCCTGTAAAAAAAAAAAAAAAAAAACTGTGAACATGCTGATATCAAGAGAAACTATAGGGCTGCACGATTTTGGGAATACATTTTAGATTTTTCTGGTTAAATTTGCTTTTTAAAATTCACAGAATACACACACACACACAAATGTTTCCAACAATATATAATGAACAGCAGGTTTGTTGTGCCTTGTAGGCATAGGCTACGCGCAGTGCTGCATAAAATACTGTAATCATAACAATAGCCTATAGCAGGCAGCCTATAGCCCTAAATCTTTAAAAAGGAACACTTCAGTAACAACTACGCTAGAGAAAAATATATTGATTTAATGATTTTCATATGTTACTTCAAATGTTTCCATTCGTTATGATGTTATGAAATAGTTAAAACATGATGTGACATGAAACACTAATGTTTGGTGCGTTTTGAATATGAAACATTCAAACGCACAGCGCGCTCCAAAATATGAAACATTATCGTTAACATATTATACATATCTACGTTTGAGCAGATATCCACAAACACAGTATTTAACAGTAAACACGGGTCTAAATATTATAATATTCACCATATATCTAGCAACAGTTCAACTGCAATGTGAAGTTTATGCAACAATAACATTAACTAATATAATTCAGAATACATTTCTTACCTTACATCTTAATTGTCTTCAAATCGCGTTCTTCTTCTTCTGAGGTAAATCCAATGTAAGCTCACAGCGTGTCTTCCAAACTCGATGAAAAGCAGAGACTGATGAAGTTTGGTGCTTTGTGTTTGAGGTAATGAGCGCGTTTGCGTTCCATGTGGACGATTTGCATGTCAATCTCTTTTGCACGCGTGGGCGTGGTCAAATTAAAACTAATGAGCAAGGGTTTGAGAAACTGGACATCTTGTTGGCTTTACAGAGAATATTTGTTTTCAGTTTGAATCCTATCATTTAAAAGTACACACTTAAATGTTTATAAAGATATACGGTAGGGCTGAACGATTAATTGCATTTGTGATAATATCGCGATATGATGAAATGCGATTTTTTTAACCGCAAAGCTGCGATTACAGTCTGGTCACGTGACACGCGAGAGTAAACCAGTCTTGCAGATGAAGCATCAACTTGGCACGCTACGCATATAGGCCTGGCATAGGCTACAGGAAATAACAGTTTATGTTTAATTTATGTGATATTGTGTTATAGATTCTCTCCAACGATTCTGTATCAATTAAGATAATTTCAGAATAGAGTCTGAGCTTAGTTCTAAACACAGATATGTGATGACGCGTGTGCTTTATAAACAACCGTATTCTGCTTGCTTCTAATTCCTCTGTCACACACACACACACACACACACACACACACACACACCACTCGAACCTTACGAGAAATAATCTTTAATAAAGTTCGGAACAGCTTAAGCGAATTACAAGAACATTCGCGGGCTTCATTGCACAAGATATGAGATACGCGCGGTCTGCGTGATGTTACTTTAGTAGTGCGCGGTCTCGCCCGCTGGTATTTTACTTACAAATGTTCTTCGAAGGCATCATATGTCTTGGGATGCAGTTGGCTTATATATTACAAATATGAAAATCACAGACAGAAGCTGCTTTCAATTTCAAATACTCGCGCACGCTTTGCGAAGAGCGTTTGAGCATGCGGCTGTGAGCGACTCCGTCTACGTGGTTAAATGTACTTGCATCTCAAAATGCTTTTATGATGCGAAATAAATGTGACATAGTCAGTTATATCTTAAGTTATTAAACAGACAGGACAAACCACATCTTATTTCAAAAGAGATGAAAACGTTCAGACAGCCTACTCTTAAATACTGAAAGCACTCTTTGTTTATTGCTTGTAATATTTTTTCCCCTTTTTGTTATTTGTTTTGAAGCTATATTTGTTAAAATTATTAACATGTAATTGTATTAATTTAGTTTTTTAATGTGTAATTATTATAGGCCTACTTATAATTATGTAATTAAATATTTTACGTTTTATTAATAAGATCAATTAAAGAAATCATTAGATCGGCTCATGAGGTGCCTACAGATTCCCTTCCCTATTTTACAATGATTTATTGCTTGTTTTTGTTGAATAATAGAAAAGATAAAGAGCTTAAAAAATAATCGCATATTAAATCACAATATTGGTAAAACTAAATCGCAATTACATTATTTTCCAAAATCGTTCAGCCCTAATATACGGCTCATAAATGTGTGACAAGTATTCGCTGAGTTTTGTTTCAGTTTATAGACGTGCTCAAGAAAAAAAAGTTCACCGAGACGGAGAGGCAGAAAGCACACCCTGTTTATTTTCTTTATTTTACAAAAACACAATGTTTTGATTTGATTGTAAGTGGACACATACAAAAGAAGACATATCACAGATTTTTTTTTTTTTTCATATTTCTTTTTTCTGTATAACCATAAATGACGGAGTAATTTAAGTCTATTGTGCTACTATGTGAAGAAAATACAGCAAAACGCGCCGGCGCGTTTGCCGACCCCAGAGGGTTAAACAATGCAAATGCAGTTCCACTAATGCCAACATAATTTTCAAGTCTATTTAAAAGAATGTTGTGGTCGATAGTGTCAAATGCAGCACTAAGATTGAGTAACACTAACAGAGAGATACAACCACGATCGGATGATAAGAGCAAATCATTTGTGACTCTAATGAGAGCTGTCTCAGTACTATGGTATGGTCTAAATCCTGATTGAAAATCCTCGCAGATATCATTTCTTTCTAAAAAGGAACATAGTTGTGAAGATACTGCCTTTTCTAGTATCTTTGACAGAAAAGGTAAATTTGAAATCGGCCTGTAATTGACTAATTCTGTAGGATCAACTTATGTTTTCTTAAAGGAGAAGTTCACTTTTAAAAAAACTTTTGCTGATAATTTACTCACCCCCATGTCATCCAAGATGTCCATGTCTTTCTTTCTTCAGTCGAAAAGAAATTAAGGTTTTTGATGAAAACATTCCAGGATTTCCCCCCATATTATAGAGTCCAATGGGACCCAAACGGTTCAAGGTCCAAAAGACAGTTTCAGTGCAGCTTCAAAGGGCTTTAAACGATACCAGACGATGAATAAGGGTCTTATCTAGCGAAACGATCGGTCATTTCAAAAATAAATAAAAAAGTTTAAGTTTTATAAGCACAAATGTTCGCCTTGCTCTGTTCTGTGATGCGCGTTCGTGACGTCACGTAATACGCAATTACGTTGAAAAGGTCACGCTTGAAAAATTTCTGTCCTGAAGAAAATGTTCTTTTTGGCTTTTTAATATTAAAACACCCAGGATACGCACACGAAATGGGCATTTTAAACGATAAACTGACAAATACATTTGAAAATGTGTATATGGTCCTCCTTCCGCACATTTGTAAACACGTCAAGCGTGACCTTTTCAACGTAATTGCGTATTACGTGACGTCACGAACGCGCATCACAGAACAGAGCAAGGCGAACATTTGTGCTTATAAAACTTAAACTTTTTTATTTATTTTTGAAATGACCGATCGTTTCGCTAGATAAGACCCTTATTCATCGTCTGGTATCGTTTAAAGCCCTTTGAAGCTGCACTGAAACTGTCATTTGGACCTTGAACCGTTTGGGTCCCATTGGACTCTATAATATGGAGGGAAATCCTGGAATGTTTTCATCAAAAACCTTAATTTCTTTTCGACTGAAGAAAGAAAGACATGGACATCTTGGATGACATGGGGGTGAGTAAATTATCAGCAAAAGTTTTTTTAAAAGTGAACTTCTCCTTTAACAAGCAGTTTAATCATAGCCAGCTTAAAGGTTTTTGGTACGTATCCTAATGACAAAGATGAATTAATGATATTAAGAAGAGGATCTATGACCTCTGGAAGCATCTCTTTCAGTAGCTTAGTCGGTATAGGGTCTAACATACATGTTGTCGATTTAGATGATGTAACGAGTTTAGAAAATTCTTCCTCCCCTATAGTAATGAATTAATCGAATTTTTCCTTAGGGTGACTACAGTGCACTCCCTGATGCGATACTGTAGTAGACGGTTGCATAGTTATAATTTTCTCCCTGATATTATCAATCTTATAAGTGAAGAAGTTCAATAAGTCATTACTGCTGTGCTGTTGGAAACTTCTGGGCTTGAAGCTTTATTTTTCGTTACTTTAGCCACTGTTTCAAATAAATACCTAGGGTTTTGTTTATTTTCTTCTAAAAGGGTTGAAAAATAAGCAGATCTAGCAGTTTTTAAGGCCTCTCTGTATGCAATCGAGCTCTCTTTCCATAAAAAGCTAAATACCTCTAGTTTTGTTTTCTTCCAGTTGCGCTCCATTTTTCTGGCTGCACTCTTAAGGGCCTGAGTGTGCTTGTTGTACCACGGCATTGGACTATTTTCTTTAATCTTCTTTAAGCGCTACGGAGCAACTGTGTCTAAAGTGCTGGAAAAGAGAGAGTTAAAAGTTTCTGTCACAATATCTAGTTCTTCTAAGCTATCTGGGATGCTGAGATGATGAAACTGATCAGGAAGATTATTAATAAAGCATATTTTAGTGGCAGAAGTGATAGGTCTAACAGATTTGTAACATGGAGTTGGCTTAGCAGCCTTGGCTAAATGAAGTTTACACAAGACTAGATAATGATCTGAGATGGCATCGCTCTGCTGCAGAATTTCAATGGCATCAACATTGATTCCGTGTGATAATATTAGATCTAGAGTATGATTACGACAATGAGTAGGTCTTGACACGTGTTGTCTAACTCCAATAGAGTTAAGAATGTCTTTCATTGCCAATCCCAATGCATCTTTTTCGTTATCTACATGTATATTAAAGTCACCAACAATTAGGACTTTATCTGCAGCCAGTACTAACTCTGATAGAAAGTCAGTCCCTGGTGGCCTGCAGTAGCCAGCACGGATCTCAAACGTGATTTATCATTTAAACTATATATTGTTACATTAAGCACCAACACTTCAAAATAATTATATTTGAAACTAGACTTCTTAGTAATTCTGAAAATATTACTATAAATTACAGCAACACCTCCCCCTTTGCCTTTCAGATGAGGCTTATGTTTATAACTGTAATCTTGGGGGGTGGACTCATTTAAAGTCATGTAATCGTTTGGTTTTAGCCAGGTTTCTGTCAAACACAGCCCATCTAGGTTATAGTCTGTAATCATATCATTAACAATAAATGCTTTTGAAGTAGGGGATTGAATATTCAGCAACCCAAGCTTTATCATTTGCTCATTTGTATTATATCTGTTTTTTATTTGTTGAACATCAATTACATTTTTAACCTTATGCCCGTTTCACACATACTCCATTTGCACTGCGTATGCGTTGCGTGTTGTAGTGCATATGCGGTACAGGAGCAACACGCACTATCAGGCTTGGTAACACTTTATAATAACGTTCAGTTGTAAGTCATTTATAAGTGGTTAATGATGAACTAATCATTTACAAAACATTCAGAAATGATTAGCAAGTGATATACTAACATTTTATGTATGTTTTGTAAATTCCATTACAAGTCATTTACAAGTGATTAGTAAATGATTAACTAATAATTTATAAAACATGACTATGTGTTCATAAATGATTAATAAATAATATGTTAATTATTGTATGTATGTTTTGTAGATTCAGTTCTAAGTCATTTACAATTGATTAGTTAATGATTAACTAATTATTTATAAAACATGACTATGCGTTTCATAAATGTTTAATAAATTATGGGTTTTTTTTGTATGTATGTAGCAATTAGAGGGTGCAATTAGTTGTAAATGCCTTGTATACACCTACAGATCATTTGTAACAGGTAAGTAACAGTGTTCAACACAATGATGTGTAAAGGCATAAATCATTTACAACACTTTCTGCATCCCCTAATCTAGTGTAAACTATTCATAATTTGTAAATGTGTTACACATCATTCGTAGATTACCACTTCAAGAATCAATAAGGCATAAGATCTATGAATCTTCTCTACGAATGATGTGTAACATTTACAAGTGATGAATAGTTTACACTTTAGATTAGGGGATGCAGAAAGTGTTGTAAATTATTTATTCATGCGTTTACACATCTATAACAGGTGTTGAACACTGTAGTGTGCACTGCAGTGTAAGTGCTGACTGGTGAGGGTATAGACAGCTGTCTTCTCTGAAACACATGGAGTCTTTAACCACTGTGCACCTGATGTGAGCAAAACATACAAAAAAAGTAACATCACTTATTAATCATTTATGAATGCATAGTCATGTTTCGTAAACTATTAGTTAATCATTTACTAATCACTTGTAAATGACTTGTAATGGAATTTACAAAACATACATAAAATGTTAGCATATCAATTGCTAATCATTTATGAATGTTTTCAAGTCAAGTCTTCATTTATATAGCGCTTTTAACAATGTAGATTGTTTCAAAGCGGCTTTACAGTAACAAACGGACAATTTAAGGTAACAGAGATTGTTTTGGCTTTATAGCGGTTCTTGAATAAAGATATTTTCCAGCTAAAGTTAGTTTTGATTGATTCACTTCCATCGCAAGGATCATTAGTTATTAAATTAGAGGCCGCTGAGACGACATTGTTCTCTCTATACAGGCTTTAAATGCGAACCTGTGAGAAACGCTGATGGCGCTCACATTTAATTCTATAGTTATGCGCATTTGAATATATGTGCGCA
This sequence comes from Vimba vimba, assembly GCA_022828995.1. Lineage (NCBI taxonomy): Eukaryota > Metazoa > Chordata > Actinopteri > Cypriniformes > Leuciscidae > Vimba > Vimba vimba. The sequence goes on along the minus strand of CM040824.1, from coordinate 21,517,015 downwards.
GGTTTGTAATTCCCTACAAACCAAGCCTTAAACTACTTGTTTGGCCTTAAAATTTTGATACAGAATTTTATCACTTCGGGGTAGATACGCGAAACCGATATTATCCTGACAACGCTTTATCTGTAGAGTGGGAAAGGGATCCTTCACAGGGGAGAGACTAGTTGGCACTTCAGCACTGCGTTGTCATCGAGTCCAGGCGAAGGTCCTTCGTCAGATCTGGATACGGCCTGGATCCGGCAGGCTGTGGGAAAAGCTTGGAATAAACAAAGACACTAAAATTAGCGTAGATGCCATTCTTCTTATGATGTAATGAGTACATCAGGATTTATGGAAAGTGTTCCCAGTTCTGGCTGACCTAATCTATGCAGCCTAACATTGGATTATAGAAGTCTATAATGTATTATGTGAATGCTAGGTCAAAGAGATATGTCTTTAATCTAGCTTTGAACTGACAGAGTGTGTCTGCTTCCCGGACAATGTTAGGAAGATTGTTCCAAAGTTTTGGTGCTAAATAGGAAAAAGATCTACCGCCAGCAGTCGATTTTAATATTCTAGGTATTATTAACTGGCCGGAATTTTGAGATCGCAATAGACGTGAAGGACTATAATGCGTTAAAAGCTCGCTGAAGTACTGTGGAGCTAAACCATTTAGTGCTTTGTAAGTAATCAGCAATATTTTAAAATTTATACTATGTTTAATTGGGAGCCAATGCAGTGTTGACAGAACAGGGCTAATATGGTCATACTTCCTGGTTCTGCATACTTCCTGGTTTTGTAAATGATTAGTTCATCATTAACTAACCACTTATAAATGACTTACAACTGAACATTATTATAAAGTGTTACCACTATTGGTATTTCAAAACCAGAAGTTATCAGCAACTTTTTTTTTTTTTAAAGTTTTGTCAGCATTGCGATTCTCTTTGTACACATACACACTTTTTAATAGACGTATTCACATTTAAACACAATTTAAACAATGTATTATTCAATGCATTACTTCTTCTATATTAGAAGTATATTGAGGCTGCTTCGTTGACCTGTTGGGAATTGGAATTACCGTCATTTATCTTGCCAAGTCTCCATCTGCCACCGTCACTGCAGAGTTCAGCCAGTCCTCCAGCCCCGCCTCTGCTGAAGGTTTTCAGCCCTTCGCCATCTCTGGAAATGCCCTGCTGTGATGCTCCGCCTTGGCTCCTCCCACCCTTCCGCTCCACCAGACACCCTCGGCCTTGCGGCTTCATCGGGTTCCCTCATCCCACCGGTTCCCCCTTGGTCAGTCGTCACTCCACTTCTGCCATGAACTTCCGGGCTTTCCGCTGCGCTTCGCTCCTCCACCCCTACGGCTGCAGCGGGCTCCTACTTCCCTTCGGCTTCGCCTCTGTCCTCAGTCACACAGGCATCACCTCAGTCCTCGGACACTCTGGGTCCGTCTCAGACGCTCGTCGCCACGTCATTGCCTAGGCATTGCCTAGGCCTCTAGCATTAGCGAACTGAGCATTAGTCGCATAGTTCAATCGGCTCCCCGTTAGGGGTGGGCGATATGAGCTAAAATTCATATCACAATATTTTCAACTGTCCAGACGATATCGATATTATATAGCGATATGAGAAAAAAAAATCCTCCAGCTTCTCAGTTGACATGTACATGGTCTTGAATCTTGGGTCCAAAAAGGTAGCCATGGTGAGTAGCTCATCTGTTGCAGGGTCAGTATACTTGTCATTCAAGTAATTGAGAACCTTAGTCTTGATCTCCTGGGTCAGTGCAGTATCACCCTCTTTTGGATTCAGAACCTCTGTATTTAACAGATGGATGACAGACTTCAAATAGGATGTTGTATGCTTCTCCTGACAGGGTATCTGTAAAAGCCTGGAGTGGCTTCAGTGCTACTGTGACTGACTCCAAGACCATGATGCCTGTGGATCTTTATTAAATTCGTTTTTGGAACTTTATTCATCATCTTCGTGTCTTCATCTTTTATACATGATGACACAAGTGAGCATAAAACCTTTTTGCGAATTAAGGGATTTTTTTTTCTCGAAATTTGCCATTTTCTACCCTCGTTTCTGATGCAAATGGACTTGGATCGTTTTGATAATGTTGTTATCTGTACAAAGTATTGTTGTCAAAAGTACTGACTTTGGTACCAAGTTGGTACTGAAATGTAAAAAATGTGACGATACCAGCCTTTTCCACTAGCATTTTGAGCGCTGTTGAACAGATTCTTAAACACCTCTCATTGGCCGTTGTGTTCAGATGCTCAGCATATATGTCTCTGATTGGCCATTGTGTTCACGCGCTCAACATATATGTCTCTGATTGGCCATTGTGTTCACGCGCTCAACATATATGTCTGTGATTAGCTACAATGATCAACGCTTCAAAAACATGCTTTCAAACATTCCCGTGTTTATCTGTGTAAGTGCTCGGTGAAAAGCGTCAGAGACATCTATTTACAACATGTTTTTGAAACGTTAATCATTGTAGCCGATCACAAGCATGTGAACACAACATCCAATGAGAGGTGTTTAAGAATCCGTTCAACAGCGGTCAAAATGCTAGAGGGAAATGCTGGTATCGTCACATTTTTTAAATTTCAGTACTGACTTTGTATCTAAGTCGGTACTTTTGACGACACTAGTACAAAGAAAAAAACGTTTCTGTTTTTAGCACATCGTTGTCGTGTAAAGGACACTAACTGTGTGTTCACACTGTCCGCCCTGCCAACAACGCTGTAGAAAGATTTGTGGACGCTCTGACGTAGTCGAATGCTTGGTCTTGCAAACTTTATTTTAAGGGGCTGCAAAGCAAACAAGCATGTTGATCGGTATTTGTGCAGACTGACCACAAGTAGGGTATAAGTTAACCTCATGAAATCTTTTAAATGTGAAAGTAAGAAATTGATAGATGAAAAGAACTCAACAATTATAGTTACATGTTTGCTAACGAAATAAATTAAAAGCCATGTGTGTGGTGTGGCTTTCTATTTCTGTTCTATTCAACATGCAGTTTATAGGAAACATTTACTAGCCTTGGTCTTTAATTAACATTAATTTGTGTGCAACCTACATTACAATAACTGTCCTGGTTGAAGTGTAGCCTTAATGCAATTGGTCACATCGGTGTTGTTTTGAGCAAATTAATTGCATTCCTGCTGAAAAATAAGCGTTCTATCGCGAAAATGTTGCCTATAAATAGTGTTGTGCGCCTTCTTATCAAATTCACATGATCAACCTCTCCTCCATTTTGCTTGGTAACCAAAGTTTACAGGGGTGCTTCTCAATATCCCTCCTAGTCTCCTCGCTCCTCCATCCTACATCCTATGACCCGGAAACCAATCGAGCTCAGCCATCTTGAAGGACATCTCAATTCTCTAATTGCACCGCGAGGAGGCGAGGATCGAGGAGTGAGGAGGCTTCCAGAGGAGTCATGAGCGAGGATAGGATACAGGTGTATCCTGTGCGGAAGTGTTTTATCGACTAAATGCGACGCACGTATCATTTCTCCTCCCCCTTCACATCGGTCACAATCATTTTAATTTATACTTTACTTTGCAGTTTATATAAACCACACATCTCACATATTTCAACAGGGTATCTTGCTTTATTATTATTTATTATGAAATTCTTATTCAGGTCGTATATTCAGGTAAGAAATACTACAGAAATAAAAGTAATCAAATAATAACACTGGATAGTTTTTGTTGTAAAAATTAAATATAAATTAATGCTTACAATTAAAGTTACAGAAGTTATTCAGTCAAGAGCAGTGAGATATTTTCTTTTTGTCTTTCGCAACAGGTTAATTTGGCTGCTGTCACTTAAAGGGATAGTTCACTTTGAAATTAATTTTTGATATGTTTTAGCTTACCTCAAGGGCATCCAAGATGTAGGTGTCTTTGTTTCCGCAGTAGTTTCAATTTTGATATTTTTAGGTCAAACCGTTCTTGTCTGTCAGTCATATAATGCAGGTCGATGGTCACTGTCTCAAAACACAAGCACAGAGTCCAAATTAAAACAATTCCCCATCGTCCAAATGAAACAATTCCCCATCATAAGTACACATTGATGGCCTAAGACACGAAACGAGCGGTTTGTGTGAGAAAACGAACAGTATTTATATCGTTGTTATCTCTTGAAAACAGCACACGTCCAAATGATCTGACGGCGCGGGCGGGTATAGATATATACATAGATGTCACCTTGGCTACTGCAGTTCATTGGAACGAAACCGTAGCCAAGCGACATCTAGTGTATATACCTATACCCATCCGCGGGCGGGTATAGATGTATACACTAGATGTCGCCTTCGCGACTGCAGTTCATTGGAACGAAACCGTAGCCAAGGCGACATCTATGTATATATCTATACCCGCCCGCGCCGTCAGATCATTTGGACGTGTGCTGTTTTCAAGAGATAACAAAGATATAAATACTGTTCGTTTTCTCACATAAACCGCTCGTTTCGTGTCTTAGGCCATCAATGTGTACTTATGATGGGGAATTGTTTCATTTGGACGATGGGGAATTGTTTTAATTTGGACTCTGTGCTTGTGTTTTGAGACAGTGACCATCGACCTGCATTATATGACTGACAGACAAGAACGGTTTGACCTAAAAATATCAAAATTGAAACTATACAGAAAAAAAAATTATTTCAAAGTGAACTATCCCTTTAAAGAGCGTATGCATGGATCCAGTATACTGCTACACAACATGTGTTTTCTCTCAACTATTTATGTTCCAAAACTATTTACCTGAATACTCAGCAAGAAGGCCATTTTGACATAATTTTTTATTTATTTGACCGTTCAAGCGCAATAAGCCATGCAAAAGAAGTTAATTTGGTACTCACAAGTTGTTTGAGAGACTGCTTTATGAGAGCACATCTTATATAGATCAGGGGTGCGTGAGCTTTTGGTGTGAGTGCGAAACCCACTGGAATGACTAAAAGTATGCGCAATACAAGCAGTATTCAACCAAAGTGAATGAGAAGAGTGAGTGAGAGCGTGGGCGTGTGACAATTTACCTTCGGAGAGAAAAGAGAGTGAGAATGCGCAGCTGGTATCATGTCAAAACTGCAGAAAATGAGTATTGGAACCATTTAAAGGGATAGTTCAGCCAAAAATGAAAATTCTGTCATTAATTACTCACCCTCATTTCATTCCAAACCTCTAAGACTTTAGTTCATCTTCGGAACACAAATGAATATCTTTTTGAGGAAATCTAAAAGCTTTCTGTACTCTTCATACATCTACGCAACTACCACATTGACGCTTCGTCAGCGGTTTAGTCCAAATTTTCTGAAGAGACACGATCACTTTCTATGATGAACAGATTGAATTTAGGCTTTTATTCACATATTGAATAAAGTTGATATTCATCAACTCACACATCAGTTGTGGTAAACGGAAGCTCAAGCTTGTTCGCTTAACGTGCGAGAACCAATGAGGTTAATTTTGTAGTGTTACGCAGCACGTTTGAGCTTCCGCAAGAACCAATAAGATTTGTTCTCACACGTCAAACAAGTTCGGTTGAGCTTCTGTTTATGTCCGCTGATCAATGTTCAATCAAATGTGAATAAGAGCCTAAATTAAATCTGTTCATCATATATTGTAAAGCGATCGAGTCTCTTCAGAAAATGTTGACTAAACCGCTCAATTCATATGGATTAGTTTTACGATCTCTTTAACTTTTTGAAGCATCTAAGTGGTAGTTGCGTAGCTGTCTATGAAGGGACAGAAAACTATTTTAGATTTCATCAAAAAGATCTTCATTTGTGTTCCAAAGATCAACCGAAAGTCTTATGGGTTTGGAACGACGTGAGGGTAAGTAATTAATGACAGAATTTAAATTTTTGGGTGAAACATTTTTCACAATAGTGAGTACATTGAATCATCAAAACAGTCTTAAATATATTATTTAAAAAATAATTAATCATGTAGGGGGTGGGGGGGGGGGGGGATTTGTCTCGTGAAGAGACCAAAATTTAAGTTATTATTTACCAAAAATATTCCCCTTCGCTGCAGCTCTCAAATCACATTTTTCATTCTGTTTAATAAAAATGGTGCATCACATTTGGTTTTCAACATTTATAATAATAATAAGAATCATTATTAATAATTGAGCACCAATTGAGCACTAAAACAGCATATTATAATGATTTCTGAAAGATCATTTGACACTGAAGACTGGAGTGATGACTGCTGAAATTTCAGAAATCGATCACAGAAATAACTTACATTTGAAAATATATATATTTACATTGTAATATATTATTAATGATTTCTTTTTTTGGGTGAATTGTTCCTTTATAAGTGTGATTTTTAAATTCTTGAACCCAAACCGTCTGTTTAAAACCTTCTAAAAAATGTAACTGATTTAAACGTGACTTGAGGCCAAATCACTGAAGTGGTTTGACTAGAACTCAGAGGCATTTTGGAAACGCTCTTGAAGGACATCCTCCTCTGATGTTATGGGGAAGCAGTTTGGAATGGTGATCAGCAGAGGTCAAGCAAATGCTAATGCTTCTCAGGGGAAAGACGGGCTGTGAGGAATGTTGCATCTGAAAGGCTGGTTTCCTAAAACCCTGCGCTCTGCCGTAGATATACTGTACCCTGCAAAACAAAGACAGGGCTCATGCTTACTGTTAAGCATGAACTGAAGGTTGCATAATAAAACCATTATATATTCCACTTTTGGCCATGTCTGTGAAAATATCTTAAAGGTGAAGTGTGTGTGTGTGTGTGTGTGTGTGTGTGTGTGTGTGTGTGTGTGTGTGTGTGTGTGTGTGTGTGTGTGTGTGTGTGTGTTTACTTTCACCCATCCCAGTTTAGACTCAAGTTTATGTGTAGGCTCAACTATTAAGTAAGCCATTTTTAGGTTGACTTTATGAAGAGTGTAAACAACAGCTCTGCGATTCTCTGCTTTTTTGTGCTATCCAATATGTCAGGTTCCTCAAGTCAGTGACTCAAATGTGTGTCTGAGTTAGGATTACATGTTTGTCTAAACCAAAGAGGTGTATAATAAGAGAGCTATACCTTAGCATTTCCATTCAATATCACTGGCGGTTGTCCTGCACACAGGTGGGTACCCGACGGGTGAACCGCTAATATTTTATAATATTGGAATAATATTTACGTTGTCATTTGAGGTGCGAGTCAGGACTCAATAGGCATGGGCGGACTATGGGTCCAATTGTCAAGGCTATTTTGACTCAGTAAGGCACCCACTGATAGACAGCTGCTTATTTGCTTATCTGCTTAAAAACAGTCATATGCTTATTTGTGTTCAAGGTTTCTAATTAATATGCGTTTTTCAGCGTTAAGCATTGTAGTCTATCGTGCTGCAACTGAAGTGATTGACAGCATCAGTCATTATAAAGGGAGCGCTCTTTGCTCCCTCTCTGTAATATAATCACAATTTTAAATTTAGCTGCAAGCAGCGATACGGGGCCAAGCCCCTGAAGCAGCTGCAACAGTGGTGCAGAGCAGGAAGAGCAAAAACAGCAGAAATTGAACATACATGAAAAAACAGCTGGTTCAGAAGTACAGGTGAAAATGAACACAGAATGAACAAGAACATATATATTTCTAATCTAAGAGAAAGAAAGATTAGCACAACGCTTGAATAATAAAGGAATCAAAATGACACACTATTCCACACAATTTTTCTAAAGTTATCCCACGCGGGACTCTAACCCACTATCTCTGGATTAGATGCCTGTCACTTATCTCATTGCGCCACTGGGTAGCCATTGCATTCACCAAGATGCCGATGTTCCATAATTCAAGTGAGAATCAACTCAAAATGAATAGTTTTTATATGCGCCACATGTCTTATTTATTGAGTTCCTTCTCAGATAGACACCATGTCTGGAACTGAAGCATTTTTGCACCACTTCTGGCCACAGTACCTATTGCCCTCTGGGCATGTGCCACACAGGATTTGAACCCTTGACCTGAATGGTTCGAGGCTCATGGCACGTGGTTTAACAGCTTGTGCCACTCAGTTGATGCTGACTTACCAAACTGCTGAGGAGAGGCTTCAGTGTAAAAATTAGCATACAAAAGCATGTTAACCAGATTAGCATGCTAAGCTATCTTAATGCTAATGTAGCTTATGGTTAACCTGATAGCTGAAGAGCCACAATGCATTCGTAAAGTGTAACATTTAATATCATGATATTATATTGTAATTAATGGCAATGTCCTTGTTTTGTTCTATTATAGTGCCACCAAGTGGTGCAGTTCTACTGCTTTTTTTATGTGTTTTCAGAGTGAGCCCATACATGTGGGTGTCAAATTTGGTGAAAATATCTCATTTTGTTTTAGAGTTATAGACATTTATATGTATGAGACCATAAAAAATTACCCATGGGCGACTTTGATTGGATTTTTTTGCCACTTACTATCAAAATTTTGACATTTGGGCATTATTATGCTACCAACGACCTATGTTTCCAAACTTCCTACAGTGGTTTCGTCTCGATTGGTCTAACGGTTTCGAAGATATGGACAAATGTTTTTTAAGTGCTAAATCACAACGCTAAACCTAGCATGTTTGGTATTGTTGGACTCGCCAAGGATTCAGGAACCTCGTGAAAATAAGTCAACCACACCTAGAGTTATAAGCATTTAAAAAATAAATTTTACCACTAGGTGGCGCTCATTCGAAACTTCTCAGGCTCCTTCAGGGCATCATATTGATGACCCATACCGAGTTTAGTAACGATACGTTAATGTGTTCATGAAATACAGCATTTTAGTACAAAATTCAAAATGGCCGACGTCCAAAATGGCTGATATGGAAAAAAATAGATACTAGTCGACTTGGCATGACGCCTTGAATCTAACAAGACCACTTTTATGATTTTTGGACAAATCGTTCAGAAGTTATAAGCAAAAATAGCCATTTTTTGTATCTCTGGACTAGTAGGTGGAGTTCCACCGAAACACAGCATGTAGCCTCAGGTCATTCTTGTGATGATGTACCAAGTTTGGTCTGAATACGATAAAGCGTTGCGGAGATACAGCCTTAAGTCTGTTTTCGCAAGCGCTACGTAAAATTAGTTTATGCGGTATTTGAGAACGGTTTGACGAATCAACTTGAACTTTTTGTTGGCATGGTCTGAAGATGATCCTGTTACATTTTCGTGAAAATCGGACCAACCGTTTAGGAGGAGTTCGAAAAAGAATTCAAAATGGCAGAAAGATTTCCATGACAGAAAGGGTGACAGACGTCATAGGGTGCAATTGAATCGGCTTGAGCCACGTAACTAGAGGAAACAAGATTTTTGTTTCTAGCCTTTACTGTTCAAAAGTTATTAGCATAAACATGAGTGAAAGTTTGGACAGCTGGTGGTGCTCGAGGGATTGAGTTAGAGACTCAGAGTTAGAAATTTGCTATGGTGACTGTTCAGACTGTTCTCTATCAGTGTGCCACATTCCATAACTTTCCCGCAAGCGGTTCTATGGGCTGCCATAGACTTCCATAAGGAAGAGGAAGCGGAAGAATAATAAGAACGCCAACGATTTCAAGAGGTGCCTACTCACTTTCAGTGCTTGGCCCCTAATAAGTTTTTTTTTTTTTTTTTTCATGCTGCTGAGAGGACAAATGGCCACGTATGCACTACAGAGTTTCAGGAGAGAAAACCACATTTAAATGCAAAGTGAATCCACTAAAACATCCCCGATAATATGACAGTAAAGGCTCATATTTGGCTATATGTTGTTTGAATTTATGGAGACCTCTAAGCGTCTGTATAACCTATGGTGTGATTTATGCTCATTTGTTCTAAATAGCCTGTATGGGAAGGCTGCTCACATGATGCAGATGTTTGTATTGTTTATGACGGATGCATGTTATTATCTTTTTTTCTGTTAATTGTTACCATGTTGGTTTGCATGTCTATATTTCTTAAATGTCTATTTTTCTTCAACTATGAATGCTTAATGTTGGTTTGATCAGGCGCGCTGGAAGCTGTTTCATGCGAGAGGGGGTTAAGGGCTGGGTTGGAAAATATGTGACGTCATTATTGTGGCTGACGACAAGACATGAAATGTATCTGTACTGTATACATGTTGTAGCCATTAAAGAAAACATTTTTAGTTTCCTATTTATGTTTAAATATTATAGGCTAATGTTATTTTTTAATTTAATAAATGTTGATTACGAAAGTGAGCATGCAGCATGAGAAAGATAATAATACATCATGAGATGCGTAATATGTCTGGAGACATGGAGTGGGTAAGACATGATTTTGAACACTTCATTGAGTTTTGTTTTGTAGAAATTGTATCTTAATTTTGATCAATGTTTTATCAACCAATTGCCTGTATTTAATAAATAAGAAGCAAATATATAGCAGACAATGTAATAAGGCGCCGGCGCGATCACTTGCATTGCACGTGAACTGGAGAGCGCCGAAACTCAGCTTGTGCCTCACAGATCTATTATAGAAGACTTGAAATGTCTACTTTTAAGCGAAACTATTCAAAACGAAAAGAAATAGGCTACTTTCTGATTATGTAATCCATATGAAATGTGCATTTCTCTCTGGTGTTTATGGCGAGTCCGCATCGTCAACTTCATCTTTGCAACGACACAGGAAACATCAGTTTATTAATAAACAATTAAATGTCTCCTTGCTATTTTTGACACATTCATACTTTTGCCGGTTCTTTGTGGCAAACTTTATGCGTGCGGTTGTGTGCCTGAGTGCGGCTATAGCCTATTATGCTCATTACCCTGTATATAGCCTATTTAAGTAATTAAATTAATATAAATTAAATTAATATTAATATAATTTAATATAAAATTAAATTAATGGCTTAAATGAACAACTACTAGTCGACTAGAAAAAAAACTTTAGTCGGAGGCAGCCCTTATTCCACATATTTTCGAACCAGCAGGCCATTCTGGGTTGAGCGAGCGACCCTGAGCGGAGTGAGCGAGCTGAGCGGAATATTCAGAAATGCGCTCGATCTCCGCTCACATGCTCTGATCGGAACAAAGCATGACAAATTCAAACTTTATTTCATTTTCTCCGTAGCTTGAACACTCACTACATTAGGCATAAGAGCGTTAGTTAACACTGTCCATTTATTTATTTTTTTATTTCACATTTTTAAGTACAATATTATGTTAGTCCACAGCCCCCCACCAGGGGGTGCTGATGCTATGACGAGCAGGGCTGCAGCACCCGCAGAACCCCCCTTCCCGCGCTACTGGGTTTGATTGCTTGTGTTACTTGAGAAAATAAATCATTTTTGTCTACCTGATGTAGTAGATTTAATGCAGGTGCGGTTCAGGTTGCGGTCTTTGTCAAACGGGTCGGGTTGAGTACGGAATTAAATAAGTGCTGCTGTCAGATAACGGGTCAGGTGTTCTGTGCGGGTTTACCAAACATGACCCGTGCAGGACTCTGTGCAGGACACACCAGAAGTAAAGGAAAAATACATTTAAGGAAACAAATTATGCATTGTCCTGCATTATAGTAAATGGTTTGCAGTTGTTATGAAATAATATTTTGTGTAAACCTTCTTGATTATTAACTTGTTTTTGAGATGTTGTATATCTGGAGAGATTGCTTAATCATGCATTCTAATCGCTCTCAACCTTTCATTCTAGATTTTCATGTTGGGAGTGATTTGTGGACCTCAGCCGTGGCAGGACTAAGCGCTCCCACGTCTTGCTGGTAAGAAAAGTGGTTTGTGTGTAATATCAAATTTATTCAAAAATCAAATGCAGTTGTATATAAGGTTTTTTTATTGCAATTAAGGCAGTTTTTAATACTAGATGTACCGCATGGCGGTACAAAATATGACCGCCGCTCAGGCCTGCACTGGCTTTCCACAAAAATAAATGACGTGGAGCAATTTGGCTGTATTGCGTGTTTATGTATATACCTAAAAAAAGTAGTAGTATGTGCATGTCTGTCTGTGTGTGTGTGTGTATGTGTGTGTGTTTGTGTATGTGTGTGTCTGTGTGTGTGTGTGTCTGTGCATCAGAGGTGGGAGTAAGTCACTAAATGCAAGTCTCAAGTCAAGTCCAAGTCTTAACATTGCAAGTCAAAGTCAAGTCAAGTCATTCTGTTGTAAGGGTCAAGTCAAAGTCAAGTCAAGTCATTCTGTTGTAAGGGTCAAGTCAAGTCAAGTCAAGTCGCAACTTAGTCATCAAGTCATACGAAGTCACACACAGGCTCGTTTTACACATTTTTTTTTAACTCTGGGACTTTTATTACTTATTTATACACAGAGGGCTGATGGGTTACAAAAATAAATAAACTAACTTGTGTGTAATAAATAAAATATCATTAAGAAGCACTTTAAATGCTCTAAAATAAAAATAAATTAAATGAACACAAGTAAACAAGAATTAATAAAACTTTTCCCATCTTGTGCTAGCCATACATATAGTTATTTTGCTGTGATGTCAAATTTCCAGATACTTACATAATTGTGATGAATTTAATCCTTTTTAAGTTATTATTTTGCAGTGTAAGATTCCAGTTAACACCTTTAAATATTACATAAATGTATTATGCATTTTTATTAAACTTAATGTGTATAAATCAGCAGCAAAAAGTAATTCTTGAAAAAATCTGCACAGTAATTTTATAAAATCTAAACATGTTAATAAAAACAAATTACTATTAGTACTCTTATAAAATTCAATCAGGCAGTCATACATTTCACAATTTTATATTTATATATTAATGTCAAGAATTCAGAAGTGTATTTATATAGCCTACACTACACAGAAATAATATACAATTAAATTATGCTTATTTTAAATGTATTGAGCAGGCTAGGTATAAAAAAATATAAGCTTTTAATAATCTTTCAGTGCGCAAAATTATGATAATGAAACGCTTCAAAACAGAACGCACAAAGCGCGTATGCAGAATCATGTGCTCAAAGCAACATGGAGTCACAGTGTTCAGCGCTGCGCTGCACAAGTGCGCATTTAAAAGTTCACAGCACAAAGCGAAGAAATGTCGAGCGCACAAATCCTAGTGTATATCTGTCCAACAGTTTATTGATCATTTGTTTCACAGTTTTAAATTCCAGTTATTGTGCGTTTGATGCCGATTCATAGTCCTTGTGATGTGCGTGATCTAACAAGCACACGGTAGTGAGTCGTTTAAAAACAGCAACAAACTCCAACAAAATAAAGTCATTTTATGCAAATCCACAGCCTTTTATCTACAGATCATGCATTATAATGTGAATATATCATATTGGAGAATGGAGAGAGTTTTACCGTGCATCCAACCGGAAGAGGCGCGCGCGCTGTTTGAATACTGAATGGAGAATGATTGACAGCCACAGAGGAGGGAAAACGAGTTTCCGTAAAAAAAAAAAAAAAAATTCACAATAATTGAAATAAATTATTTTCCACAAGTCATTTCAAGTAAATAGGCACAAGTCCGAGTCAAGTCTAAAGTCACAAGGAGCAAGTCTAAAGTCAAGTCGAGTCTTTTCAGAGATCTAGTCAAGTAAGTCTCAAGTCCAGAAAATTGCGACTCGAGTCTGACTCGAGTCAAGTCATATGACTCGAGTCTCCCACCTCTGCTGGGCGTGTATGTATGCGTGCGTACATGTGTGTGCGCGTGTGTGTGTGTCTGTGCATGTGGATTTGTATGTGTGTGTATGGGTGTGTGTCTGTGTGTGTGGATGTCAGTGTGTGTGCATGCTTGCGTTTGTTTGTATTCCTGCATGTGTGTGTGACAGTATCATCCTAAACCAGCAACCCTTCGCTCAACACCACCATCTACAGGCCGATGAGTGTACAGTCACTAAATGTGCACATAAATGAATTTATTTTATACCCCCCCATGGATGAAATTCTACGAAACTTAGCATACCCCCAGAGGATGTCAAGTTAATCATACACATGAAATATGGAGAAGTTCTGAACATCTCAACTGAAGATAGGGGCGATTAAAGCAGAATAATATTGCATTTTCATTTTTTATGAGAGGGGCGCAAATCACAAATGAGTGATTATGGGCTAGGTTGATGTGGGCCCTTAAGAGCAACATACCATAAAAATTTCTTCATCCTCGGTGCCACGGTTCAGGTAGTTATTTAGGAAAAACTGCATTTTTTGGGTTTGGGGGGGCCCAGTGCGGGGGGGGAGTGGCCCCCAGGCACCAAACGAAATTTTTCCGTAAATGTCTAGTGGGGCTACATGCCCACCAAATTTCATGTTCCCCGGTGTTTCGGTGTCCCTGGTATCGTTGACGAAAAATTCAGATGACGAAAAAAAAAAAAAAAAAAACTTTGACAATTGATTATTGGCTAGGTTGATGTGGGCCCTTAAGACCAACATACCATAAAAATGTCTTCATCCTCGGTGCCACGGTTCAGGTAGTTATTTAGGAAAAACTGCATTTTTTGGGTTTGGGGGGGCCCAGCGAGGGGGGGGAGTGGCCCTCGGGGACCAAACGAAATTTTTCTGTAAAAGTCTAGTGGGGCTACATGCCCACCAAATGTCATGTTCCCTGGTGTTTCGGTGTCCCTGGTATCGTTGACGAAAAATTCACGGGGGGCCCAGCACGGGGGGGAGTGGCCCCCGGGGACCAAACGAAATTTTTCCGTAAAAGTCTAGTGGGGCTACATGCCCACCAAATTTCATGTTCCCCGGTGTTTCGGTGTCCCTGGTATCGTTGACGAAAAATTCACGGGGGGCCCAGCGCGGGGGGGGAGTGGCCCCCGGGGACCAAACGAAAATTTTCCGTAAAATCTATAGTGGGGCTACATGCCCACCAAATTTCATGTTCCCCGGTGTTTCGGTGTCCCTGGTATCGTTGACGAAATATTCACGGGGGGCCCAGCGCGGGGGGGGAGTGGCCCCCGGGGACCAAACTAAATTTTTCTGTAAAAGTCTAGTAGACCAACATACCATAAAAATTTATTCATCCTCGGTGCCACAGTTCAGGTAGTTATTTAGGAAAAACTGCATTTTTTGGGTTTGGGGGGGCCCAGCGCGGGGAGGGGCGGGAGGGGCGGGAGGGGGGGGAGGGGGGGAGGGGGTGGGGGATGGGGGAGTGGCCCCCGGGGACCAAACGAAATTTTTCCGTAAAAGTCTAGTGGGGCTACATGCCCACCAAATTTCATGTTCCCCGGTGTTTCGGTGTCCCTGGTATCGTTGACGAAAAATTCACGGGGGCCCCAGCGCGGGGGGGGGAAGTGGCCCCCGGGGACCAAACAAAATTTTTCCGTAAAAGTCTAGTAGACCAACATACCATAAAAAATTCTTCATCCTCGGTGCCACGGTTCAGGTAGTTATTTAGGAAAAACTGCATTTTTTGGGTTTGGGGGGGCCCAGCACGGGGGGGGAGTGGCCCCCGGGGACCAAACGAAATTTTTCCGTAAAAGTCTAGTGGGGCTACATGCCCACCAAATTTCATGTTCCCCGGTGTTTCGGTGTCCCTGGTATCGTTGACGAAAAATTCACGGGGGGCCCAGCGCGGGGGGGGAAGTGGCCCCCGGGGACCAAATGAAATTTTTCCGTAAAAGTCTAGTAGACCAACATACCATAAAAAATTCTTCATCCTCGGTGCCACGGTTCAGGTAGTTATTTAGGAAAAACTGCATTTTTTGGGGTTTGGGGGGGCCCAGCGTGGGGGGGGAGTGGCCCCCGGGGACCAAACGAAATTTTTCCGTACAAGTCTAGTGGGGCTACATGCCCACCAAATTTCATGTTCCCCGGTGTTTCGGTGTCCCTGGTATCGTTGACGGAAAATTCAGTAAGGTGACGGGAAAAAAAAAAAAAAAAAACTTTGACAATCCCTATATGACCGCTTTCGCTAGCTACGCTAGCGGCAGTCATAATTAAGTTGGCTTGAGAGAGCCAACTTACTGAAATCCTATTTAAACTTATTAAGTTGGCTTGAGAGAGCCAACTTACTGAAATCCTATTTAAACTTATTAAGTTGGCTTGAGAGAGCCAACTTACTGAAATCCTATTTAAACTTATTATTATTCTTCTTCTGAGACTAAAATTTATAAATTTAATGCAGCCTAGAGCTTTAACTCTACATACTCCAAACTCGGCTCAGACCTTCAGACTATTCTGACTCGGTATGCTATATCTTTTCTAACTGATCGGACTTACGGTTTTCCTAAAAATGACGATCAAAACTCGGAAAAACTCCCATTGACTTACATTGGGGAGTTCTAAAAAATTCAAATCCAGATTCAAACTGACCAACCGACAAATATTTAAATCTAAACACCTTGAAGACTAAACCAAACTGCCGTTCTATGAGCCATTGAGACTCATTTAAACTAATGCACTCTAAACTCATACACTTATAAACTAATTAACTTATAAACTCATGAATTCATAGACTTATGAACTCTTAAACTCATAAATTAATAAACTCTGAACTCATTTAAACTTATAAACTCTAAGCTCATTTAAAACTTATAAACTCTAAACTCAAAAACTCTTACACTTATAAACTCATCAATTTATACACTTATAAACTCTAAACTCATAAACTCTTGAGTGTGTGTGTGAACACACACACACACACACACACTCTAAACTCATTTAAACTTGTAAACTCAAAACTCGTAAACTACTTTAAACTTCAAACCACTTTAAACTTCTTAAGTTTAAAGCTTCCAGCTCCCAAGCAACTCCATAGCAACCAAACTTGAGTACCCTAGCAACCGTTTTGCAAGACCTATATCTCTGTATCAGAACATCGTATAGAGATGAGGTTTGGCTCTTTTGACTCATGCTAGCAAACAGCACTTCCAACATGCTACACATGCTAGCAGTGAATAGCTACATGCTAATAGCGATTAGTTAAGTGCTATATCATGCCAAGATCATGCTAAGAACTCTATAAAGACTCCATAGTAACCATCTGTGACAACTACCAACCACCTAGTAACACCATAGCAACCACCCAGAATACCTTAGCAACACCATAGCAACCACCCAGAACACCCTAGCAACCGCCTAGCAACCACCCAGAATACATTAGCAAATGCCTAGCAACACCATAGAAACCGCCCAGAACACCCTAGCAACCGCCTAACAACACCATAGCAACCACCCAGAACACCCTAGCAACCGCCTAGCAACCACCCAGAATACTCTAGTAACCACCTAGCGACACCATAGCAACCACCCAGAACACCCTAGCAACCGCCTAGCAACCACCCAGAACACCATAGCAACCGCCTAGCAACCACCCAGAACACCATAGCAACCAACCAGAATACCCTAGCAACCACCCAGAACACCCTAGCAACTGCCTAGCAACACCCTAGCAACCACTCAAAATACCTTAGCAACTGCCTAACAACACCATAGCAACCACCCAGAACACCCTAGAAACCACCTAGCAACACCATAGCAACCACCCAGAACACCCTAGCAACCACCTAGCAACCACCCAGAATACCTTAGCAACACCCTAGCAACCACCTAGCAACACCCTAGCAACCACCCAGAACACCCTAGCAACCGCCTAGCAACACCATAGCAACCACCCAGAACACCCTAGTAACCGCCTAGCAACCACCCAAAATACCTTAGCAACCGCCTAGCAACACCCTAGCAACAACCCAAAATACCCTAGCAACCGCTTAGCAACACCCTAGCAACCACCCAGAACACCCTAGCAACCACCTAGCAACCACCCAGAACACCCTAGCAACCAACCAGAACACCATAGCAACCACCCAGAATACACTAGCAACCGCCTAGCAACACCCTAGCAACCACCCAGAACACCCTAAACTAAACTAATTTAAACTTCAAACTATTTTAAACTTTCAACTAATTTAAACTTTAAACTAAATTAAACTTCAAACTATTTTAAACTTTCAACTAATTTACACTTTAAACTAAATTAAACTTTAAACTACTTTAAACTTTAAACTACTTTAAACTTTTTCAAACTTTATGGTCCAAACTTTCTCAAGCCAACTTAAAGTTTGTCTCGACGAACTTTCGCATCTAGTTATTATTATTAAGTTGGCTTGAGAGAGCCAACTTACTGAAATCCTATTTAAACTTAAGTTGGCTTGAGAGAGCCAACTTACTGAAATCCTATTTAAACTTATTATTATTATTATTCTTCTGAGCGGAAAAATTTCTGACTCAAACTCCTCCTAGAGCTTTAACTCTACATACTCCAAACTCGGCTCAGACACTCAAACTGATCTGACCAGGTGTGCTATATCTTTTCAGACTGATCGGACTTACGGTTTTCCTAAAAATGACGATCAAAACTCGAAAAAACTCATTCAAAAACTCCCATTGACTTACATTGGGGAGTTCTAAAAAATTCAAATCCAGATTCAAACTCACCAACCGACAAAAATTTAAATCTAAACACCTTGAAGACTAAACCAAACTGCCGTTCTATATACTATATGAGCCATTGAGACTAATTTAAACTAATGAACTCTAAACTCATGAATTCATAGACTTATGAACTCTTAAACTCATAAATTAATAAACTCTGAACTCTTAAACTCATTTAAACTTATAAAC